>CATIWC010000857.1:0-479189 GCA_948472305.1 Vicia faba | reverse complement strand
TGTAATTAACATAAAACATATAAACAAAAAAAATTTACAAATAATAACGTGAATAAAGCGTTGTCGCCGACATATGTAATGAACAACAAAAACAAAAACAGAGACAAATAATAAAAAAAAGAAATATAATGAGTATCAAAAGTGAAAGTGGAATACCGGCGTGTGGCGAAAATGGAAACAAAAAGAGGATATGAAAAAACAAGGAATATAAGTTATTTTTATAGTGGGGAAGTGTAATATAAAAGGCAAAAAATATTTTTTTTGATTATGAGAATTTGAGACGTTGATGTGTCTGTTATTTGAAATAGTGTGTTGTATATTTGTTGCGTTTCAATTTATTTTTTTCGTTGGATGTTTCAAAAACATGTTTGATATGTGTTGTACACGTGTAGTACGCGTGCCGGTATCTATATGTGTCTGATATAGAGACACGTCTTCTAATAGCCTTGTCAGAGCTTCATATATATATGGGCTACTCGGTCCTAAACGGGCCGGTCCTGATGGGTCTAGACTTTTTAGGACTGGGCCAAAAAAATCCTACTATAATATAGGCCTCAAAATTACTACCTGAGCCCGGCCCTAGATGGGCTTCAGGCTACCAACCCTAAACGGGCTTTTTAAATAAAATAAAATGAAATAAAAAATCTATAATATTTATTATAATTAAAATAAAAAACTATAATATTTTAAATATAATAAATTTTTAAATACTATATTATCTTTTATAAATACTATAATGTGTTTTTAAATACAATACATGTCTAAATTGTAGAAACTAATACTCTAATATTTAACATAATAGAAACTAATAGTATACATGGAAAATGTGTTGATTATATTAACATATGATATTTAAAAGAGAATGATTAAATAGAATAGAGATAAAATTTAATGAAGTGAGAAAAATTAATGTGTTATTTTAGAGTAGCACAATATAAGAATTAATATAATTTCTTTAAAATTTATAGCTACACGGACCTAATGGGCTACCCATGACCCATACGGGCTAACCCTAATTGGTAGCGCGTTTTTTAGAGTTAGACTAAAAAAGCCCTTAAAAATATAGACTTTAATTTGAAGGCTTAAACCCTATGATTTTCTAGACCGGGCGGGCCGACCTATATAGGCTAGCCCATTTTAACAGCTCTAATTACATAGTTGTGAAACTTCTGTTACTTTAGACGGCCATGAAACCCACATGTCTCTTTATACTCATAACAAAAATTTCTTCTAAATCCATCTTGAATAGTGGTTCTGATGCGTACTCAAGTGCATAGAAATATCGAAGTAATATAAAAGATTATCGAACCCACAGAGACCAATGTCAACCTACTGTAATCTATTGTTTCTTTGTAAAGCTAAGGCTAGGAATATTGGATTAAAGGGAAACTAAGAACTAAAACTTAAAATAAAATGAAGATTAAGATAAATATAAGAAAACAGAGGCTGGAATATGGATCTTGTGTGCCTCAGGGACTTTGTAACTCATTGGCGTTAACTTACGGTTAAATAATATTCAATAGAAAATACGAGTTTAAAGACCCTATCTCACACTCTCACGCAATTAAATAAAGCCATACTTCCTAACCACAGGATTTTGCTCTCGCTCGCCCGTTTTAATCAAAAAGCATATTTTTAAAATTGATGAGATCCTAAACGATGCCTAAAGCGCTCTCGCTATTTTTAGGATCGATGCCCCGTTCCCACTATCCGGTTCCTTCCTCACACTCTCGCGCTATCTGTACACGCTCATAATATGTACACGCTCATAGTAGGGAAACTATTTAGTGACTATGATCATTATCAGCCCGGGGTTCTGGTAATAAAAGCGGTACACCCCTTTTATAACCCATTACAGTTGTAGGGGATCGAACAGTAATCCGCCCTACCGAGTCAATACCAGAGACCTATGGACCAATTAACAATGAGTGTTCTTTTTACTATATTTTCCTATTTTTCACGGGGTTCCAGTATTTAGGTGGCATAACCCCTCATTTACCCAAATTGTAGCTGCGGGGGATCGGACCTTAATCCGCCCTACCAAGTCCAGCACCAGATACCACTGGACCAACAAACAACGGGTATTTACAAATTAATCATTATTAGGATCATTCACTTATTTCATTAGCTTTCCTATGTAGTTTGTGCTTAAGATGATGCTGACTGCTAATATAAACTACTTAAGAGGTTACTTCCCAACTTAGAAATCAAGGTATCAGTATAATGGTTACTCATATCGGAGTCGCATACTTAGGAAACCTATGGTGCTAGGACGATACCTATATTATCAAAACTTTCCCAAGTCTAAATAACATATCCTAAAGATGGAAAACAACTTATGTCCTTAGAGTGTCATGCCATTGAATTAGAGACATTTTTTTATTGGGGGTCAATTTTAAGGGAATTCTCTAACAAAAAGAAAAAGTAGCATACAAATAAGACTCGATAGTGCATGCAATGACTTGGCCAAATACTAAAAACAAATAAAATCCTAAAAACATGAAATAAACTAGAAAAAAAATTAAACTAAAAAGCGATAAATGAAAAGCGATAAAGTTCCTCCCCCACACTTAAACCAAACATTATCCTCAATGTTTTGATAAAAGGTGGAAAAGGAAAGATATAACCCGTGTGAATGCTACTGCGTGCCAAATCCTCTCTGATCCTGCTCTTGTTATTCATGTCTCTGCTGCCCACTTCTCCTTAAATTGATCTTTTCTGAAGCATCTTATCATGTTGTACGTTTTCGTAGGAAGCACCTGCAAAAGTGTTAGAAAAATATTGTGCGATGTATGTAGGTGGAGTCTGACCATGCGAATAATGGGGAGGAGATTAGTTACGAACGCGAGAGACATGCTCTTTCCTATTATACTCATCATCGGTGTCACCACCAGCAACGACATTCACAGCAATGTTCGTGGGCACCTGGCTCATTTCCAAGATTGTAATTTAGAGATTTATCGCCTAGAAGTAGCTGAGATATGATAAATGACCCATCTCTTTATTTTCTGCAAATTCACACAGTAAAAGGAAAACATAAAATTAAAAACTCATGGGTTACCTCCCAGGTTGGACTTTGTTTAATTTCGATATCTCGATAGATCAAGAGTGAAAGCACTCATAGTGGTTCTCTTGAGAATGACTCCTCGATCAAACTTTTAATAATATTTGGTTTCCATGGCAACTTATCAAGTCATCTCACATATCCCTCACCTTTTCTTTTCTTTCTTATGTGGGGTGGTTCAGTCTTTTAAACTTGTGGTGGTGGTTCTGGATCTATCATGAGTATCAGCTTTTCAAGTTTAGGCTTAGTTATTTCACCCACCATCTCAAAGGCTAACCTTCCCCTCTTAACACTGATGATTTCCCTAGTTTCACGGTCCTCTAATTTTCTCTTTTTATGAAAGACTTAAAACAAGGGCGCATTGGTATGGACATTTTCAAATACCTCCACATACATTTTGGATTAGGAGTCTACCTTAGCTTCCACAAATATTTGCAGGAAAGTTATAGGTGGGCTATAGGGAGGAGGAACAATAATAGGTGCTTCCTTCTCTATCTCTTCGGCAACCTCCCTTTTGGATGGCGTCGGTGTATTTTTCTCGATCTTTACTCTTTTCTCACCAGAACTCTCCTCAACCTCATTATCACTCTCCTTAGGATTTTCAATTTGATTTTCACCACTGGTCATTACAACATCCACATGTCTCTTAGGGAAGGGTTCTATAGGTGTCTGTACAAGAAGGGAGATATGAGTCTCCAATGCCTTGGTGTGAGTCACGAGGGACTCAAACACAACATTCATATGCCTAAGGGTTTCATAAGTTTGGAGATGTTGTTTTCTAAACTTTTCGTTCTAGAGAGTTTGTGTCTCCACAAAGCCCTCCATCACATATTATAGTCTAGAATTAGTTGTCGTTTCAATGAAATCTTCCATTAGTGCTTCGAGGTTGAAATTATGGGATTCTTGCAATTCCTCGAAATATTGGGAATGGTAACCGTAGGGGAAATTTGGGTGCGGTTCCTCGAGATATTGGGAGTGGTAATCATAGAGAAAAGTTGGGCGATATATAGTAATTTAGGTAATAGTGCCTTAGTCTATACAGTGCAACAACGAAATAATAACATTGATTGTTGGTCCCCAGCAACGGCGCCAAAAACTTGATGCGTCCGCAAGTGAACAAAAATATCGAATTAATATAAAAGATTGTCGAATCCACAAAGACCAATGTCAACCTACTGTAATCTATCGTTGCTTTGTAAAGCTAAGACTATGAGTATTGGTTTAAAGGGAAACTAAGAACTAAAACTGAAAATAAAATGAATATTAAGATAATTATAAGAAAAGAGAGGTTGTAATATGGATTCCGTGAGCCTTAGGGACTTTGTAACTCATTAGCGTTAACTTACAGTTAAATAATATTAAGTAGAAAATACCAGTTTAAAGACTCTATCTAACACTCTCACGCTATTGAATAAAACCATACTCCCTAACCACGAGATTTTGTTCTCGCTCGCCCATTTTAATCAGAAAGCATATTTTGAAAATAGATGAGATCCTAAACGATGCCTAAAGCGCTCTCTCTGTTTTTAGGATCGATGCCCCATTCCCACTATCTGGTTCCTTCCTCACGCTATCAGATTGAACCTTAGTTTGTTCTCCACTCTCGTGTCAAAATAATGTTAAGTAACCTCTCACTCCCGTGACAAAGCTATTTAGTTTAAACTTGGAAACTAAAGCCAAAATAGAATTTATGCAAAACTTACGCCAATTTCATTACCGAGTCCAGTCTGTTAGAACAAAATTTGAATCTACTACCCTAAGCTTAAGTTTTGATGATAACAAAATGAAAGGATATATTAATTATGTGATTCATGTAAGAACTATTTGCTACCTAAAATATTACCTTCTGTTTTGCAAGAAACTCTGATAGGCATCAGCAAAAGTACATCTTAATCAGCATCAGAATATTGGTTATCAATGTCAGCATCAGAAGATGCTATATCAGAATACCAGAATCAGAAGAACAATTCACGCGAATGCTGAAGCTTGATGAACAAAACTGTGCTCAACACTCTGATAAAGACAACAACAGTTCATCAGCACTTAAGCAGAGTCAAAATGAGGCCAAGCCAGAACACGCTTTAAGTTGCAACGGTACTGTGCATTGAAAGCGAATTATTACCAACGGCATCATTCCAGACAAGATCTGCTCAATAAGGAAAGTTTGTTATTGGCATTGAATCAAGATTATTGCTCCAACGTTCAACTATTTCAGTGCTATATAAACAAGACAATGAAGATTGAATTGGCTAATGCTCTACAATATATTACACGCCTAAAAGCTAACCATCATCTTCTTTCTCTCAGTTTGCTAAACGCTTCACAATTTCTCACTCAGTTTTTTAGCAATCTAGTTTCATAAGCTTAAGTTGTGTAACATCACAGTCGTGATACAGTTTTGTAGAAAACATTCACACACCTAGATTTATCTTCTTTGTAAGAAAGTATTTCCTTGACAAACCGGGTTGTGGTTTGCATCAAGAAGGCTTTAGCAGTTGTTAAAGCAGATTGTAATATTCAGTTGAATATAGTGGATTAAGACCTCGTTGGAGAGAGGCGAAATCACCTTGACGGGTGGACTGGAGTAGTTTGAGATCAAACGAACCATGATAAAAATATCTTGTCCATTGCATTGATTTTCAGTTTTACAATTCAACCCCCCTTCTTGTGTTTTTCACTTCTTCAATTGGTATCAGAGCGCCTGGTTCTGAGCTAAAACACTTAACCGTGTCAGTACAAGATCCAGCATCAGAAAAACACAATGGCAGGAAATTATTCTCACACCAGCAATGACAACCATGAGGACAGAGACAGATTCAGCGGGAAACCTCCAGTCTTTGATGGAGAAAACTTTGATTAATGGAAAGACAGAATTGAAAGCTTCTTTCTGGCACATGATACTGATCTGTGGGATATGGTGACAGATGGATACACGCACCCTGTGAATGCAAGCGGTCAGAAGATTGATAGGAAAACAATGTCTGACCAACAAAAGCGTGACTTCAAGAATCACCACAAGGCCAGAACCATCCTTCTCAGCGCCATCTCGTATGCTGAATATGAAAAGATCTCCAACAGAGACACAATAAAGAACATGTTTGACTCACTCAGAATGACGCATGAGGGCAACGTTCAGGTCAAAGAAACTAAAGCTTTGGCGCTCATTCAGAAGTATGAGGCGTTCAAAATGGAAGAAAGTGAATCCATTGAAACAATGTTCTCAAGATTCCAGATTCTGGTAGCTGGTCTCAAGGTTCTGGACAAAGGTTACTCTACTGCTGATCACATCAAGAAAATCATCAGAAGTTTACCCAAGCAGTGGAGGCCAATGGTTACAGCTCTGAAGCTAGCAAAAGATCTCAACGAAATTTCTCTGGAGGAACTTATTAGCTCCCTCAGAAGTCATGAGATAGAGCTAGAAGCTGATGAACCCCAGAAGCAAGGTAAGCCTTTAGCACTAAAATCTAACAAAAAATCTGAGTCTAAAGTTTTGCAGGCAGTTGAAGAAACATCTGATGGATCCTCATCAGAAGAAGACGAACTCTCCCTCCTCTCCAGAAGAGTGAATCAACTGTGGAAGCAGAGGCAAAGGAAGTTCAGGAATCCTAGAAGATCTGATCAGAACGAGTCTTCTTCCAGATATAGAAGGACAAATTCTTCCTCTGGATACAGAAGATCTGAAGGCTCCTCAGGTAGCAGAAAGCCAAACACCAAGGACATCATCTGCTATGAGTGCAATGAGCAAGGACACTACAAGAGTGACTGCCCAAAGCTTCAGAGGGAAAAGCCCAAAAAGAAGTTTGGAAGAGAAAAGAAGAAAAGTCTCATGGCTACATGGGATGACTCTGACTCGTCTGAAGCTGACTCAGAATCAGATGATGAGAGAGCAAACATAGCTCTCATGGCTAACATTTCAGAAGATAGTGAAGCTTCTGAATCAGACTCAGAATCAGATACTGAAGAGGTATTTCCTAACTTTGCTGTTAATTTTACCAAGGCTGAACTTGCTGAAAGCCTTAATGAAATCCTGGAAAGGTATCAGCAGATTAGAGTTAAATTCAGAGACCTGAAAAGGAATCTTGAATCTGACTCTAATAAGACTGAGAGTCTTAAATTGGAGAATTCTGAGCTGAGAATTAAAATTTCAAAATTAGAAAATACTTTACAAAACTCTCAGAAGGAACCAATTTCTGAAACTCCCAGCAACGCTGATGAGATCATCAAGGAGTATGATCACAGTTTCCAGAAGTTCCTTGCTAAAAGCATAGATAGAAGCAAAATGGCTTCAATGATCTATGGAGTTAGCAGAAACGGCAGGAAGGGAATAGGATACCAAGGTAAGGTTCCCACACCAAAGAATGTCATGGACTTAACCATTAAACACACTCCTCTGAATTCACATTTTGTGTATGGTCACACACATGATATTAAATACACTAGCAGTAAGTACTCTGTGAAACCAAAATTCAACCAGAGTTTTGGTAAATCTAACAAATCAGGACCCAAGAAAATCTGGGTACCTAAGGATAAAATAATACATGTTGCAAATATCTTTAGCAGCAAGTCAGAAACACCAGTCATGGTACCTGGACTCTGGCTGCTCGCGACACATGACGGGAAGAAGGCATATGTTCCAAAGCCTGGAACTTAAGCCTGGAGGCCACGTTGGCTTTGGAGGCAATCAGAGGGGAAAGATAATTGGCTCTGGAACTGTAGGTAATGGAAATCTTCCCTCTATTAATAATGTTCTGCTAGTAGATAGATTAATGCATAATCTGTTATCCATAAGTCAATTAAGTGATAACGGTTATGATATAATCTTTAATCAAAAATCATGTAAAGCTGTTAGTCAGAAAGATGGGACTATCCTGTTTAATGGAAAGAGGAAAAACAACATTTACAAAATCAAACTTTCTGAACTGAAAAGTCAGAATGTAAAGTGCCTTCTGTCTGTTAACAACGAGCAGTGGATCTGGCACAGAAGATTAGGGCATGTTAGTATGAGAAGAATATCTCAGATTAACAAACTCAATCTGGTCAGAGGACTTCCTAATTTGAAGTTCAATTCAGATGCTCTGTGTGAAGCATGTCAGAAAGGCAAGTTTGCAAAACCTTCTTTTAAATCTAAAAATGTTGTTTCTACCTCTAAGCCATTAGAACTTCTGCACATTGACTTATTTGGACCAGTTAAAACTGCTTCAGTCAGTGGCAAGAAGTATGGGTTAGTAATCGTAGATGACTATAACAGATGGACATGGGTAAAGTTCTTAAGACACAAGGATGAGTCACACTCTGTGTTTGTTACCTTCTGTAACCAAGTTCAGAATGAAAAGGATCTTAGAATCGTTAAAGTCAGAAGTGATCATGGTGGAGAATTTGAAAACAAAGATTTTGAGTCATTCTTTAATGACAGAGGCATTCTGCATGATTTCTCTTGTCCTAGAACTCCCCAACAAAATAAAGTTGTAGAACGAAAGAACAGAACATTGCAAGAAATGGCCAGAACCATGATCAATGAGACAAACGTTGCTAAGATCTTCTGGGCAGAGGCAATAAACACAGCGTGCTACATTCAGAATAGAATCTCAATAAGACCTATTCTGGAAAAGACTCCATATGAATTGTGGAAGAACAGAAAGCCCAACATTTCATATTTTCATCCATTTGGATGTACCTGTTTTATGCTAAATACAAAGAATTATTTGAACAAGTTTGACTCTAAAGCACAGAAGTGTATTATGTTAGGATACTCTGAACGCTCAAGAGGGTACAGAGTATACAATACAGAAACACAGATTGTGGAAGAATCAATCAGTGTTTGTTTTGATGATAAGCTTGACTCTGAAAAGTCAAAGCAGAATGAAGTTTTTGCAGGTATGGAAATTGAATTTACAGGTTCTGAAGACAAGTCATCAGAAGCTCTCAACACAGACACTCCTTCAACGTCTGAAAGGAGCACTGCTAGCAATCCTACAACAACTTCTGATCAACCTCAGAAGAGATTACCCAGAAGTAGCTTGGATCACCCAGAAGAGACTATCTTAGGAAGAAAGGAAGATCCAATCAGAACAAGAGCAAGCTTCAGAAACTCTGAAGAAACCCTCATGGGACTTGTGTCTCTGATTGAACCTTCTTCTATTGATGAAGCACTTCTGGATAATGACTGGATTCTGGCAATGCAAGAAGAGCTGAATCAATTCACCAGAAATGACGTATGGGATCTTGTTCCCAGACCAAAAGGATTCAACGTCATTGGAACAAGATGGGTCTTCAGAAACAAGCTAAATGAACAAGGTGAAGTCATCAAAAACAAAGCACGACTGGTTGCACATGGTTATAGTCAGCAAGAGGGGATAGACTATACAGAAACCTTTGCTCCAGTCGCCAGGTTAGAATCTATCAGACTTTTAATATCATTTGCTGTTAATAGAGGCATCACTCTGTATCAGATGGATGTCAAGAGTGCATTCTTAAATGGTTATATAGAAGAAGAGGTTTATGTGCACCAACCCCCTAGTTTTGAAAATACAAAGCATCCAGAACATGTTTTCAAACTAAAGAAGTCACTATATGGTCTGAAACAAGCTCCCAGAGCTTGGTATGAAAGGCTAAGTAACTTTCTGTTAGAAAATGAATTCACCAGAGGGAAGGTGGACACTACCTTATTCTGTAAATCAGTTAAGAATGACATCTTAGTCTGTCAAATTTATGTTGATGATATTATCTTTGGTTCTACTAATCCTTCTCTTGGAAGAAAATTTGCTAAGTGTATGCAGGCAGAATTTGAGATGAGCCTCATGGGGGAACTGAAATTCTTTCTAGGAATTCAGATCAATCAAACTCCAGAGGGAACTTACATTCATCAGAGCAAATACATCAGAGATCTTCTGAAGAAATTTGACCTCTCAGAATGTAAGCCATCAAAGATTCCAATGCATCCCACATGCATTCTGGAAAGAGAAGAGGTAAGCAAAAATGTAGAACAGAAAGTCTACAGAGGTATGATTGGTTCTCTCCTTTATCTGACAGCTTCAAGACCTGATATATTATTCAGCGTATGTATTTGTGCTAGATTCCAATCAGATCCTAGAGAATCTCACTTAACAGCTGTTAAGCGAATTTTCAAGTATCTGAAAGGTACTACTAATCTGGGTTTGTTTTATAGAAAATCTAGTGATTACAGTTTAGTAGGCTACTGCGATGGTGACTTTGCTGGAGACAGAGTAGAGCGTAAAAGTACTTCTGGAAGTTGCCAGTTTCTGGGAGAAAATCTGATCTCTTGGTCCAGCAAAAGGCAATCCACAATTGCGCTATCAACAGCAGAAGCTGAGTACATAGCAACAGCAGGATGTAGCACACAAATGCTCTGGATGAAAAGTCAGCTTGAAGACTTCCAGATTTTTGAGAGTAACATCCATATACTCTGTGATAATACTTCTGCTATTTTCTTAAGTAAGAATCCTATTTTACATTCTAGAGCTAAGCATATAGAAATAAAACATCACTTCATTAGGGACTATATTCAGAAAGGAATTTTGAATTTAAAATTTATAGATACAGACCATCAATGGGCTGATATCTTCACTAAACCCCTTTCTGAAGATAGGTTCAATTTCATTCTGAAACATCTCAGCATGAAAATCTGCCCAAAGTGAAAATGGTTTAATTCCATATATTTATCTTCAGAATGTATTTGTTTTACTGTGAACTTCTGATCAATCTCTTTTCAGAAAGATAGAACATGCAGATTGTATCAGATGCTAGTCTTAAAGATCTGAGAGTCTAAGCTCAAGGACAGACGTGCTGATCACTAAATCAAACAAGTGTCATCCAATCATCAGCAAATCTCTGAAGCAGAACGCGTGCACGCTTCTGAGAAGACAAAACGCTGATTGGGTGCATTGAGACACATGTCTGGTAACCGTTTTAAGTATCTTTCTCAAATCCCCCAAAATCAGCAAGCATTAATTGAAAGTAATCATGTTTTTAAAACGTAATCATGATTTTATCTCTCTCTCTTGAAAACGTTTACTCTTTCAAAATATTCTGAAGCCTATTTAAGCACGTTAACCACTCACTTTAATCTTTTACAGTTTCTCATTATCTCTCAAGTATTCTCTGCATTTTTCTGTGTTCATCTCTCTCAAACCCATTTTCTCAGTTTTTCTCAAAGTTCCTAAGTGTGAACATGGCAACCTCCAGCAGTGCTTCTGCAGGTTCTCAGAAGAAAGCATCATCTGAACAGTATCAAGTTCCATTCAGAACACTCCTCACTCCAGTGAAGAATCTTGAAGTGTTATCTGAACTGATTATTGATTTTGGCAGTCTGAAGGAGAATGGTTTTGATTTAACAGAAGAAGTTAGGGCACAAAAATGGGAAAGGTATTTTGACAGGTTGGTTGGACCAACATTCCCAATGTTAGTCAAGGAGTTCTGGATTCATGCAACTGCTTCAACGCATCAAGTCACCTCCTACATAATGGGGAAGAAGATTGTGATCACTGAGGATCACATAGCAAAGTTGATTGGTTACAATGGCGGTGGCGTCCGCTGTATTGATATGGCTGAGAGATGTGCTGGCGTGGGCGTCATAGCAGAAAGGATTTTCACCCTTGGGGTGCCCAGCAGCAAGATCAGAGATCTGAAGGATCACCACAGAGTTTGGGCAAAGATAATTCGGGGGTGTTTTAATCATAGGAAGCCAACTAGTTCCCCTGATTACATAAATATAGATCAGCAGTTTCTGGTCTATTTTATCAATCAGAAGGTAAAAATCAACTTGGCTCATCTCCTGTTTAATCACCTCAGAACAAGCGTGAAGGAGACCAGGGAAGAAGAAAGAACAAAGAGGGATTGGATACCCTTTGGAAGGTTGATATCAGATATTCTGACTGAGAATAGGCTGATAGAGCACCTGATAGAAGCTCAAGAGTTAAGCATCATTGAACTAACGGTTAGGAAGCCTCTGAACGCGAAGAATCTGAAGAAAATGAAGTTAATAGAGAATATCAGAAAGGAACCCAGCGTCACTCCCACTGCTGACATCACCAGCAGAAGAGTCCCACTGAGTGACTTTCCTTTATTTTCTGAGATAGAATCTAAACCAGTGGTGGTTCTCAGATATCTGGACGCGTGCAAGGCTGATGGTACAGATCCCAATCTGAATATCAAAGATCTGCACCAACCTCAACCAGAAGTTACACTGAAGAAGACAAAGAAAAGGAAGGCCCCTTCAGAAGGAACATCCCAGCAGACACCCAAGAAAAGAGGTAATTTATCTGCTGCTTCTGTTTTAAATTCTTCTACTATTCCAACATCAATCCCATCTCCAACCTCTCATAGAATCTCAATCCCCATCTCAAAAATAGATGAAACCGAACCAGAAGATGACCCTTCTGAGGCACTACAACTCAGAAGACCCCGAACCAAACATTCCAATCCAACAATTTCAACAACATCAACAATTGACAAAGTGCTGTCTGACATTGATCAACATGCTTCTGATCACCCCTCCAATAATCCAAACTCTGAACCACAAATTGTCCACTCTCCACAACCAGAACAACCCCTCTCACCCATTCCAGAAGAACCACATATCCCTGAACAACCAGAAATTCCTCCTCCTTCTCCACAACCAGCAATTCCTTCTCCCTCTCCTCAACCAGAAATTCATCCACCATCACCTCAACCATCACCTCAACCTGAGTTTCATCACTCTGAAACTCCATCTCCTCCACCTTCTGAACCACATTCTCCTCAATCCTCTGAGCCACAACCTCTGGAAATCCAGCTGCCATGTGGAACAACAGTAACCATGGCCCAGCTACCATCCTCGCTAGAATCCACACCACCAAATACTCCCAAAACCCCAAACAGTCCAATCATTATTTCTGACTCTCCCACTCCATCTCCAAAACAAACAGCTCCCAAGCAAACCACCGAAAACCCCAATAGGACCTTCATAGATTTAACAATCCTTGACCGTCTTGCTGATCTGAAAAATAAAATAGCCATTCCAAAACCAAAACAGCCAGATGTTGACTCTGGTATTATGAATTTTGAAACAGGTTTGCAGCAGTGGATTGCTTCTCTGAAGCAAGTATGTCCTGGAATGATTGATCCAGCTGCCTCTGACCAGCTCTGGTCACAATTCAAAATTTGGGTACGTGCTGAAGCCCTCAAGTTGCAGGATATCAACTATGAGCAGGCACAACAGAATTTCAGCAAGCTTCTAAATGAAGTTGGAAGTCAGCTGCTGAAAGAAGACGTGCTCCTTCTGGATAGTGAGCCATGGTCTGAGAAGCGTCCAGCTTCAAAGGTGCAGCCAGAAGAAGATCAGACTATTCAAGCTGAAGCCAGTCAAGCTGAAGATGTTGCAGAAAGCTCTCAAAAGCTCCCTGCTTCTGATGTTTCTCAAGCTGCCTTGGACAGGCAGACTCTGGAAGAGCTGAAGCTGAATGACATTCGTCTGCAGCAAAGGATGGATGAAAATGACCAGAAGATGAAAGAAAGGATGGATGCGAAGGATAGCAAGATAGACACAGTAGTCAACATGGTGCACAAGTAGCATGAGACTGCTGATCAGATCAAAGCCATGCTGGAGAACCTGTTCACACGCCTTCCTCCCCAACCTTATATTTTCATTCATGCCATTTTCATGTTTTCTCTGCTTATCTGCTGTACTGTTTTGTTTGATTCTGAATATTTTAATATGACAAGTTTTTCTGCTCTAATTGTTTTAGCACTTCACTTACACTTTTTGATTGCTGACAAAAAGGGGGAGAACAAGAATGATATTTTTCAATAACAGATTACTAAGACAGAAAATCTCAAACATTCTAACTCTGATATACTTGAATATGTTTTCTATTTTTGCTTAAGTCTACAGGTACAAGAACGCTCCATGATATTCTGAAGACTAAAGCTCTGATGCTCTGACCCAAAGCAAAGCTCTGACTCTGATCTGAAGCTCTGCTCTGACATTCTGATCCAAAGCTTCTGATAGTCAAAACTATGATATTCTGATGTTCAAAGAAAGGCAATAAAGATCTGATCCTGAAGAACTCTTGGAATTAAAAAGGGAAGTAATAAATTCAGGGGGAGTATCTCTCAACTCTGATATCTCTTTATCCCTTATCTTTGATAACCTCTTACTCTGATACATCTTATCATTTAGTTATCTCTGATACCTTTTCACGTTATTTTCAATTAAAAATATCTAGTTTTTGTCATCATCAAAAAGGGGGAGATTGTTAGAACAAAGTTTGAATCTACTACCCTAAGTTTAAGTTTTGATGATAACAAAATGAAAGGATATATTAATTATGTGATTCATGTAAGAACTATTTGCTACCTAAAATATTACCTTCTGTTTTGCAAGAAACTCTGATAGGCATCAACAAAAGTATATCTTAATCAGCATCAGAATATTGGTTATCAATGTCAGCATCAGAAGATGCTATATCAGAATATCAGAATCAGAAGAACAATTCACGCGAACGCTGAAGCTTGATGAACAGAACTGCGCTCAACACTCTGATAAAGACAACAACAGTTCATCAACACTTAAGCAGAGTCAGAATGAGGCCAAGCCAGAACACGCTTTAAGTTGCAACGGTACTGTGCATTGAAAGCGAATTATTACCAACGACATCATTCCAGACAAGATCTGCTCAATAAGGAAAGTTTGTTATTGGCATTGAATCAAGATTATTGCTCCAACGTTCAACTATTTCAGTGCTATATAAACAAGACAATGAAGATTGAATTGGCTAATGCTCTACAATATATTACACGCCTAAAAGCTAACCATCATCTTCTTTCTCTCAGTTTGCTAAACGCTTCACAATTTCTCACTCAGTATTTTAGCAATCTAGTTTCATAAGCTTAAGTTGTGTAACATCACAGTCGTGATACAGTTTTGTAGAAAACATTCACACACCTAGATTTATCTTCTTTGTAAGAAAGTATTTCCTTGACAAACCGGGTTGTGGTTTGCATCAAGAAGACTTTAGCAGTTGTTAAAGCAGATTGTAATATTCAGTTGAATATAGTGGATTAAGACCTCGTTGGAGAGAGGCGAAATCACCTTGACGGGTGGACTGGAGTAGTTTGAGATCAAACGAACCGGGATAAAAATATCTTGTTCATTGCATTGATTTTCAGTTTTACAATTCAACTCCCCTTCTTGTGTTTTTCACTTCTTCACAGTCGGCAACAACGATCCTCACATACCAGACTCAAGACAATTTAGCCAGACATGGAATTGATTTCAAACAAAACAAATATGATAAACATAATTAAATACAACATGCTTGACAAGTATATAACAAAATAACAGTAATAATAAAGCGATAAATAGAGAACCTATAAATGCAAGAAATAAAGAAATTGGACTTAACTTTGATTATGGCGGAAAGATTGATCCAAGCAAGTTACAAAGATTACATGCCTAAACACTAATGGTAGAGTAGTTTCTCGATGTGGGAAACTACTCCTTTTACAATTGTGATTTATGCCTAAAACTATGAACAGCGCTTCCGCGCGATAACTTGGACGGTTCAAAACTGACTTGGAGGCTCTATTTATAGAGAAATATCCTCTAATAACCGCTTTTGGTTGTGCCTCTGTTGGAGGGAAAAATTCAAGTTGAAAAACTACTGTAAATTGTCATTTGAACAAAAATTGCTTTCTGCGAAGAAATGGCGATCGCTGTTGGGAAATGGCGAACACCGTTGGGCAATGACGAACGTCATTCCCTTGTTCATTTATTGACGTGGTAGGACTGGGCAACGACGAATGGCATAAACATATTGTGAACGTCATAAACATACGGTGAACGCCATATCAGGAAAATAGGCAGATTCTTCTATTTTTTGCTACTCTTTTGCTTCTTTTCCGGTATTCTCGCAAAGTCGCACTAATACTAATAAAAACCTATAAAACAATATAAAAACATCATTAAAGCGATAAAAATAAACTAAAATTACTACAATTAACATGCGTTATAAACCTAAAAACACGATACGATTTCACGTTATCAGGTTCATAGACCAACCTTAATGGATGAAATCATATTGTTCACCAAAAACTAGAGATACAACCAATATCATAATGAGATAATTAATTCTCAGTTGAAACCAGTTCATAACTATAATTTCATTCTATATTCAAAAGTGTACACCACTCGTTATTACTATACATAAAAATAATAATTTTTATGGTGCTTAAAAAATTAAGTAAAAATAATAATTTTATAGATTTTCTGAAAAACAAAAGTAAAATATACTAAATTGTGTTTTAAAATATTTGGTGGAAAAACCAATTCGATCACCTATATTAAATATTTTGAAATTAAATAAAGGATATAAAAAGAATAATAGAATTAAATAGCTTTAAAATAGTAAACTCTTAATTAAATTAATGATCACATTTTAAATTATTTTATGGACTCTATTGTAGTCGGCAGGGGTATTCAAAGGACAAAAAACAGGACATAGTAAAAATGGAAAAACTATTAAGTTCCACCTTTCACGCAAACAAAGAACCACATGATATAATAATGTCAAATTATTAGTACTTGTTACAACTATCATTAATTAATAATAGTAAAAACAGTGAAGCTATCTTTTTACATATGACTTCATAGGAGGCACTAAAGTCAATTTATTTATATTTTTATTGAAAATACTATATTGATTATTGAAAAAGAGACACTAAGAGCAGTTTGATTCTTTTCAAAAATTAAAAAAAGAATAAAAACATCGATTTGATCTGTAAAATAGTTTGATGTCACTTCATTTTAAGTAGGATCCGATCTCACAAATTAAAAGGTCTAAATCAAACTTTGAAATGATGTTTTTTTTTTATAAAATTAATATTTGAGGAGATAATTAGTAATAAAAGTTTAATCTATTATAAATCATCATTAATATTATTTTACTTAATTAATTTTTTTTAGTATTTTATAGAAAAATAACAATAAAATTAGAGTTTCTTTTACTAAAAGTAAATGATATTCATTCATTTAAATTGATAGAATACATCGTTGCAACACAAATTCAAAATCGTCAAAAACAAGAAAAATGAATCTGCGAACAAACTCACAGTATCCATATTAATAGCATAAAATGGTAAATTGTATAAACTTATAAATATGACTGTATTGAAATGTCTAAAACATTCATGTTCTCGAATTTGTAGCGTTAATGACACCTAAATCATTGATTAGATCTGTACTATATCGAAACTAATCTTTCAACATGAAACAAATGAACACTGCACAAAGACAAAAAAACAAAATACCCTCACAAAGACGAAAAATCAAAATATACTAAATAAATACGAAAAATCAAAACAAACAACCATCCACAAAATCATAAAGAAATATATATATATATATATATATATATATATATATATATATATATATATATATATATATATATATATATATATATATATATATATATATATATATATATATATATATATATATATATATATATATATATATATATATATATATATATATATATATATATATATATATTAAATATATGTGAAAATCACTTATTTAATTAATAGAGAAAAAAAAAACAATTTGAAGAGGTGATTTTAGATCTATAAAATTAGAGATTTTTAAAACTAAGTAATTTTAAGAATAGCCAATAATACTAAAATAAAAAATAAATTCATTTATCAGATGATTAGTTATTTGAATGAATTAATAGAAAAAGTCGTATTTAGAGGCTTAAAAAAGAGTTGAGTATTATATTTAAAAAATAACGTAATACTATAATAATATTAATATTAAATATAAAAGATGATTTAGAAGCAATTTGAGGTTCTAAGTGGCGGATATACTTTCACGCCTTTGATTTTGTTCTAATTTTAACATAATTTTTCATGTCTATATTATCGTCTATTAAGTTTTATAGAGGATGTGGCATGGGCGGATCCACGTTTAGGCTAGGTGTGGCTATAGCCACACCAGATTTTTTTTTCTTTCTAATATTAATATATAATTAATTAATTAATTAATTTTAATATTTAATATTATATAACTCTTCCACTCACTTTTATCTCTTAATTTTCTCTCTCTTTTATTTCTTTCTCTCTCACACAGTAAACCCTTTCTCTTCTTCTCAAACCCCACCAACTTCCATATTTGTCTCTTTCTCTCATTAATCCAATAACCCCACCATTTTGTATTGTTTATGGGTGATTGAAAATCAAAGGTAAACTAACTACTTCAAAATTTTCTTATTCTTTTGTTCTATTTGAGTTGAACCTTAAAACCCCAATTTGTTTTAAAAAAGTAAATTTTCAATTTCTCATAAATATTTTCTTTACAATAAATTGTTCTTATTATTTTCTTTATAGAGTGAATAGCTAATTTTAATGGTTTCATTGTTCTCTTTATAGGATGAAGAAATTTTTTCCTGTGTTTTCTAGAGACAAAGCTACTTCTTCGGTAAATCTAGAAGCATCGAAAACTCAACATCCAAGTGAGAGTATTAAAGTTGTCGATTATGAATTGTTGGAAACCGATCCAGGAATTAGGCCTCCAATTTCAAGCTATCATCCTGACATCCAAAATGAGGTAAGGAAAGCTTATTTAAAAATAGGTCGTCATAAACCTCCTTACAATTTTGTTTACCCTTGGTCTGTTCAAGGTAATCAAAGACGTAGATTTTGCAAAAATTGGTTTGATTTGTATGATTGGATTGATTATAGTGAATCTAAGGACCTGGCATTTTGCTTGCCATGTTTTTTGTTTAAGAATGTCTCTAAATACGGGGGAGATCACTTTGTGACAGAGGGGTTTGGTGATTGGAAGAATTCTCACAGATTGGCTAATCATGGAACTTCTTCCAATAGTCATATTGATTGTGTGCATATGAGTTACGCTCTCATGAACCCAAACCAAAGTATTAAGGCTACATTTATTAATCAAACTAAACAAATGAATTCTGAATATCGTGTTCGTGTAAACACATCTCTTATAGCTACTAAGTTTCTTTTGAGGTGTGGCATGCCATGTAAACACATCAATGGTTAAATGATCGTCTTGTAACTTTTATAGAAAGAGATGTTCTTGGAACAATTAACAATGATGTTATTTTAGCTCATTTTCAAGAAATTGATACTAGACGGTTTTTATTGTAAATACACTTCATCAAACAATATTATTTTTTATTTTCAATATATTTTAGTCGATAATTTCTTTTATGTTTAGCCACACCAATATATAAAGTCTGGATCCGCCCCTGGGATGTGGGGTGTTGATTATTGTTTGTGATGGCTATGGAGGATTTTAATGAATAAGGCAGTTGATTTAGGGGAGTTCACATTAATGATGAAGTATATGTTAATATTTTAAAATTTGTTGATGATATGATTGTATTTGGAGATGGGAGCACGAAAAATATGTGGAGTGTGAAGGTAATTTTAAGAGGTTTTGAAATGGTGTCTGTTTTAAAAGTGAATTTTCAAAAGAGAAAAATTTATGGTATCAACCTGAATGAAAGAAGTTTGGGTTCAGTATCTTCTTTTCTATCTTGCTGCGAAGATCATCTTCCTTTCAAGTTTTTAGGGGTGAAAGTCAGAGAGAGTCCTAGAAGAGAGCATATCCGGAAGGATGTTATTAGCAACATTAGGAATAAACTATCAATTTGGAGAAGTAGATGTTTTTTTAGTGTTGATTAATGCAGTTTTGATTTCCATTCTAATTTACATTTTGTCTTTTTACAAGGTCCGGATCAAGGTATTAAAGGAGATTAAAAGGATTCAATCTAATTTTTTTTGTGGAGGTTATGATATCAAGAGGTCAATTCATTGGATCAATTAAGACTTAGTGTGCAAATCTTAGGATTGTGGGGGTCTTGGCATAAAAACTTAGAACTTTTTAATAAGTCTCTTTTGCTTAAATGAAAGTGGAGGATCTTGAAAGAGAATGATGCTTTATAAAGTGGTATGTTGAGACAGAAGAATCAAAATCCATAACTGAAAATGTTTTTCAATGAAGGCGTTGTGGTCAATAAAAGAGACTCAATTTGGTGGAGGGATCTCTTGACAGTGGATTATAAAATTGATGTAGGACATAATATTTTTTCTAACAATATGTTTTACATTTTAAAAGAAGGCAAGTGTATCTCTTTCTGGTTTAGAAAATGGCAAGGCAATCAAACTTTGAAGGATGTGTTTCCTGATGCATTTGACCATCTTGTTGATCCTTTAGGTTGTATGACTGAAGCAGGATTTTGGGATGGTAGGGCCTGGAGATGGAAGTCGTGTATCAACATAGTGAATTCTTTAGTAGAAGTAAAACTACAGAAGGAGGAAGTTCATAATCTTCTTATTGATATCAAACAAACACAGTTTGTAGCTGACGACTTTAGACGGATGGGTAATGATCAGGGGAATTTTTCTATTAAGTCATGTTATAATTTTTGTTCAGATAATGCGGTCTGATGTCGGCTTAAAGTTGAAGAAGCAAGCTTGTTGATTTGGCTTTCAGAGTTTCATCGCTCGCTGATCATGGAGGTGATGGAAGGAAGCGTCGCCCGGCGATACAGAGGCGAGAAGGACTGGATTTTGGAGTAGCTCCTGGAGTGTCTCTCTCCTTGAGTGCCCAGCGAAAGAAGAGTCTCCCGACGAAGCATCATTGTCGTCGAGCGATGGTTGATATTTTCTGCTTGTTCCATACATCAATTGCTGTCATGTGGTTCATTTAGCTAGCATCGTTTGATGATGCTTTATGGTCGCCCAACGATGGTAGGCGGACTGCCCTTGCTTATATGCCACTTTTGTGATATTTTGCAACATTGTTCTTCATTCTATTGTACCTTGTAACCTAGAAACATCACTTTGGAGTAAAAAACCCATTTTCCTCCATTTCTACCAAAATCAAAGCTTTACAAACTCAATCTTTGATACTTCAAGGTTGATGATCCTAAAGCTTTGTTGTTTATTTGTTGATCAAGCTATCATGACTATGAGGAGCTAAACATCTCTCGTGTCAAGATTAGAGGTAGTTAACCTAGCTATTATGTATTTCTTTTGATCATTTTGTATATGAACTTGGTTTATGATTAATATATGTTGAATATATTTTCTTTATTTGTTCCTTTCATGGTTTGTATCATTATTGAGAAGTAAGTTTCAAACTTGACCTAAGATATTCATTTATTAATGAGCAAACTCTAGACATAGATTTGTAAGTTAGTATTCACTAGTATCAAGCTTTAAAGATTATCATATTAATAGTTAGGTTGAGAGATCATTTAAGGATTAACATGAGAATACTCACAATATTGCTTAGACATGAGTGGTATTGAGAGGATACATGAATATATCAATCATCAATTAGTCCATATGCTTGATTAATCGAATATGTATGAAATAGGTTAATGAAAACTAATCTTGACATGCTTTTTATCGAAATAAATCTTTCAAACAAAATCTCTCTTTTATCCAAATCACAACATCTTGCATGAAACCAAATCTTTTTGTTACTAAAACCCAATACCAAAACTTTGTTTATGAATCTAACACTTAAATTCACTAGAACTATAGAACGACGGTAATATCACATCAATACCTATAGAAAGCGATAATATAAATACTTGTGTTGAAAATATGAACAACAAAATGGCGTTATTGTTGGGGATTGGCGTTTAATTTTGAAAGCATTGAAATAGTTTATGTGTTTTAAGTTATTTTATCTTATTAATATCTCTTGTTTTTCACTTATTTTGTTAGTGTTTTCAGACTTTAGTTTATGCGAGGAAGTACTTCTGAAGATCAACTCCTTTTTGATCCTGAAATCGAAAGGACTTGCAGAAAACTTAATAGAAAGACTAGACGAAGGAGAAAGCTAGCGAAATAAAGGAGAGAAAGAGGAGAGGCGTCTACTTCTGCTATACCTTTGAACCAAGATATAGAATAAGTTATGGCGGCAGTTCCACCAAGAGGTCCTTGTGCAAATAGTCTGGGTTGAATGCTCAGTTTGCTCGAAATGCATACCAAAGGCATTATGAAATGAAGAATGGAATTCTACAATTGTTGTATCATAACTGTTGTACCCCAAAATTTGCCCTCTCATTTATCAAGAAATCTCTCATAAGATCTCTATTGATTCAAGACTATACAAGGTTTGATCAGCTCAAGACACCTCCTCAACCACTGACAACCCAAAATTAGGGTTTGATTTTGCACAAAGACAAATGGACTTTTAATGCCCCATATGACTTTCATGGAACTTTTTGGATCTCCAAGATTGCTCATGTCAAGTTTCAAGTCTTGGATCACAAAATTGCTCAGTCATTTGATCAGGTGACCTAAAATCAGTTGTATTTGGGGAAAAGTCAACTATGGTCAACTTGCAGTCAAACTTCATAATTTTTTATCCATATCAACATTATGAACTCATATATGTCAATTGATCAAGTTTTGATCACAATTCCTCAAAGAAATTTGATCAGAACACCAAAAGGTCAAAATGGTCAAAATTAAGGTTTTGATTGAGAAGGCCCAGTTCTTGACTTTTGACCAAGAGAATGACTTATTAGTTTTAGACATGATCTCAAGGATTCAAATGCACCATCTTAACCTAATTGCATAGTTCAAATCACCTCTCAAGATTATTGGATTGACAGATGAATTTCAGTCAACTGATGAAAAGTCAACTGTATACTGAAAAGTCAAACTTTGACTTTTTGATCAAAATCAAGTTTAAAAAATCATATTTCATCAAGACATGTCAAAATATGAAGCTTGTTCATCAAGAAATCAAAAATTCAAAATTCATTTTTGGAAAGTCAAAATTTCCAAGACTTAGAAAATTTTCTAAGTGTTGGAAAGTTAACATTTTTTCATAACTTTGTGCCAAATTTCCACCATGACGCAAGATGATTCGAGGGAAACTTCCAACATGAAAGTTTTATATCTTAATGATATCTAAAACATTGTAGGGCATAACTTTTTCTAGAAATGCTTGGATTTCAAGTTATGAATTTATAAAGACATGTCCATGAAACTAAAAAGACTTAGTGAAATTTTGCCCTAGTTACTCAGGATTTTGACCTAACTTCATGGCAACTTTTCACCTAGTTCCAAATTTAATCTTCAAAAATGTCCAACATAAAGTTTGTGAAGGATGTTACAAGCTTTCCAAAATGTCCAATAACTCATCAAGACCATACTTGAGCTAAGAGAATAGAAGGCAAGAAGTTAGGGTTTCAAACTTATTTTGCAAGACATATTTTATGATGAACATGAACCAAATCCATAGCCATGCTGCATAATCCTTACTTTGCAGGCCCCAAATTTTTTTGTTACTCCATAATTAATGGTTTACACAACTGATTATGCCCTTATCCAAGTGCTTCAAGCTTTATCCAAACCAATTTGGCATTTTGGAGAGAAAGTAACATATCCATTCTTGTAAAGCAAGCTTTATGCACAAAGTCAGCTTCTTGAGCTCCTAACTTGTTTTCTTTGAGTACACTCTATCCACAAAGTCATAGGCATTGTGTTTAAAGTGATTAACAACTCTATGAACCAAGTACAAGGCATGGGAACTTGTTTTGTCAAAAAATCACATATTGAGTTTAAACATGTAAATTCAAATTCTGAGTTGTTTCAAGTCTCAAAAACTTTTGCTTATTAATATAGACACTATTTTCAAGATAACAGATGAATGCCCAAGCCCTCAAACACCCCCAAAGTCATAATTGCATAAAAACCTCCATTGTTGCATATTCTGGCCAGGAATCCCAAAATCAAAATCCACTCATGCGTTTCTTGGCCTTTTGGTTCCTAAAGCTTCTAAACATCATACATAAACAATCCCAACACCTGTTATCCAACTGTAACTCCATCTTCACCACTCTCCATTTTCAAAAACAGGGCATTGTATCTTGACCTCTCCAGACCATTCCAACCATCCTCAACACAAACTAATCATTGCATTAGCTTCCTGGGAACTTGAGGAAGCTAACCTGATCATCACCATCACTTAAAACAAGCTCAAACTCATTTCACGATTTCCAATTTTTGAGGTAAGTTTTCAAACTTCAATATCTTGATACAAGCATTTTTTATGCATACATTATGAAGTAAAAATGTAGATATCATTGCCTGAAACAACCCATGTCCATAGTTTTCACATATATTGGTTGAGTAGGGAGAATTTTGAAGTTGAAGTTTCTGAAAATATTAGGTTAGATTTGGTACCAACAGAAATTCATGCTCATCTTTGAGAATTAGTTTAAGTTATTTACATATTTAGAATCGTGGTGAAATTTATAACAAGTTTGGTGTTTGAAGTTTTGAAAATGATTGAGAAATGGCTGAGTTACAAATTTCAAATATTTGCTCTGTAAACTGGCGCGAGGAGGAAGGCATTCAATGCTTGATGAATAGCCATGAGATCCTATTTGAGAAGACTCCGCCCACCAAAAATCTTACTGATAAGTTTGAACACCTCTCTGTTGTACCCCAAAATTTTCCCTCTCATTTATCAAATATTTTCTCACAAGATCTCCTTTGGTTCAAGACTACACAAGGGTTGATCAGCTCAAGACACATCCTTAAGCATTGATGATTGAAATTAAGGTTTGAGATTGCACAAGGGTATTTGAACTTTTAATTCCTAATTTGACTTTCATGGATCACTATGGACCCTCAAGAATTCTCATGTCAAGTTTCAAGTCTTGGATCACATTTTTGCTCAGTCAATTGATCAGTTGACCTAAAAATCAACTGTATTGGGGAAAAGTCAACTATGGTCAATTTACAGTCAAAATTCATAATTTTAGATCCATATCAACATTGTGAACTCATATGTGTCATTTGATCAAGTTTGGATCACAATTCCTCAAGAAATTTGATCAGATCATCAAAAGGGCAAAATGGTCAAAATTAGGGTTTTGACTAAGAAAAGGCAATTTCTGATTTTTGACCTAGCAAATGGTTAATTGGTTTGATACATGATATCAAGGTTTCAAATTAATAATTTTGACATAATGGTATGACCCAAAACTTCCCTCAAGATCAATTGATTGATAGTTGATTTTCAGTCAATTGATCAAAAGTCAACTTATACAATGAAAAGTCAAACTTTGACTTTTTGATCAAAATCAAGTGTCAAAGATCACAATTCATCAAAACATTTCAAAATATGAAACTTGTTCATCAAGAAATCAAATACTCAAGATTTCATTTTGAAAAGTCAAAGTTTCCAAACTTAGAAATTTTTCTAAGTGTTGAAAACTTCATATTTTTTCACAACTTTAAGCCAATTTTTCACCATGATGCAAGATGATTCAAAGGAAACTATCAACATGAAAGTTATAGATCTCAATGAGATCTAAAAAATTGCTTTACACAACTCCTAAAAATGCTTGGATCTCAAGTTATTAATCCATGAAATCATGGTCATGAAACTAAAACACTTAGTGAAATTTTGAGCATTTTGGTCAGGATTTTGACCTAACTTCTGAGCCAAGTTTCATATAGTTCCATTTGGATTTTGAAAAAGTGATTCAAATATGGGTTGTAGAGAACATTACAAGCTTTCTAAAGAGTCCAAGAACTCTTTAAGATCCTTTGTGATCAAGGATAATCAAAGGTCAGAAGTTAGGGTTTCAAGTTGTTTTACAAGGCAAAATTTTGTGATGAACAAGAATTCAAATCATTGCTAGGCTACACAATCTTTTCTTTGCAGGTCTCAAACTTGTTTGGCACTTCATAATTAAATGTTTGCACAACTGTTAGAGGCTTTAACTCAAGCATTCAATGCATTGCCCATGCTTATTTCCATTTTGGGAAGAAAGTGCACATTGCCATTTTGAAAAAGTAGCTTTATGCACAAAATCTGTTCTTGAGCTTTGCACTTGTTCTCTTCTAATCATACACGACCTATAACCCAAAATAATTGGTCTCAAGCCTCTAACAAGTCAGCCCATGCTTGTACTTTACCTTGAAACCATGTTTTCACTTTTCTTCAAAATCAAGTAACATAGCCATAACTTGTACTTGTGTAATTCTGACCCTCTCAAGCCTCACATCCTTTTCCTTACTTATGCACAAGTCATTTGCATCAAAAAAGATGCATACACAAGCCCTCAAACTCCTTAGAACTCAGAACTGTATCACAAATCACCATTGTTGCATAAACTGACCAAAAACTTGAAACTCACATCTCCCTCGTGCGTTTCCAAGCCTTTTGGTTCCTAAATCTTCTAAGCATCAAATCTAACTCATCCCTGACCCTGTTCCATAACTGTAACTCCATCTTCATCAACCTCCATAACCAAAAACATGACCCTGCAATTTGACTTCTCCAGAACTCCTCATCCACTTTCAGTTCAAGCCAAGCATCACATTAGCTTCCTGGGAACTTGAGGAAGCTAACCCAATAATTGGAACTCATCAAAAGCTGCTCAAACTCAAAACATGATACCCTCTTGCAAGGTGAGTTTTATGACTTTTGAACTCTTAATATAGGCATCATTAATGTTTAATTTGTGAATGAAAAATGTAGATATCATTTCCCTAAAGCTAACCATGTCCATAATTTTCATTTATTTTGCTTGAGCTGAGAGGATTTTAAGTTTGAATCTCTGAAAAAATTAGGTCAGAATTTTGTACCATTTAAAATTCATGTTCATCTTTGAGTGTTAGCTCAATTTATTTACATGGTTAGATCCGTGATGAAATTTCCAGCAACTTTCATGTTTGTACTTTTGAAAATGGTTGAGAAATGGAAGAGATAAAAATTTCAAAAAATCATGTTGAATGGTCTGGCGCAAGGTTGAAGATGATACAGGCCTAGGAAGGTGTTTCAAATATATATTTTTGGTTTTGTATTAATAAACGGATGTATAGCCACCCCAATAGTAGAAGCGCGCGCCTGTGACTATAGAGACCTGGGTTTGAGCCCCAGTGGTACCCTTTTTCTTTTTCATGTTTTATTTTTACAAATCATGTAGAGGCAGCTTCTACACGCGCATGGTATACCCTCAATCAACACCATTTGATCTTCATCAAGCCAGATCCAGCGCACTATATGCTTCCACCTTGATGGATCCTCAAAAGAACACCCACACTGGATTATAGCACAGGCGCCTGGGCCAGCAGAGTCTTTGGGCTTAGCTTTGTTTTTGCTATTTCTCACCCCCTGATCACTCTTGCAACTCAGGCCCATTATATTTATCTGTTGTTCTTTTTTTTTATTTGATCCCTTTTAATCATTTTATTTTCAATAAAAAAAAATCATAAAATCATAAAAAATATAGATTTAAGTTTTTTTTTTAAATTAATTAATTAATTTTCACAAATAAAATTAATTTATTTTAATCACACCTTAGGTTTATTTTATTAATTTGTTTAAATTAATTAAAACTAGGTTTTTTTATTATTTTTTACACTACATTAAAATATTTTTCTAAACAAAAACTCCAAAAACAATATTTTCTAAAATATCTAGATTGCTTTAGGTTTTAATTTATTTTCATAAATAAATTAATTTATTACACCTTTATTTTTATTTTTTATTAACTTGTAAATAAAATAGAATTAGAATTTAACTTCTAATTTCTTTAAATTAAAATTTTCAATTCTCCCAAGTCAATTAGAAGTTAAATATTTTAAGAACTTACACCCGGATTTGGGGCACCTTTCATAAATATTTTCTTTCAAAACGACCAAGTCAATTCTCCCACCGCGTTACAGAACTGACGACTCTGCTGGGGAAACTAATCTTAAAAGTGGGGTTACCTTAGGGCTAAATCACATTTGCTTGCTTTCCTTGTTTGACTCACATGCTTTACATTATGCTTCCTTGTTTGGGCTTACTAAAGATCCTACACCCGGATTTGGGGCACCTTTTTTAGGTAAGTAGCAATAAATTGTGAGGGAACTGTGCAGGGTATACCGACACGGTTGAAACAGTAGCTACGTTGATGCGATACTTTGGTGTGTACCGTTAGCCCTTGAGTAATCAAGGAGAATACATGGCCGCTGCATGGTATCATAAAGCGTCAACTGACCTTAGCAATTCCACCCATTGTGTCAGTCTCTATGCGACAATGTGTGAAATTATCTATATTTAACTTATTGTGTCAGTCTCCACACAATAATATGTTCTTACTTTACGATCTAACTCATTGTGTCACTCTCCAGGCAACAATGTTGTGAAATCAGTAATTCCATCCATTGTGTCAGTCTCTATGCGACAATGTGTGAGTTTTTATATATTTAACTTATTGTGTCAGTCACCATGCAACAATATGTTCTTTCTTCGCGATCTAACTTATTGTGTCAGTCTCCTTGCAACAATATGTTCTTTCTTCGTGATCTAGCTCATTGTGTCAGACTCCAGGCAGCAATGTTGTGAAGTCAGCAATTCCACCCATTGGGTCGGTCTCTATGCGATAATGTGTGAATTTTCTATATTTAACTTATTGTGTCAGTCTCCACACAACAATATGTTCTTCCTTTGCAATCTAGCGCATTGTGTCAGACCCTAGACAAAAATGTTGCAAAGTCAGCAATTCCACCCATTGTGTCACTCTCTATGTAACAATGTATGAATTTTCTATATTTAACTTATTGTGTTAGTCTCTATGCAGCAATATGTTCTTCCTTTGCGATCTAGCTCATTGTGTCTGACCCCAGGTAGCAATGTTGTGAATTCAACAATTCTACCCTGTGTACCCCAAAATTTGCCCTCTCATTCTTCAAGACCTTTCTCACAAGGATTCTCAAGGTTCAAGCTTGCAAAAGTACTTTGGAATTTTCCAGTACCAAAATTAAAAGGAAACTGTGAAAAAGGGAGAAAACAGATAAAAATATGATTTTGACAAAATTTGGAGAAATACAAGTGTTCTTCGTTTCAGCTCCTTCGATTGGCCTTTTGGCCTCTTTTGATACAGGCTTTGGTTGCATCCTTCGATTGGGCGTTGGCCTCTGGCACGCTGGATTTGATTTACAAGGTAGGAGTTTCCTACATGCCACCTTCGATTGCATCTCTGGCCTTATTGGGTTCACAATGCCATGATTGCCCATTGCATGTTTCGTTTGGATGTCTGATGCTTGCATGCTTTCCTTGACTCAAAAAGTAATGACTAGTTACATACAAACTTTCATTTGAGCCATAACTTGCACGCAAAATGCATCCCCCTTGCTAGCATGCACAAGGTACAAAGCCTCCTATAACTTCCTTCGATTCCAAGGCAAAAAGCTCCCTTTTGGTGTCCTTCGATTTGCACTTTTTTGCCTCATGTATGCCTCTTTCAAATCTGGACATTTTGCCTCCTGCATGCCTCTTTCGTTTGGGCATGTGGCTCCCTTCGTGCAAGTCTTTGTTTGAGCATTGACCTTTTGTGTGCTTGCTTGGAGTCACAAAGTTTAGACCTCCTCCATGCAGGCTTCGACAAGACATTGACTATGTTTGTACTAGCTTCGACTGGACAACATTTCTCTTTAGTATGCTGCATTTCCGTCCTTGACAAACTTCATCACATGGTTGATGGCCCCTTCAAAAGACATATAGTGGTGGACTTGAGGGGCATACATATGAGTCCCTGTCGAAGGGTACACCTTACTAGTCCATTCGAAGGACACATTTGGCCCTTTTCAAAGAAGCATACATGATCCATTCAAGGGACATGTCTCGGAATCCCATTCGAAGGACATGCTTGAGGGCCCATTCGAAGGATTTACAAAGCCCACCTTAAGGCATGTTTTGGTTACCCATCCAAGGGGCACACATTTGGCCCCTTCAAAGGATACACAAAGGTGATTCGTTCGAAAGAGACTTGTTGGAGGAAAGTCAAACAATATGTTTGGAAGAAGAATCTGGTCGAAAGAGGGTCAAAATGAAAGGATGAAATATTCAAAGATGCTTGCTGGCAAGTTCAGGCATGGTACACTGGCCAAAACTGCTGCACCGCAGCCTTGAAACACTGCCCCATTCTTGCACCGAAATAGCATACAAGCACTGTCCCTTGAAGGCTACAAAGAGCAGTTTACTCAAATTGTTCAAATTATTTTGTTTTCCCTCCAAAAGCTTCAGCCAACTTTGCCTATAAATAAGAGGCTCCAACACATGTTTAGGGGGATCTTTGGACCAGAGGAACGAATCTCCTAAATTTTCTCAAACACAACAAATCTCTCAAGTCCCTTCAACACTTATGAGAAAAAACCCAGAATCACATACTTACTTCCTTCGATTTTGAAGAACAAATACTCTTCAGTATCCTTCGAATCCAGTTTGGAAAGAAACATAAGACTTGTTTCTTTCCTTCCTTCGAATCCAACATTCCAAGCACAACTGTTGGCCCCCTCTTTCAAATCCAGAACCCTGGGCCTCCACTCAAGGTTCCACACCCATTCAAAGCCTCTATCAAGGTAAGTCACTCTTACCCTTGAACCTTTCATTTCATGGCATAACATGTAAATAATCTTTTCTTTCATTTCAAGCATGTATATACCATTGTTCCTTTCGTTTCCACCCTTTTAACATGTTTTTTAAAGTTAACCCTTTCGTTTTGCTTTCTGTTTACCTGAATTAGCTTTAACTATTAAACTGTTTGAAAGACAAATACTAGCATGGCCTCAGGCCATGTTGCCATTTAATGCTTTAAATGAAAGAAACAGGAAACAGGAAATAGGAAACGAAGCTTCTGGCTTCTACCCTTTTTCTCCAGGTCAAACGAAAGAGACAACCAGGAGGAAAACCATGTTGACTTCTAGGCCCAGACGAAAAGCATGCCTTCACTGATTCCAGGCTCAGTCGAAAGGCATTCCCTCACTGCTTTCAATCTCCAGTCGAAGAAGGCAAGAAGGCAACAAGGCAGAACCAGAAGGCTTCGCCATACACTAGTTTCCATGCAGAGACGAAAGGCACTCCCCCATTATCTCTAAACCAGTTGAAGGATACAACGTGCTACTTCCAGGCCCCAGTCGAAGGATACAACTTGCTGCTGCCATTTCCCAATCGAAGGAGGCCAACAAAATTCAAGTCGAAGGCTGCTTCCCACCAATCGAAAGACGCTCATTTTTCTTACTTTTATCTTATTGTTTTCCTTCAAATTTTTTTATGCCTTTCGATATGGTTGTAATAGTGTAGGATTTTATCTTTCTGCATTTTATTACTTTTGTATGCTTGCTAGTAAAATAGGGAATGTATGACAGGATAAAATCAACAAGTAGACAACCCCTAATCAAATACTAAATGTATGCAAATCAAACACACTATGCACACTTACACCCTTAGGGTAATTCCACTTGTTGCCTCGGAAAATGCAATCATGTCCTTCGAGTATGAGACACTCTAGCAATTGTCCCTTTGATAAACAAAGATCGTAGTCCCTCGAGGACCCTCGATGTTGCCTTTGATAAAACGATCTCGTCCCTTAGAAAATTGCTAGAGCGTCTCACAAGTTGTCTTCAATGATTGCATACGATGACCCACGCCCGTCCCGTTCAACATCCTAACACAAGGTTGTTCGTCAAACACAATGGTGAAACAACACTGTTAAAAGGGTCAAAAACATAAGAAAAGTCTTTGAGTTAAATAGGGTAGCCAACTCTTAGTTACTTGATCAAAAATCTTACAAAACATCCTTGTTATCTTCAAAACACACTACACAACACAATTTCAAAATCCAACTTTCAAACATTGAAAACTTCTCAAAAGACAAAAACACCTTTGTATATGTTCAAACAAGAATCATTACGAAGGTTGTCTAGGCAAGGAATCTTTTTCAAAACATTTTCAAAACCACACACACAAAGCACCATTTCAAACAATTGAAAAGCAAAGGCAAGTGATCTAAAACAAGTAACTAAGAGCCCATGGATAACCATGGATGAAAAGGGTGCTAGCACCTTCTCTTTTCATAATCTACCCCCGAACCCACGAAAACATCTCAAAGGTCTTTCCTGTGCTTTTTGGCCTTTCCTTAGGATAAAATAAAAAGTCGGTGGCGACTCTTGCTAAACCGAAACATTTGCGAACACAAAACGCAAAATCCCAAGTCAGTTCTCCTACCATATCACAGAACTGGCGACTCTGCTGGGGAATTATTTCTAAAAAAAGAGGGGTTACCTTAGGGTTTTAGATCACCTATACATGCTTACTTTGATTGCTTTACTTTTTGGGTTCCTTGTTTGGGTTTGTTGTAAATCCTACACCCGGATTTGGGGGCACCTTTTTAGGTAAGTAGCAATAAACTGTGAGGGAACTGTGTGGGGTATACCGACATGGTTGAAAGAGTATCTACGTTGATGTGGCACTTTGGTTGGTACCGGTAACCCTTGAGTTGAATCAAGGAGAGTACGACGCCGCCGCGTGGTGTCATGAAGCATCAATGGACTTTAGAACCTTACTTGACCATCTTGGCCTTTTTAGGGGTAGTGAGGTGACCGACTTTGGTGTAGTCCGAAGTTGGTAGATACTCGATACTACACTTATTGAGGGTTGTTTTCTTGGAATATTTTGGTCGCCAGTTAAGTGGCTAAACCAAAACAATGAACACAGAAAATAATCCAGTGATATTTAGCTCCTTAGAACCCGATTTCTATTTTAGGACAAGTTGAGCCAACTAACTTCAAGAGGGTACTTACCTACAAACCCCATGCAAGCCTAAACCAAAAGACTTGTCTGCTTTGTGTGAATATGATTACCTGTATATACACTTGCTTACTTTTGCAAACATGTACATAACATCATAACATCATACCATAGCATTTTCAATAACCATTTCAAGGATCTAGAGGGTCTTTTAAGTGCAGGGTCACGTTGAACCAGACATCTACCAAAAGGCAAGAGGGTTTTCCTCTGAACAAATGCCGTCAAAGATCAAGTGCAACAACTTGAATCAGGGGCTATGAACCACTTGACATGGTGAGCTTTATTCTAGTGGAAAGACATCCACGGATACAAAGTTCCCCAATCAAAGATATTGATCAAAATTCGACTTCTAACATTTTCTTGTGTTTACCCCGAGAGATCCTTGAAAACATGCATCCACATATCATGCATTGCATCGTAACAGGTTTTCCTTTTCAGGTTTCCTTATTCTCCTACTGTTTATTTCAGTAGAGATGGCTCTAGATAGGACTGTCAAAGATATCCAGGATCAAAATGCTCAACTTCAAGAAATGTTCTTGAACCTGTCCCAGGGGAAAGAAGAAGTGAAAGCTCTCCTCACAAGGGGCATGGTCCTAGGGAATTCAAGCAGTGTCAGGAATGATCAGTTGGAAGAACTTCAGATTGAGCTGGCAACAATGAAGATCCAGATGATGGGACAATTGGTGGGCCAGATGGCTCTCATTCAAAACCTAGCTCAAAGACAAGAAGAGCTCAGGGTTCTCGTCAACAAACTGCTTCGGGACAACTAAGCGGGGCAAACACCTAAGTTTGAAGATCAAGTCATCATTCAACCTCCTTTGAGACAAGAAGACAAGGGAAAGGATCCCCAACTTGCTTCAGGGTCACAAGCCCAGCAACAACCTCGTCAGCGTCAACAGGGTAATCGTCGTAAGAAAAATACGTCTGGAAGACATTTCTCTGAGACTGACATACCATCATCCCTAATACTGAAACGCCTGTTGGAGGTCAATCTGCTTGCTTTAAGGGATCCTATTCGGAAGCCCAATACCTCTACTCCTAGCTATCACCCAGACACATTTTGTGTATACCACTCCCATAGTCCTGGACATGACACCGATGACTGTTGGGCTTTGAAAAATAAGATCCAAGACTTGATTGACGAAGGAGTACTGGAATTCATGCCAGATGGCGAGATGAAAATATTCCGCTAAGGGTTATCCATTTGAAATGACAAAGCTCGAACTGAGAGACTTTTGTTCCATTTGAATTTTCAAGTTGTAATTTCTTTTATCATTCAAACAATTATCTGTTGATGTCAAACTCTGTTTCACTAATGCATTGCATATGTTTGTCTTGAATTCATCCATTCGTTTTCACTATTCTTAAACTATGCTTTCTACTTTCTTTATGATATTTAACTCTTGATAAAAAGCTACAAGCCTTTAGAGGGAGGATGACGAAACAATACCATAATCTCATACAATATGCTTTTGAACAGACCTTGCTGACGATGTACAGGCGTTTCTTTCAAATCCTAAACACTGGAGTTATAAGGAAGATAATCCCTAGTCAGCCCCTTTGAGCCAAAGAAGTAGAAGTTTTCTATTTTAAACACAAATTGAAACCTTTAAACTTGGGGCAGGGTAGTCTCTCAGTTAATTCAAAAAAAAAGAGATGCGCATTGAAGTCGCAAAATCTCAGCTCATAATACAACGAATAACACCAAAAGCATTCCTTTGGAATCAAAAGACAGTGGTGGTTCCCTTATCTCATAGGCAGTCATTATCCCTCAAAAGAGAAAATCCCATTGAGCCAAAACCTACAAAGGAGGCTTAAGAAAGCTGGGGCATCCCACTGACTGTGATCTCGAAAACAGGAACAGTCAGGCAAAAGTTAGGGATAACAAATCAAAAGAAAAAGGTCATTACCAATCCTCAATAGACATGAAAAATGTTGCAAAAAATGATGACTGCCTTCCATAAAATTCAACTGGTGTGAACCATCACCAAAATGTCATTCCAAACTCGAATAGGGTTCGACGCACAATTAACTAAGTTTAGGACTGAAGGACATCACGAAGAGCGGGTGTGAACAAATATACTTTGAGCCTTTATCCTTTGTTTATTAAACCTTGAACCAAGCCACGTTACAAACCTTCGAAAGTCCTAATTGAAGCATGGGTTAGTTCGAAAGCATACTGTTACAAAAGGTATCCTGACTCCTGTAAGGCTTTGCCCTAAATCTTGTGTTGAATTTGTCTTATAAAAAGTTTTCTGCTAAAAAACGCATTTTTCAAAACTTTGAGACAAGCATAAACTTTGCATTATTTGAATATCATTGTTTGCACATGTTTATTTGTTTGACAGCGAAGAAATTCACACAGTGAATGTTCAGAGGAACGAAAACTCTCTCGGTGAATAAAATCACTTCAAGAGGGATGACACTTCCGTTACAAAAAATATCCTATCAACAAAAGGGGATTTGATATGGTATTGTCCAGTAAACCCGGGGAAGTCCAGTCAAGATTTCAACAAATCTTTCAAAGCTCAGTGAACCTGGGGCAGTCCAGTCAAGATTTCAAGAAATCTCTCAATTGCGGGATAACCTGGGGCAAGTCTCCATCACCATCACTTGGGGAATTTAAACGTCAATCTCATCAAAGGGGTTACGAACAGTCCAAGTTTCCTGACAATGCCACAAGCATCTGATACTAGGGGCAATGATGAACCTCTCCGAAATCTTTCTGAAAAGAAGTTCAAGCGTACTCGAGAAGTTTATCATCTCTCTAAATAGACCAGCAGTCATGGGTTTATTTCCCCAACATTTGTCAAGGATTTATTCTCCAAAACAAATTACATTTCAAGTTGAACGGTCGTTCAAAATTTCCTTCATCACCTGCTGGAAGTTACGATCATCATCAAAAATTCCTTCATCACCTGTTGGAATTCACGATCGTTCAAAATTTCCTTCATCACCTGCTGGAAGTTACGATCATCATCAAAAATTCCTTCATCACCTGTTGGAATTCACGGTCGTTCAAAATTTCCTTCATCACCTGCTGGAAGTTACGATCATCATCAAAATTTCCTTCATCACCTGTTGGAATTCACGGTCGTTCAAAATTTCCTTCATCACCTGCTGGAAGTTACGATCATCATCAAAAATTCCTTCGTCACCTGTTGGAAATTACAGCCACCAACAGAATAACGGACAACTGGAGCTCCTAAAAATCTGTTTCTCTCAATAATGAAGATTATCATCCTTAAAACCTCAGAAGATTGGCATACTCCCAAGCTCTTGATACCGTTAACAGAATGAAGATCCTCATCCTTGAAACCCCAGTAGATTGGCATACAACCCAAACTCCTGATTTCCCCAACAGTGGTCCCAGGACTTCTCATTTTCAATGATCAAAGGATTTTCAATCCCCAACGGCAGTCAAGGATTTATTTTCCCCGACAGCGGTCAAAGATTTTATTATCTCCAGCTATCCAGGATTTATCTTCCTCAGCAAGACACCTCATCAGCCTACATGCGCATACATCACGTTTATAAATCATGAACATTGACAAAACACCTATATTGCATCATACATATCATGCAACATAACTTTGTGTTTCAACTAACAATTTACCTTCTTCAGCAAAAGGTCGACAACGGTTTTTTTTAAGTTCCATATTAACACCTGTAACAAACCAGGACAGCTATCTACTTGACCATCATGAAGCAACCCTACACCGGTTCCTTCTCAATTCCAGATGCAGTTTTACACGGACTCATCATGAAGCAACCCTACATCGGTTCCTTCTCGATTCCAGATGCAGTTTTACACGGACTCATCATGAAGCAACCCTACATCGGTTCCTTCTCAATTCCAGATGCAGTTTTACACAGACTCATCATGAAGCAACCCTACACCGGTTCCTTCTCGATTCCAGATGCAGTTTTACACAGACTCATCATGAAGCAACCCTACATCGGTTCCTTATCAATTCCATATGCAGTTTAACACAGACTCATCATGAAGCAACCCTACATCGGTTCCTTCTCAATTCCAGATGCAGTTTTACACGGGCTCATCATCAAGAAACCCTGCACAGGTTCCTTCTTTCCAAAATGAAGTTTTACACGGACTCATCATGAAGTAACCCTACACAGGTTCCTTCTCAGGAAATTTCGGATGAAGTTTTACACTGACTCATCATCAAACCACCCAACTTTCCAATACAGTTCAGATGCGCTCCAGACACGGACGCCATGCTAGAAATCATCCAGTTCCAGCTTATAAATACAATCCAGCAATCACCTCTAGATGGCATCTTTAAGCCCATCTCCGCAACTATCCGTTACCTCTCCAAATGACATCTTTAAGCCCATTCCCCACATAACCAACTAACACATCTTTGAGCGCAAATTTTATGGGCACTCTAGTGTTCAATCATCTTTCACCTTCGAGTCGCGAAAGGCAAACTTGCCAATCTAACTCTTCAAGTTCAAGAAGATTGAACAGGGGCAGCTGTTGTACCCTAAAATTTGCCCTCTCATTCTTCAAGACCTTTCTCACAAGGATTCTCAAGGTTCAAGCTTGCACAAGTACTTTGGAATTTTCCAGTACCAAAATTAAAAGGAAACTATGAAAAAGGGAGAAAACAGATAAAAATATGATTTTGACAAAATTTGGAGAAATACAAGTGTTCTTCGTTTCAGCTCCTTCGATTGGCCTTTTGGCCTCTTTTGATACAGGCTTTGGTTGCATCCTTCGACTGGGCGTTGGCCTATGGCACACTGGCTTTGATTTACAAGGCAGGAGTTTCCTACATGCCACCTTCGATTGCATCTCTGGCCTTACTGGGTTCACAATTCCATGACTGTCCATTTCATGTTTCGTTTGGATGTCTGATGCTTGCATGCTTTCCTTGACTCATAAAGTAATGACTAGTTACATACAAACTTTCATTTGAGCCACAACTTGCACGCAAAAGGCATCCCCCTTGCTATCATGCACAAGGTATAAAGCCTCTTATAACTTCCTTCGATTCCAAGGCAAAAAGCTCCCTTTTAGTGTCCTTCGATTTGCACTTTTTTTCCTCATGTATGCCTCTTTCGAATCTGGACATTTTGCCTCCTGCATGCCTCTTTCGTTTGGGCATGTGGCTCCCTTCACGCAAGTCTTTATTTGAGCATTGACCTTTTGTGTTCTTGCTTGGAGTCACAAAGTTTAGACCTCCTCCATGCAGGCTTCGACAAGACATTGACTATGTTTGTACTAGCTTCGACTGGACAACATTTCTCTTTAGTATGCTGCATTTCCATCCTTGACAAACTTCAGCACATGGTTGATGGCCCCTTCAAAAGACATATAGTGGTGGACTTGAGGGGCATACATATGAGTCCCTGTCGAAGGGTACACCTTACTAGTCCATTCGAAGGACACATTTGGCCCTTTTCAAAGAAGCATACATGATCCATTCAAGGGACATGTCTCGGAATCCCATTCGAAGGATTTACAAAGCCCACCTTAAGGCATGTTTTGGTTACCCGTCCAAGGGGCACACATTTAGCCCCTTCAAAGGATGCACAAAGGTGATTCGTTCGAAAGAAACTTGTTGGAGGAAAGTCAAACAATATGTTTGGAAGAAGAATCTGGTCGAAAGAGGGTCAAAATGAAAGGATGAAATATTCAAAGATGCTTGCTGCCAAGTTCAGGCATGGTACACTGGCCAAAACTGCTGCACAGCAGCCTTGAAACACTGCCCCATTCTTGCACCAGAATAGCATACAAGCACTGTCCCTCGAAGGCTACAAAGAGCAGTTTACTCAAATTGTTCAAATTATTTTGTTTTCCCTCCAAAAGCTTCAGCCAACTTTGCCTATAAATAAGAGGCTCCAACACATGTTTAGGGGGATCTTTGGACCAGAGGAACAAATCTCCTAAATTTTCCCAAACACAACAAATCTCTCAAGTCCCTTCAACACTTGTGAGAAAAAACCCAGAATTACATACTTACTTCCTTCGATTCTGAAGAACAAATACTCTTCAGTATCCTTCGAATCCAGTTTGGAAAGAAACATAAGACTTGTTTCTTTCCTTCCTTCGAATCCAGCATTCCAAGCACAACTGTTGGCCCCCTCTTTCAAATCCAGAACCCTGGGCCTCCACTCAAGGTCCCACACCCATTCAAAGCCTCCATCAAGGTAAGTCACTCTTACCCTTGAACCTTTCATTTCATGGCATAACATGTAAATAATCTTTTCTTTCATTTCAAGCATGTATATACCATTGTTCCTTTCGTTTCCACCCTTTTAACATGTTTTTTAAAGTTAACCCTTTCGTTTTGCTTTCTGTTTACCTGAATTAGCTTTAACTATTAAATTGTTTGAAAGACAAATACTAGCTTGGCCTCAGGCCATGTTGCCATTTAATGCTTTAAATGAAAGAAACAGGAAACAGGAAATAGGAAACGAAGCTTCTGGCTTCTACCCTTTTTCTCCAGGTCAAACGAAAGAGACAACCAGGAGGAAAACCATGTTGACTTCTAGGCCCAGACGAAAAGCATACCTTCACTGATTCCAGGCTCAATCGAAAGGCATTCCCTCACTGCTTTCAATCTCCAGTCGAAGAAGGCAAGAAGGTAGAACCAGAAGGCTTCGCCATACACTAGTTTCCATGCAGAGACGAAAGGAACTCCCCCACTATCTCTAACCCAGTTGAAGGATACAACGTGCTACTTCTAGGCCCCAGTCGAAGGATACAACTTGCTACTGCCATTTCCCAATCGAAGGAGGCCAACAAAATTCAAGTCGAAGGCTGCTTCCCACCAATCGGAAGACACTAATTTTTCTTACTTTTATCTTATTGTTTTCCTTCATATTTTTTATGCCTTTCGATATGGTTGTAATAGCATAGGATTTTATCTTTCTGCATTTTATTACTTTTGTATGCTTGCTAGTAAAATAGGGAATGTATGGCAGGATAAAATCAACAAGTAGACAACCCCTAATCAAATACTAAATGCATGCAAATCAAACACACTATGCACACTTACACCCTTAGGGTAATTCCACTTGTTGCCTCAGAAAATGAAATCATGTCCCTCGAGTATGAGACACTCTAGCAATTGTCCCTTCGATAAACAAAGATCATAGTCCCTCGATGACCCTCGATGTTGCCTTTGATAAAACGATCTCGTCCCTTACAAAATTGCTAGAGCGTCTCACAAGTTGTCTTCAATGATTGCATACGATGACCCACGCCCGTCCCGTTCAACATCCTAACACAAGGTTGTTCGTCAAACACAATGGTGAAACAACACTGTTAAAAGGGTCAAAAACATAAGAAAAATATTTGAGTTAAATAGGGTAGACAACTCTTAGTTACTTGATCAAAAATCTTACAAAACATCCTTGCTATCTTCAAAACACACTACACAACACAATTTCAAAATCCAACTTTCAAACATTGAAAACTTCTCAAAAGACAAAAACACCTTTGTATATGTTCAAACAAGAATCATTACAAAGGTTGCCTAGACAAGGCATCTTTTTCAAAACATTTTCAAAACCACACACACAAAGCACCATTTCAAATAATTGAAAAGCAAAGGCAAGTGATCTAAAACAAGTAACTAAGAGCCCATGGATAACCATGGATCAAAAGGGTGCTAGCACCTTTCCTTTTCATAATCTACCCCCCGAACCCACGAAAACATCTCAAAGGTCTTTCCTGTGCTTTTTGGCCTTTCCTTAGGATAAAATAAAAAGTCGGTGGCGACTCTTGCTAAACCGAAACATTTGCGAACATAAAACGCAAAATCCCAAGTCAGTTCTCCCACCATATCACATACCCATTGTGCCAGTCTCTATGCGACAATGTGTGAATTTTCTATATTTAACTTATTGTGTCAGTCTCCACGCAGCAATATGTTCTTCCTTTATGATCTTGCTCATTGTGTCAGACCCAAGGCAGCAATGTTGCGAAGTCAACAATTCCTCCCATTGTGTTAGTCTCTATGAGACAATGTGTGAAATTTTCTATATTTAACTTATTGTGTCATTCTCCATGCAACAATATCTTCTTACTTTGCGATCTAGTTCATTGTGTCAGACCCCAGGCAACAATGTTGCGAAGTCAACAATTCCACCCATTATGTCAGTCTCTATGTGACAATGTGTGAAATTTTCTATATTTAACTTATTGTGCCAGTCTCCACGCAACAACATGTTTCCATATCTACAATATAATCCATTGCATTAGTCTCCACGCAATAATGTTATTATCAAACTTGTTCCATCGCGTCAGACTCCATGCATCGATGTCATTATCAAACTCCTTCCATTGCATCAGTCTCCATGCACCAATGTTGTTATCAAACTTTTTCTACGGTATAACCCATTGCATCGGTCTCCAGGAAGCAATGTGTTGTACCCCAAAATTTTCCCTCCCATATTTCTCAATACATTTCAAGTGAGGTTCTCAAATTGCTCAAGGAAGTCCAAGAGTTGACTAGACAAACTCTCTCCTAAGGCAGTCTACTCAAAATTAGGGTTTCATATTGCATCAAGATGTGAGTCCAAAGGGTCTCAAATGCTCATCAATGTCCTAATATGTTCTCAAGATCATCCATGTCAAGTTTCAAGCCTTGTAGAGGAAGTTTGCTCAATCAATTGCTCAAAAGCTTGAAAATCGACCGTGCTAGGTCAAAAGTCAACTGTAGCCCACATACAGTCAAACTACAAGATTTTTGGTCAACATCCTCATTTGAAGTATTATTCATCATTGGATTAAGGGTTTATCATGATTCCTCAAGGATTTCTCACAATTCATCAAAACCCAAAAGTTGCTAAATTAGGGTTTTGTAGGAAAAGTCAACACAACTTTGACCAAGCATAACTTTCTCACACTGTATTAGAAATGACCCATCCAAAGCTAATTTTTAATAGGATGCAATTCCCTACAATTCATCTTCAGCTCCCAAGTTCAAAATATGCACTCACAAGAAGTTATGAATTTTGACATTATAGGTCATTTTGAAAAGTCAACAAAAACACCTTTTTTGTCAAAGCTTCATACATGAAAATGGAATACCAAATTAAGATGACACCACAAGGGTTGCTTGGAGGACATCTCAAGCTTTCTAAAAAGTCAAAGAACACCTTCAAAGAGTTAAAATTGAGGAAGTTATGTATTGGTGAAGTTGACCTTTTTTGCAAAATTGTCAAAAGTCAACTATGCCTTAAATTGCAATTTTTGCTAAATGGGCCCAATCTTTTGCACTTATTTTGAGTTGGTAGCATGGTCCACGAGCCCTAGCTCTTTCCACTTGTCTTTATCTTATTTTTATTATTTATTTTGATTTTTATTGCAATTAAATCAATTTAAATCAAAACAAATCATGAAAAATCCAAATCATTGAAATCTCAAGATATTGTGCATGTTTCAGGTCTTATATCCAGTTGGCAAGTGATTGAATTCGTGCAAGGACTTTGTGTGCATAAAAATATTGGTTTTAGCCTATTTTTGGAATGATTTTCAAGTGAATCAAATCAAGATCAAAATCAATAATTGGCAAAGATTGAGATCATGTTTGCAACCCTAATCCAATCCTCAGTATATAGGGAACATTTGCAGACAAAAATTGAAAGGTTTTGGAGGCGTGAGAAGGTAGAGCAAACTTAAAAAAAACACAACAAAGTGTTGAGTTGATTTCATAGTTCCAGGCGACTACAAGGCTTCCTGACCATCTCATTTGATTCATGGGATTGCAAGGAGGCCGTACCAATCAAGAACAAGCACTTTCCAGCGCCAAAACCCACTGTAAGTCAGCCATGACTTTGGTTTGTTCTTGAAATCGAATTGTGAGATTCTGGCACTTATAGCATGAAATAATCATATATTCTTGTTCCTTAACACATTTGCAAACTATCTATATCATTTAATTTCATTTTCGTGGACTATATGAAGATTTGCCATTGTTAGGGTTCTTGGTCTCGTTTTAGGGTTTTTGTGTGCAGGCAAAATTGGCCCCCATGAAGGGCATCATGATGCTCAGAATGTCAAGGCAGTTCGATTCATGGCATTAGATGTCATTTATCATGCCCATGGAGGATTTTGAGATAAGCCAAGGATGTAGCTACGGACATTCGTCCGTAGGTAAAAGTTTATGACTTTTACCAACAGAGCAAGGTCAGGGATGACTGGCGTGGCACCATCTCATTCGCTGATTTGAATTCTGGTGCCTTTTTCCACTAATTCACATTATTATATATTATCCCTTATTATTATTCTACGTACAACTAACACGCGCAGCTCAGTTGGTGGTCAGGCTATTGGAAAAGGTTACAGGACCTGGGTTCAAATCCCAGGTCCCCTCACTCTTTCATGTTATTTTTCTTTCCTTGATCAGGCATGCGTACAAACCATAAGGACCACCAATGACCCAGTCAATGCAACGCATGGGATTCAGGAAGTCAACATGGACCTTTGATTTTGGGCCAAGTATTGCTTTCAACACACCCCTCCAATTGCTATTTCAGGCCCACTTTCTATTTTCTTTTCTTTTTATATTTCCATTATTTAATTTATTTATTTATTTTACTAACATAAAAATTATTTCTTTTTTATCAAAAATCACAAAAATAATGTTTTTCACCCAATTAGATTTAGGATATTTATTTTTTATACAAAAATTAATTGAATTAGGTTAGTTAATTTTAGGTAACTTAAATTATTTTTGTAAATAAATTAAAAACAATTAGAACAATTAGGGTTTTTGTTTCTAACCTAATTCTATTTTATTTTTCTTAAAATAACCAAAACATAAAATTAGGTCAAATGTAAATTATTTTCTCTAAATTAATTTAGTTACTAATTAGATTTATATTTAATTTAAAAAATCTTATTCTTTTTCTTAAATAATTAAAAACAAAAAAATAATTGTTTCTTTCGATTAGGTTAGACGGGGTCAAAACCCTAAATTCCTTTCGTTCTTTGTTCATCGCGCTTTATTCTATTTTTACCATATTAATGTAATTGCTCACAAGTTGTAATATATTAATTAGGACATTTCTTTTCCGTTCATTTATCGTTTTTTTTACGGGTTGTTTTTGGATATGTAATTAATACCCGAAGCCTTATAATAGCGTAGCTTTACTTTCCGCACTTTAAATTTCGCAAATATTAACTGTTAGATGTATGAATAATAGGGATGCATGACAAGAATGTATGTAAACTTTAAAACAGTTAGCAAACCCTAAATGTGCAAAGATAAATAACTTGAAATTGAATCACTCGTACATGCGCACTCCTAGGGTATACTCCCACTTCGGTTGCCTTCGGTAAACGATCATTGAGTATAGGGTATTTTAGTGGTCTCTCTTTTGTATCAAAGATCAAAGTTGCCTCGGAATAGTTTCCTCGAATATTGATCTTAAAACATTAGGGTTATTACTAAGACGTCCTAACATTGCTTTAGTGATCGTACGTCCCTTTTCGAATTGACCCTCAAAACTCCAACGATGGTGTTACCTACTCACTAATAGTGGGATAACGCTTTCTAAAGGAAACGAACATAGAACAATTCTTTTTTCGAGTAGGTAGATTAGTTCTTAAGTACTTTCTCAAACCAACGAAACTTTTTTTCACACTTACACTCCTTTCAAAACAAAGTTTTCAAAATGACTTCGTAACACTCTTGAAGACAGAAGCAAGAGTTAAATCGAAGTAAAACAAAAACTTTTCAAATCACGCAAACACAGAAGAAATTTTAAAACGATGAGAAAGTACCTAAGAGCCCATGGAAAACCATGGATAGAAAGGGTGCTAATATCTTCCCTTTCTATAATCTACCCCCCGTACTCAAAATCTCGAAAAAGGAATTTTTCTGTGCTTTTGTCCTTTCCAATTGGATAAAATAAAAGTCGATGGCGACTCTTGCTTACCGCGACATTTTGCAAACACAAACGCAAAGCGCAAACTAGCATTTTCCAAAACAGGCCGGTTCTGCCACCGTATCACAGAACTGGCGACTCTGCTGGGGATTAATAAGTGGGGTATACCTTAGGATTATTTCATCATATTTGCTTCTATTGTTTGATTTGTTTGCTTTATTTTTGTGGGCTTTGTATCGGAGTTACTATAGATCCTAACCCGGATCTGGGGAACACCTTTTAGGTAAGTAGAAATAAACTGTGAGGGAACTGCACGGTGTAGACTGATATAGTTGAAGCAGTAGCTACGTTGATGTGGCACATTGGTTGGTACCGGTATCCCTTGTGGAGAAACGAGGAGAATACGAGGCTGCTATATGGGTCGTTAAGCATCAACTGACCTTAGAACCTATAATTGACCAACTTGGCCATAGGAAGTAGTGAGATATCCGGCCTCGGTATAGAGCTGAGAACTGGTTGATACTCGATACTACACTCATTGAGACCATACTCTCGAGATAGTTTCGGCTGTAAGAAAAGATTGCGTGAGCTGAAACCATGACTGATGGAGGATGGTCAGTGAAATTGAGAACCTCTAGAACCCGATTACTATTATTAGGACAGGTTGAACCAACTAAACTTCAAGAGGGTAGTACCTAGACCCCATGCAAGCCTGAAACTTAAGGGCTCTTATGTGTGACTTGTTTGCCTTTGCCAGGACTGTTACCATGTCTGTTACCTGCTATACTTGTTGTGTGTTTTATCATGACATCATGCATCATAATATAGCATGCATACTTAATTACACTAACCATTTCAAAGACCGAGGGGATTTATCTTTGTTCTGTTTTGCAGATTATGGCTTCCATGCGCAGAAACACCATCCGAGTTAACTTTATGCAAATACCTGCTCAACTCAAAGATTTAGCCTCGAAGATTTCTGATACTTCATCATTCATTAGGAGACATGGTCAACTTCTTGGCTTGGTTACCTCAAAGTTTGATGAGCAGATGATGAGTATGCTTTTCCAGTTCTTCGACCCGGTGCATCATTGCTTCACTTTCCCAGATTATCAGCTAGTCCCCACTTTGGAGGAGTTTTCTTATTTACTGGGCATATCCATCCTCAAGCAGACACCCTTCACAGGTTTGGAAGAGGCTCCTAGACCTAAGGACATTGCTTCAGCCTTACACCTAAAAAGGGCTGATGTAGTATCCAACTGGGAGACACGGAGTGGGGTTAAAGGTTTCTTGGCTAAGTTTTTGATAGATCAAACGCAACAGTTCTGGGATAACTTGGATTTTCAGGCTTTTGAAGACATCTTGGCTCTCCTCATCTACGGCTTGGTTCTTTTCCCGAATCCAGATTCCTTCATAGATGTGAACGCGGTTAAGATCTTCCTGTCCCGCAATCCCGTGCCTACTCTTCTTGGTGATATCCTACATGCCCTCTATACTCGTACTGTGCGAAGAAGAGGGACCCTCATGTGTTGTATTCCGCTGCTGGCGAGGTGGTTTATTTCGCACCTCCCCAAGTCTGTATTGAAGAATGAGGAAGGTTTAGGTTGGTCCTACAGGATAATGTCTCTTGCCCATACATACATTCTTTGGAGTTCTAAAGATATGGAAAAGGTTGTTGTCATTAATCGATGTGGAGGATACCCCAATGTCCCGTTGCTCGGAATCAGAGGAGGTATAACCTACAGTCCTTGTTTGGCTTTACGAAAGTTTGGTCGCGCTCGGAGAGACGGTTCCCATGAGTTGCTTCTGGAGGACATTGCCTTTGACTATAAGGAAGACCCTAATGAGCATCACCGAAGGTTCATACGAGCTTGGGGCATGGTGAACAGGGCTGACCCTCACGAGCTAGGACCGAAGACTTCTCTCGCGATGCAACCTTATCTCCAGTCGGTCCGAGCTCGAGCCCAGAAGCTTGGGATGCCCTATGAAGCTGTGTTACCAGTAATTGTGGAGCATACCAATGAAGAAGGTGTTTCGTATACGGTCCTTTATCCATACATGCCTACTGATCTTAAGGCATTGAAGAGATCCTGGTTTCAATTGAGGGAAGAAAGGGATACCTACCGAGAGAAGTATCATGAGCAAGAGAGGAAGATCTTGAAGTTCACGAGGCAACTTGAGAATGAAAGGATAATCAATGATTATGTCAGCACGAAGGGGAAGCGACCATGGGAGCTCTGATGTCTTTTATTGTTTCTAGTTTAGATTTGCTTTTCAGTTATTTCTTTTGTAACGCCTTAAAGGCATTGTTAAACATTTTTTACCAGTTAATCTAATAAAGTGTGTTTTATTATTTTCTTGCAAATTTAAATCTCCCAAAGTCTTTGAAATCATTTCATACGTATTCCATTATCATGCACCTCATCACATGCACCATTACAGGTTTCTCATCTTCTTCGTTGTTTATTTCAGCACAAAATATCTTCTGAAATGCCTACCGATCAAGCCATCAAAGCTCTTCAGGTTCAGAATGCTCAATTCCAGGAGATGTTCCTGAACCTGGCTAAAGGGCAAGCAGATTTGAAGACTCTCATCCTGAAGAAGGAAAAGAAGAAGAAGAAGAAGGTGGTTCTTCTAAATATGGGTTACCGGTTTGGGAATAGGTTGCGAGAGGAAGTTGATCTGTCTCATTCGTCCAAAGGAGGAGAGAATTAAGAGGAAGAAAAAGGGCCTAGTCCTATGGTCTCTGATAATGACACTGACTTTGATGAGGAACAGTACCCTCCTACTGAGGATAGGTACAAACAACTTGAGGATCATCTAAGTGCTATGGAGATTCAGAAGGTTCTTGGGTTAGACTTCGGAGATTTGGGACTAGCATCGGGGGTGGTGATCCCTCACAAGTTCAAAGCTCCGATTTTTGCTAAGTACAATGGAGTATCCTGTCCAAATATCCACCTCTGCTCGTACATTAGAAAAATTCAACTTTACACTGCTGATAGGAATCCGTGGGTACACTTCTTTCAAGACAGTCTGTCAGGGACTCAACTTGAATGGTTCTATTAGTTGGAAGGAGCTGATTGCCGAAACTGGGAGGACCTTGCTGCTACTTTCTACAAGCAGTACCAGTATAATACCGACCTTGCTCCCACTCGTACTCAGCTTTAGGGTATGTCTATGGGTGCAAGCGAAGGTTTTAAGGACTATGCTCAGAAGTGGAGAGATCTGGCTGGAAGAGTCCAACCCCCTCTGTCTGACAGGGAGCTGGTTGACATGTTTCTTGGGACGTTGTCTGGTCCATTCTTCAATCATATGATCGGTAGTTCGTCCTCCAGGTTTACTGAATTGATTATGACTGGGGAAAGAGTAGAAGCTGGTATCAAAAGTGGTAAGATACAGAAGGATGCGTCATCCAGTACAGTGAACAAACCTTTTGCTGGTAAGAAGGAATCCAGTGCAGTATACAGCTCGAGGAGCCAAAACCAACCTGAACGCCGTCAAGCAGTGAATGCGGTAGTAATATCAAGACCCACCGTTGCCCCGCAATGCAACAATCAGAAAAGAATGGATATGCCGCAAAGACAGTACACTCGGCTTAATATGACTTTGTCTGAGATTCTACCACAACTGTTGAAGACCAATCTGGAAACTCTGAGGGAAGCCCCAAAGAATCCCAGCACCACATCTCCGCTATATAATCCAAACGCCCGCTGTGCCTATCAGTCTGATATCCCGGTGTTGTACCCCAAAATTTGCCCTCCTCTTTTTCCACAAGAAATCACAGCTTCGTGCTTTTCCTGTTTTTTTCCAGACTGGCTCAAGAATCGGTCAAACAGACTTTTCTTATCAGTCAGAAAAAATTAGGGTTTTCATTGGTTTTAAAGCAGTTCAGGCAGATTGCTAAAGTTTGGTTGAGTTGGCTCAGGTTTTGATCAGGCAGGCGCTTCTCTGACATTTAATCAAGAATCAGGGTTTTTGTGCGCATATTTCTCAAAAAGAATTAAGTCTATAGTTCTTTTCAGTTTACTCTGAAATTTGGACTGAAGCATTTGGATTAAGTTTGCAGTGTTGGATTTAATCAGTGGAAAAGGACATGTGGATGTTTGTTTGATTTGACTGTGCATTGTTATGTTTAATTCGGAACGCCGGACGTTTATTAATTATTTCTTTTTTCTAAAGTCAGAATAATTGGATTTATTTCCAATTGTTTTAATTTAAGAAATTCAAATAATTAAGTTAAACAATTGAAAGGAAATAAAAGGAATTAATTGATCAAAGGAGGATTTTTTATTCATCTTTAATGGTTTGTTACAATCTATTATTTGAACAATTGTAAATTTATTTACATCCTTGTTTATAATAATAATGTTACAAATAATTAAATTGAAACTATCCTAATTCCTAAGTCTTCATCTTCCATCCATTGCTCCCTCTGCTTCATTTGATTTTATCTGCAAAAAATAAGAAACAAAAGAAAAGTCAAAGCAGATAAAATAATTAAAGACAGACAGATAAAAAATAGATTCATCATTAAAAGCAACTGGCCGAAATCGGTTCGCCCTCTCTACAAATCACGAGATTTCTCCCGGTTCACAAAGAGGGATGAAAAATGCTTGCTAAACATAAAATGCACAAATTCAAAAGGGGTAAAACAAAACTGCATAGTTCATGGTTCAAGTTTGTCAAAAGCTGCATAATTCCAAAAGTTCTAAACCAAGGATAAAAGGCAAACTGAACTAGGCCAACAAAGTTCCAATTTCAAACTTTCCACAAGCTGCCAAAGAGCTATCAAAAGGCTATTCAAAACAAGTACAAAATGCTGTCACAAAGAAGCAGAAAATATGGAAAAAGAGATAAGAGTTATGCAGAGGAAAGCAACAAGTGCAAGCAATGTTAAATTTCATCATTTTCTAGCAGTTGCTTTTTCAGAACATAGTACACCTAAGCAATATAAAATGCTTTAATTTGTACTGGAGAGAGAAGAGAGAAAGAAGAAAGAGGCTTACAGGGCTTAGGCTTGAAGGAGGAAATATATAAAACAAAACTGTTATCAACACAGTATAAGAGGCAGATACAACATAAACAAAAGGAGAACCCCACAAAACTGTCAAAAAAAAAAAGAAACAGAACTGCCCAGCCTGAAGCCTAAACCATTCAAAACCTTCACTTGTCCAAAACCTGCATTCAAAAGCTCTAAGCCTAAATCTGCATTAAACATTTTTTCAAACACAAACTAAAACTCATAAGCTCAAAACTTCAACCAAAACACAAGCGCTGAACCTGGCCTGTAACCATTCAAAACATTTAACCTGCCAAGCCTTAAACCATTTTCTAACCCAACCTGTCAAAACAAGCTTCAACCTGCAAACAAAGGTTCAAAGCCAAACCTCACCAAAGCCCTCAAACAATACAAACTATCAAGCCCCAAACTGAAGCAACCAAAGCCCTCAAACAATACAAACTGTCAAGCCCCAAACTGAAGCAACCAAAGCCCTCAAACAATACAAACTGTCAAGCCCCAAACTGAAGCAACCAAGGCCCTTAGAGGAAGCCTCATCACAGGGCAAGCATACAAGGCCATAACCAACATCAACAAATATCTCAGCATATCAACATACAAGGCAACTTGGACTCAAACAATCCAAACCCTCAGATTTGTCTCATCACAGGGTTAGGGCAACAATACCCAAAAATCAATAACAAATGTTCAGAGGCAACTGAAGAAAGTGAAAGAGAAGAAGATAAAGAAGCATCTCAGATAAGCATCATTGAAAGGGCCATCATACAAGCGTCCAAAGAGACAAGAAGAAGAAAAGAGGTGATAAAGTAAGGGTTTTCAAGCTTATCATCATTAAACCCTAAAAGGCAAAGAAAGAATACAGAGTACCAGGGAAACTTCCAAAACGCACAAGCATCACCAAGTCCGTGCCTCAGCCATCCTACGCGCCTCCAAATTCCCTCCTCCTCCGTCTCCAAAAGGTAGTATCTCTTCTTCTCTCCCCATTCATGCACCTCAAACAAAAAAACACGAATAACCAAAATCAATAAACGAAACTAAAACATGCAAAGGGAATTGATGTAAACCTTAAAACATAGGGACAGAAATCGCTACCTCGTAAGCATCGCCTGAGCGGTCCACTGAGGGAGAAGGAGGGACGGTGGCGCCGGTTGGCCTTAGGCGAAGAGTAAGCTGTTCAGAAGCGTGGCTTAGAGATGAAGACAAAGAGCAAAAGTGAACGGCGCGCCTCTGTGAACAAACATTGACAAACCCTAAGAATGTTTTTGTAAAACATTGGGCCTTGCCCCATTCTAATCAGCGCTTAAGCCCATTGCAAGCCAGCACGCACCCCCTTTGTTTTTCTTCTGATTTTTTTGGTTTGGGCCTCCAAATTCCCTGTTAGCCCATTCCATTGCCTTTTCTTTTTTTTCTCAATACTCTTTTTGTATTACGTTAAATATCTTTTTTTATCACACTATACCTTTTATATATATATATATATAACTTATTTAATATACTAATTTTATTTTATTTTTAACCATACCTTATTTTTATTATATTCAAAATATATAGGTATTAGTTTTCATTAAGTTTTGAACATCTTTCTATTATTAAAACTCTTTTAAGTATAAAGCTTTGTATATAAAAATAATAAAACATATAAAAATATTTAAAACTTTTACTTTCTTTCAATTAAAAACTTTTGTACATAATTAACAAAAATCAACAAAAGAAATAAATAGACAACACTTAATTCCTCATTAAGATAACATTCAACTTGTAAATAAATCATACACTTACATATTTACAATACACATCTGATTATCTTTATACATTGACACATTTTACATTGCCTTTATTCTTTGTACATTGCTACATATTACATTTGCGCAATTCGATTTGGTTGTAATTATTTGGACACTATTCTCCTATTAAGTCTCATCCCCATTTGTAAACATTTGTACCCCCATTCCCGGATACTATTTTGTAATAGCGTAGACTTTAAATTCCCGCAATTTACCGCTTTCAAATATACCATGGTTAGACCTAGGGTTTGCATGTATATAAAATCAAATGCTAGATAACCTAATACAAAGACAAATACATGAAATCAATACACAATCACACTTACACCCCTAGGGTAATCCCGCTTGTTGCCTTCCAAAATGGGCCATGCTTGCACGTCGAGTTTCTTTGGCAAAACAATTCAAATGATCATAAGTCCCTCGATGAAGCTTTCGAAAGTTGCCTATCAAAATGATCATAGTCCCTTCAAGCAAAATTGCCAAAGACACTTGGCACCATTGCATTCATGGTCCATACGATGACTCGCGCTTGTCCCGTTAAACATCCTAAACGCAAGATTGTCCACCAAATACAATGGTGGAACAAAATTGTTAAAAAAGGGGTTAAAACATGAGAAAAACCTTTGAGTAAATTTAGGGGTAGACAACTGTTAGTTACTTGATCAACTTGCAAAAACTCTTGCCTACTTTTCAAACCACACTCCACAAACACTTTCAAAACAAACTTTCAAAAACATTTGAAACATCTTTTCGAAAAGATACACACCTTTGTAAAATACTCAAACACGAGTCATTACATTGGTTGCCTAAGACAAGGCATCTTCTTCAAAAACATTTTCAAAACACACACACACACCACAATTTCAAGCAACTGAAAATCAAAGGCAAGTGATCTAAAACCAAGTAACTAAGAGCCCATGGATAACCATGGATGAAAAGGGTGATAATACCTTCCCTTTTCATAATCTACCCCCCGAACCCACGAAAAATCTCAAAAGGTTTTTCCTGTGCTTTTTTAACCTTTCCTTTAGGATAAAATAAAAAGCCGGTGGCGACTCTTGCTTAACCGAACAAGTGCGAATACAAACGCAAAATCTCAAGTCAGTTCTCCCACCGTATTACAGAACTGGCGACTCTGTTGGGGATTAACTTAAAAGTGGGGTTACCTTAGGGTTTAGATCACCTTTACATTCTTGCTTTGATTGCCTTGATTGCTTTATTTTTTGGGTCCTTGTTTGGGCTTGTTGTAAATCCTACACCCGGATTTGGGGCACCTTTTTAGGTAAATAGCAAAAAACTGTGAGGGAACTATGCGGGGTATACCGACATGGTTGAAGCAGTAAGCTATGTTAGTGTGACATATTTGTGAGTACCGGTAACCCTTGAGTTCAATCAAGGAGAGTACGGGGCCGCTGAGTGATGTCGTGAAGCACTAACGAACTCTTAGAACCTTAATTGACCATCTTAGCCTTTTTAGGGGTAGTGAGATGACCGACTTTGGTGCAGTCCGAAGTTGGTAGATACTCGATACTACACTCATTGAGGGTTGTTTCCTTGGAATATTTTGGTCGCTAGTTAAGTGGCTAAACCAAAACAATGAACACAGAAAACAATCCAGTGATATTGAGCTCCTTAGAACCCGGTTTCTATTTTAGGACAGGATGAGCCAACTAACTTCAAGAGGGTACTTACCTACAACCCCATGCAAGCCTAAACCTAAGGACTTGTTTGCTTTGTGTGAATATGATTACCTGTATATACACTCACTTGATTTTGCATACATGTACATAACATCATAACATCATACCATAGCATTTTCAATAACCATTTCAAGGATCTCGAAGGTTCTTTTGATGCAGGGTTATGTTGAACCAGACGTCTACCAAAGGGCAAGAGGTTTCCCCTCTAAGCAAATGCCATCAAAGATCAAGTGCAACAACTTGAATCAGGGGCTATGACCCACTTGACATGGTGAGCTTGATTCTCGTGGAAAGATATCCACCGTTGCAAAGTTCTCCAATCAAAGATCAAAGTTCAACCTCTAACATTCTCTTGTGTTTACCCCAAGAGATCCTTGAAAGCATGCATCCACATATCATGCATTGCATCTCGACGATTTTTCCTTTTTCAGGTTTCCTTACTCTCATACTGTTTATTTCAGTAAGAGATGGCTCTAGAAAGGACGGTCAAGGATATCCAGGACCAGACTGCTCAGCTGCAGGAAATGTTCTTGAACCTGTCACTGGGGCAAGAAGAAATGAAAGCTCTCCTCACAAAGGGCTTGGTCCAGGAAACTTCAAACAATGCCAGGAGTGATCAGTTGGACGCCCTGCAGTTTGATTTGGCAACATTGAGGATCCAGGTGATGGGGAACTGGTGGGCCAGATGGCTCTCATCCAAGACCTGTCTCAAAGACAAGAGGAACTCAGAGTTCTCGTCAACCAACTGCTTCGGAACAACCAACTGGGGCAAACATCTGAGGTTGAAGAGCAAGTCACCACTCAACCACCCTCCGCTCAAGAAGACAAGGGGAAGGCTCCTCTGCTTGCTTCAGGGTCACAAGCCCAACAACAACCTCGCCAGCGTCAACGGGGTAATCGGCGTAATCAAAATACGTCGGGAAGACAGTTCACAGAGATTGACATACCGTCATCTCTAATTCTGGAACATTTGTTGGAGGTCAATATGAATGCTTTGAGGGATCCTATTCGGAAGCCCAATACCTCCGCTCCTAACTATCATCCCGATGCATTTTGTGTTTACCACTCCTACAGCCCGGGACATGACACTGACGACTGTTGGGCCTTGAAGAACAAGATTCAAGATCTGATTGACATTGGAGTGCTGAGGTTCATGCCAGACGGCGAGATGAAAATCTTCCGTTAAGGAGTTCTCCACTTGAAGTGACAAAGCTCAAATTAGAAAGACTTTTGCTTCATTTGAATTTTCAAAGTTGTAATTTCTTTTGTTCTCAAACAAATTAACTGTTGATGTTAAAGTCTGTTTCATTAATGCATTGCATATGTTTGTCTTGAATTCATCCATTCGTTTTCACTACTCTTATGCTTTCTTTATGATATTTAACTCTTGATAAAAAGCTGCAAGCCTTTAGAGGGAGGATGACGAAACAATACCATAATCTCATACAGTATGCTTTTGAACAGACCTTGCTGATGATGTACATGCATTTCTTTCAATTCCCAAACACTGGAGTTATAAGGAAGATAATCCCTAGTCAACCCCTTCGAGCCAAAGAAGTAGGAGTTTTCTGTTCTAAACAATCAAAACCTTTGATATAAACCTGGGGCAGGGTAGTCTCTCAGTTTAATTTTAAAAAAAAGGCGCGCGTTGAAGTCGCAAGCTCTCAAGTTCGTAACACAACGAATGAAATCAAAAGCATTCCTTTGGAATCAAAAGACAGTGATGGTTCCATATCACATAGGCAGTCAATCTCTCAAAAGAGAAAAAATCCCGCTGAGCCAAAACCTGTAAAGGAGGCTTAAGAAATCTGGGGCATCCCGCTGACTGTGATCTCAAAAACAGAGACCGTCAGGCAAAAGTTAGGGATAACAAATCAAAATCAAAATAGAGAGGTCATTACAAATCCTCAACAACATGAAAAATGTTGCAAAAAAAGGGAGATGATGACTGTCTCCCAAAATTCAACTAGTGAACCATCACCCAAAAGTCGTTCCAAACTCAAACAGAGTGCGACGCGCAATTAACTGAGCTTAGGGTTGAAGAACATCACGAAGAGCGGGTGGGTACAAATACACTTTGAGCCTTTATCCTTTGTTTCTTAAACCGTGAACCAAGCCACATTACAATCCTTCAAAAGTCCTAATTGAAGCATGGGTTAATTCGAAAGCATACTATTCAAAAGGCATCGTGACTCCTGTAAGGCTTTGCTCTAAATCATATGTTGATCTGTCTTATAAAAAGTTTTCTGCTAAAAAACGCATTTTTCAAAACTTCGAGACAAACATAAACTTTGCATTGCTTGAATATCACTGTTCGCATTTGGCTTTTGTTTGACAGCGAAGAAATTCATACAGCGAATGTTCGGAGGAACGAAAACTCTCTCAGTGAGTAAAATCACTTCAAAAGGATGACACTTCCATTAACAAGTCTCCTATCAACAAGGGGCATGACATGTCACCATCCAATTAACCTGGGGCAGTCCAGTCAAGGTTTCTACAGATCTTTCAAAGTTCAATTAACCTGGGGCGGTCCAGTCAAGGTTTCAACAGATCTTTCAAAGTTCAGTTAAATTGGGGCAGTCCAGTCAAGATTTTAAGAAATCTCTTAATTACAGAGTAACCTGAAGAGACTCCTTCATCATCACTTGGGGCATTGGAATGTCAAAAGTGTCCGAAGTTTCCTTCATCGCCTGCTGGAAATTACAACCACCAACAGAATAACTATCACAAATTCCATATTCGATACCTGTATCTAGCCAGGGCATATCTGTGAGCGTTTGATTGTAGATTCGATACCTGTATCCAGCCAGGGCATATCTGCATGAAGAGTTTGAAGATCAACACCTGTAATAAGCCAGGGAACCATCTTTCTTTCTCAGGTCAGAGATCAACACCTGTATCCAGCCAGGACAGTATCTCCTCGACCAACCTTTCTTAAATTCCAGATCAACACCTGTAACAAGCCAGGAAAATATCTGTGGACGACTGATTGTGGATTAACACCTGTAACAAGCCAGGAAATTATCTACATCACCACTTGGGGCATTCGAATGTCAAAAGTGTTCAACAATTCCTTCATCACCTGTTGGAAGATACGGTCCAGATGTGCTCCAGACACGGTTGCCATTCTGTCACCTTTCTTAAGTTCCAGATCAACACCTGTAACAAGCCAGGAAAATATCTGTGGACGATTGATTGTGGATTAACACTTGTAATAAGCCAGGAAATTATCTACATCACCACTTGGGGCATTCGAATGTCAAAAGTGTTCAACAATTCCTTCATCACCTGTTGGAAGATACGGTCCAGATGTGCTCCAGACACGGTTGCCATTCTGTCACCTTTCTTAAGTTCCAGATCAACACCTGTAACAAGCCAGGAAAATATCTGTGGACGACTGATTGTGGATTAACACCTGTAACAAGCCAGGAAATTATCTACATCACCACTTGGGGCATTCGAACGTCAAAAGTGTTCAACAATTCCTTCATCACCTGTTGGAAGCTACAGTCGTCAAAAATCAAAATCTCACAAGATTCAAGTTACAAAGCCCGGATGTGACCGGATAGTATCTTAATCCCTACAGCATATTGTGAAGCCCGGAGTACGACCGGATAACAATGCCAGACAACCACCAAGCCTGGATTACGACCAGATAGTGATGTCCCCTCAGGGTAAGCTATGAAGTCCGGATTCGACCGGATAATAGTTTAATCCCTAACCAAGCTATTGTGAAGCCTGGATTGCGACCAGATGACAATACAAATTTCTGTGAAGCCTGGATTGCGACCAGATGACAATACAAATTTTTGTGAAGCCTGGATTACGACCAGACAACAGTCAAGAATACTACGAAGCCTGGAGTTGACCAGATAGTGGTGTATCTTTAACACAAGCCGTGAAGCCCGGATTTGACCGGATAGTAGCTTAGTAAGCTATTGTGAAGCCTGGGTTACGACCAGATGACAGTACAAGCTTTTGTGGAAGCCTGGAGATCGACCAGATAACAGTTAAGCATTAGTAGAATGAAGACTCTCATCCTCAAAAACCTCAGAAGATTGGTATACTCCCAGTTTCTGACCGTTGACAGCATGAAGATTATCATCACCTCAGAAGATTGGATTTCCTTCCAGAAATAGTTCAAGATGTGACCCAGAGATGGCGACATTCTACAACTTATTCAGATTTCCTTCTAGAGATAGTTTCAGATGTGACCCAGAGATGGCGACATTCTACAACTTATTCAGATTTCCTTCTAGAGATAGTTTCAGATGTGACCTAGAGATGGCGACATTCTATAACTTATTCAGATTTCCTTCTAGAGATAGTTTCAGATGTGACCCTGATTTGGCGACATTCTATAACTTATTCAGATTGGCTTCTAGAGATAGTTCAGATGTGACCCAGACACAGAGACATTCTGATATTTATTCCAGATTCATCCAGATGCAGTTTTACACGGACTCATCATGAAGCAACCCTATACATGTTCCTTCTCAAAACCAGATGCAGTTTTACACGGACTCATCATCAGGAAACCCTACACCGGTTCCTTCTCAAACTCAAAAGATTCTTGGAATCCCCAGCTAGAGAGCCTCACAGAATCTAATTCCCCTCAGAATCAAGATTCAAAATCCCCAGCGAAGCTAAAAATTCCAACTGTCAATCCCCAAGCAGAATGAAGACTCTCATTCTCAGCTCTTCATAGGATATTCGAATATTCTCCAGTGAAGATCTCCTCAAGACAGGAATCCCCAGTAGATTGGCATACAACCCAAGCTCCACTTTCCCCGACAGTGGTCCCAAGACTTCTTATGATCAAAGATTCTTGCCCTCCCCAGCAACAGTCAAGGAATTATTCTCCCCGGCAGCAGTCAAGATTCTTTTATCTTCAGTCATCCAGGATTCATCTATCCTCAGCAAGACAGCTCATCAGCTTACTTGTGCATCCATCACATTCATATCATAAACATTGATAACATACATTGCATAATGCATCATGATATTGCATACAACTAATTCTTCACCTTTTCAGGAAATATCAGTCGACAGACAAAGATTATCATCTTCCGAGATTCTTTCTGGAAATAGTTCAGATGTGACCCAAACACGGCGACACTCTGATACTTATTCCAGATTCATCCAGATGCAGTTTTACATGGACTCATCATCAGGAAACCCTACACCGGTTCCTCTTCAAACCCAGATGCAGTTTTACACGGACTCATCGTCAGGAAACCCTACACCGGTTCCTTCTCCACTTCAAGACTTCTGAAAACAGTTTATGGATTCTTCCCAACAACGGATGTTAATCTATCGCTTGTTCAGATGCAACTTTTGAAAACGGTTTACGGACGCTTCCCAATAACGGATGCTACTCTATTGCTTATTCAACTCCAAATTCTGAAAACGGTTTACGGATTCTCCAAACATGGATGTCAATCTATTGCTTGTTCAGACCCCCAGTTCAGAGATGTTCCAAAACATGGATGCCTTTCTGATACTCGTCCACTCACCAATAACATACAGTTCAACAATCATCTTCAGATGGCATCTATAAGCCCATCCTCCTACCAACATTTCCAAATGGAATCTTTAAGCCCATTTCCAGATGGCATCTCTAAGCCCATCCCCCGATAATATTCTGTCACATCTCCAGATGGCATCTCTAAGCCCATTTCCAGATGGCATCTCTAAGCCCATCCCCCGATAATATTCTGTCACATCTCCAGATGGTATCTCTAAGCCCATCACCAAATGGCATCTGTAAGCCCATTCCCTCTACCATCACATCACCGAGTGCAAATTTTTGGGCACTCTAGTGTCCAATCTCCTTTTACCTTCGAGTCGCGAAAGGCAAACGTGCCAATCTAACTCTTCAGGTTCAAGAAGATTGAACAGGTGTAGCGATAAAAAATGTAGCGGGGTAAATCGGAGATCGAATTATTAATTAATTCGTCTTACAAAAGCAAGAGTCGCCACCGCGCTTTATTATTTCCAAGGGAAAAGAGCGAAATAAAACCCTAAAATATGCAATGTAAAATAATACTTTGAAAGTAATGAAAATACAAGGCGTTTTGAAAAGAGGTCTAGAGTTCGGGGGTTGGTTATACAATGGGAAGGTATTAGCACCCAATGTATCTATAGTATTCTATAGGAATCTTTTGAAATATCTGTTTATTAAAATTTGTTTGTTTGATTAAAAATAAATTGTTTTGGTCAAAAAGGGGTACGGACGGTTTTTTTGAAGATACGATGACCTAATGTCGAAGTTTTGACTTAAAAGGTATGAGTTTTGAAAAAATTGAATATTTGGGAAAATTATCTTAAGTTTTCAATGAAATGAAGGTATTCGCGCGATTGGATTTGAGGACATGAAGTCAACAAATTTAATCATTTTTCTCTTGGATTTAGACGTAAACAGAATAACCATGTAAAGACTGAATAATCAAACAGAAAATTAGATAGATAATGATTAAGTAGCTAAGTGATATATAACCACAACAATGATTAAATAACAGACTAAATGGTGTGAACATGCATTTTTATATTTTTGTTTAATATGTACAAAGCAAGAGAATTTAATTAAAGAAAAGAAAATGTTTTTTTAAATTTTTCTATTTTTTTATGTATTTTTTTTAGTATTAATATGCAAATAATAAAATATACTAATGTCTTATACTAATTCATGTATTTTAACTAATCTTTTTATATACAAAGTCTTAATTAATATATAAAAAGTATTGTTCATTAGGAATTAATATAAATAAAATTAATATATTTAAGTAAATTATATATGAAAAAAAGGTATATATTATTTAGAATTATAAAAGAAAGGTAAATCAAATCTTGGTTTATGAATGTTTCAAACAAAAGTAAAAGGAAAATTGAATGGGCCAAAGAGTTTTTAAGGGCCCAAACCAAGAACAAACAGAAGCGGGATGGGGGGGGGGGGGGGGTTTAATGAAATTCGTTTGGGCTTAGGCGTTTCAGAAAGAGTGTGGCCCATTCGTTTCTCAAAATGTTTTTAGGGTTCCTCACACTTTGTTTCAATTGGAAAACTTAGGGTTATAGAAACGGCGCCGCTACTCCTCGTTATTGATTCGTCTTCGTCTTTCTTCTTCTTCTCTCGAGCCAAAATGTCCAGGACAAAGCCTTTTGCCTCAAAGCTGCCAGCGCCACCAACTGCATCTCCTTCTCCCCATGGGTCGCTCGGTGATATGGTGCGAAGGTGACGATCTCGTTCTTTTAATGCGTTAGGGTTTTATGATTTTTGCATGTTATGATTTCACATTCATTTGACTCTGACTTTAGCTTTAACATTGTTGTTTCTGTCAAGGTGTACGAAATGGAAGGAAAGAAGTTATATGACCTTGATGGAGGAGGGGAATGAATGGTGGTGGAGGCGCTCAGGTGGCTGGATGGCGAGGAGGCAGTGACGTGAACTTGCTCGGACTCCTGGTTGGTGTATTCTTTGTCTTTTGATTCTTGGTTTGATGATGATTTTGAAAACCCTTATGTGATATTTTTCTTCTTCTCTGTTTGCCCTGCTGCCTGCCTAGGATGAATATTCTCTGAGGCTTTTGAGATGATTTGATTCTTTTCCTCGTTTCTGACTTTGCCTTGCTTACATGCTTAATGATGATGGATGTGTTGCCTTGAGTTGCCTGTGTTTTTCTCTTTGTCTTTGTCGCCTTGAGTTGCCTTGTGTTTGGTTGCCTTGATGCTGTATAATTTGATTATTTAGCCCTATGATGAATATCTCTGAGGGCCCTTGGGATGTTTGACCCTGTGTGTTCCTGAACACGCTTTAGCTTGATGGTTTTTGGCGAAGATTTCAGGTTTGTGGCTTATGAGGTCTTGACAGTTTTAAGGTTCTTGGTTGATGGATTTACTGGTTTATGCTTCAGGCAGGTTGAAGGCTTGACATGGTTAAGGTTTATGGCTTTGTGTTACAGGTTGGGATTTGTATGGTTTTCTGGTTTATGCTTCAGGCAGGTTGAAGGCTTGACATGGTTAAGGTTTATGGCTTTGTGTTACAGGTTGGGATTTGTATGGTTTTCTGTTTTGGTACCAGTTTAGGCTTGTGGTATTTGTTTGACAGGTTATGGTTTTAAGGCTTGAAACAGGTTTTTGAACTAAGGACCTCTTCTTGAAAAGTTTGTGTGTTCTTATATCAGTTTGTTGGCCTGCCTTTTGATGGTTCAGGTTTTTGTATATTTGAACTTGTTGGATGCAGGGTTTGAAAACGAGTTGGAGGCCTTTTCTTGCTCTGAGTTTGGTTTTTGTTGTTTTGTCAATTTTTTCTTTTGATACTTCTCTCCTCTCTACTGTTTCATTCAGTTTGTTTTATATCTTTTTCTATGCCTCTTTATCCACTGTGTTACTGCAGTTTTGTTTTCTATATCTTTTCTGCCTAAAGCCAAAACATGTAAGCCCAATTCTTTTCTCTCTTCTCTCTCCTTAGTACAGCTTAAAACATTAAAATGTTATGTGTACTTTAGTTCTGAAAAAGCAAAGGCTGGGAAATGATGAAACTGGAAATAGTTGGCTTGCATATATGGTCTTAACCTGCATATTTCCTTCTTTAGCTTTCCTGCATCTGTTACAGTATGGAGGAGCCTTTGTATTGACATACTTCCATATTTTGGACAGTTGACGTTGGATTTTGTTTTGACAATTTGAAACTTTACACATGCTGTTGGTTTTGAACTATGCAGTTGATTTTGAACTATGCAGTTGGTTTTGGCAAAAAATGAATTTGTGCATTTCAAATACTTGTGCATTCATAATTATTAAGCAATATTCATCCCTTTTTGTGAACCGGGAGAAATTCCGTGATTTGCAAAGAGGGTAAAAACTGATTCTGACCGCTTGCTTTTAATGATGAATTTTAAATTAATTGTCTGCTTTTAATTATATATCTATTTCTGATTTTTTTTCTTTAATTATTCTTTGCAGATAAAATCAAAGGTGCATCAAAGAAGTATTGGATAGAAGATGAAGATTTAGAACTTAGAAAAATTAGGATAGTTTTTTATTTCACTTTAAACATTTGTAAAATTATCATTGTAAATACTTTGTAAATAAATACGGTATTTAAACAACAATTGTAACAATTAGAATAAGGATGAATAAAACTCTATTATTTTACCGGTTAATTCTTTTCTTCTTTTCAATTATTTACTTTATTATTTATAATTCTTTAAATTATAATAATTGAAAATAAATTCCAACTATTTAAACTCAGAATAATAAATAATTAAATAAACATTGTTTTAGCATTGATCAATTAATAAACTTCTTTTCAATTATTTACTTTATTATTTATAATTCTTTAAATTATAATAACTGAAAATAAATTCGAACTATTTAAACTCAGAATAATAAATAATTAAATAAACATTGTTTTAGCATTGATCAATTAATAAACTTGGCGTTTCAAAATAATCAGCTCTTGACTTCTAAAGAAAAGTTGTAGTTGTCAAGGAGAATCATAGGTAAAATAACAACTTAAAAAAAACTGTCGAAATTTGAAAAAGTTATGAATTTTAAAAATCTGCTTTGAAAATTGATAAAATAGGTCAAATCGCTTGTGAACGCTTGCAATGTAATGATGCAGATGGGAGATGGTATCTTAGGTCAAAATTTGGGGTACAACAGCTGCCCCTATTTAAGTTTCTTCTATCCGGAGATATGAAGGTTAAAATCTTCGTCTCGACGAGATTGAAGGTACTTAAATACATAATACGCAAATTTTGCCCTAAGATTCCGCCATTATGTTTGTGATATGAATGTAGTAATTGAATTCACAGAGAAAGATATTGTATGAAACAAGATAATGCTGGAGAAATCAAACACCAACAAAACACAGGGACCTAGATTATACACTACTGGGGAAATGAGCCATCGACTTCAAATAATAGACTCTTGACAGCGAATAAAAAATTTGAGAGAATACGACCTCTGACCCTAACAAAGAAGGCATCTTGCATAGGCCATAAAAAACAGATTATTGACCCAAAATAACAGTGAGTTCACAACTCAAGGTCAAAGATAGACGAAAAATGTATCAATTTTGCTGATAATGGACTACCAACTTCTGAAGGCAAAGATTTCATAACAAGTCTCTCTGCGAGATTTTCGGAGATATACCAATTAATGCTGAAATAATAATATGGTTGTAGATACACAAACTGCTCAAATAAAGAAGCTGTCACTTGCTGTCGTTCAAAGATGTTAATAACATACAAGGTGCTCAAATAAAGAAGCCGCCACTTGCTGTATTCCAAAAATACTATAACATACAAGCTGCTCAAATAAAGAAGCTGCCACTTGCTGTCGTCAGAGGATGTCAATAACATACAAGCTGCTCAAATAAAGAAGCCGCCACTTACTGTCTTCCAAAATACTATAACATACAAGCTGCTCAAATAAAGAAGCTGCCACTTGCTGTCTTCCAAAAATACTATGACATACAAGCTGCTCAAATAAAGAAGCTGCCACTTGCTGTATTCCAGAAAAATAATAACGTACAAGTTGCTCATGAAGAGACTGCCGCTTGCCGTTTCCAAAAATAATAATAACGCACAAGTTGCTCATGAAGAGACCGCCGCTTGTCGTTTTATAACGATGTCTATAACGTACAAGTTGCTCATGAAGAGACCGCCGCTTGTCGTTTTCCAAAAATAATAACGTACAAGTTGCTCATGAAGAGCTGCCGCTTGTCGTTTTCCGAAGAATAACTCAGAAGGAAATTGTGATGACACTGTCAGAGAACAAAATCTTCATCAAAGGGAAACATGAATAGATCCTTCCCGAGGAGATCAAATACTTAAATGTGCAAAATAAATGCACCATTCGTCTAGGTCGCGACTTCACTGGGGAAAATCATGAGATAGCCTATACAAGAGACAACAACTTCCTCCAGGAATAAACCAGAGGGAAAACAGTCAAACAAGACTCCACCCAATGAGAAAGTAACTTGATCGGGGGATTCATCCTATCTAGAAATGGACAAGGTAGGCTAAATCAAAAAAATCATCCACGAGGATTAGCTCCGTTGGGGAATTTAGAAAGGAAGCACATTTTCTGCCTAAGCTAACCTTCTACTTGGAAAGAACATGTACATTGTCTTAATAAACAAAGTATACAACCCAAAATCAACGACAAATGTGAATATGCATGCGTGATATAAGTGTAAATGAGTAAATGAATGTTATGCTGACAAAACAAACAGATGGAATATCTTGAAGACGATAAGATGTCACGAAATAATAGATACTCGGCCAATCTTAAAAAAGACGGAAAATAACTGGAACTGGAACCACAAAGCAACGTCAGAGCGTATCACGCTACAAGGCTCAAGTCTTCTGAGGAGAAAAGTATTCAACCCCAATCTTCTAATACCAATAGACTACTGGCATGAGACAAAGCGTACCACACTTTAGGAATCGCTCAAATAAAGATAACCAAAACATCGCTTAACTGGAAAAACTGGGGAGTCACCAAACTTAGTACCACGAGAAACGCAAGTTTACACAACCAACACCTCATGACGATTTTGAAATAAAACATGTTCATCATGCGAGGATAAATTACTGTATTGTTTTGCATTTCATGGCTTGACCATCCTCGGAACAACTGTTAATATTCCTTTCATTATTCACGACACATTTTTAAAATAAGAATACTTTAAATAACTTTGTTTCAAACATTTCCGTAAAATTAAAATTTTGCCCACAAAAGGTAAACGCTCAAATTTCGTTAATAAGATGGTAGTTCGCTAACAACGCGACTCCAACGGTTTACAAAAATTTGGGAAATAGTACATGAAAGAAAGGGTTACACAAAAACAATGATCACTATTCTCCCTAACAACTTCGAATTCCAAAATGTGCTCAAATGCCAAGACTGGTCTGACCAAAAGCTTGCCTAAGCTGCCCTTTCGGGTTTTCAACTTAGCAAACTGTCAACTCAAACCTAAGCGAAATACTTCTTGACTGCATCGGCGTTCATGGAGCGCGGGAGCTCTTCACCGTCCATATTGGTGAGAATCAAGGCACCTCCAGAGAAAACTTTCTTAACGACATACGGTCCTTCATAATTCGGAGCCCACTTGCCCCTAGAATCAGGTTGGAAAGATAATATCTTCTTGAGCACAAGGTCACCTTCTCTGAACTCGCGTGGTTGAACCTTCTTATCAAAAGCCTTCTTCATTCTCTGCTGATATAATTGACCGTGACACAATGCTGTCAATCTCCTTTCTTCAATTAAATTCAACTGATCATATCTACTTTGACACCATTCAGCCTTAGAAAGTTTAGCTTCCATCAACACTCTCATAGACGGAATCTCAACCTCCACGGGGAGTACTGCTTCCATACCGTAAACTAGGGAAAATGGGGTTGCGCCTGTTGAAGTTTGAGCTGAAGTGCGGTATCCATGCAGAGCAAACGAAAGCATTTCATGCCAATCTTTATAAGTTACCACCATCTTCTGGACAATCTTCTTGATGTTCTTGTTAGCAGCTTCAACTGCCCCATTCATCTTCGGCCTGTAAGGAGAAGAATTATGATGTTCGATTTTGAACTCTTCACAAAGCTCTCTCATCATCTTGTTATTCAAATTCGAACCATTATCAGTGATGATCTTGCTCGGGATACCGTATCGACAAATGATCTGATTCTTGATAAATCTGACTACCACCTGTCTGGTTACATTAGCATAAGATGCTGCTTCCACCCATTTAGTAAAATAATCGATCGCTACCAAGATGAAACGATGACCATTTGAAGCTTTGGGTTCAATCATTCCAATCATATCAATTCCCCACATAGAGAAAGGCCAAGGTGAAGAGATAACATTGAGGAGGGTCGGTGGCACATGTATCTTGTCCGCATAAATCTGGCATTTATGACATTTCTTCACATATTTGCAGCAATCAGATTCCATTGTCATCCAATAGTAACCAGCTCTCAACATCTTTTTAGCCATTTCATGTCCGTTGGCATGTGTGCCAAAGGATCCTTCATGTACTTCTTGCATCAGCATGTCTGCTTCACATTTGTCTACACATCTGAGCAAGACCATGTCATAATTCCTCTTATACAATACTTCTTCATTGAGGAAGAAACTGCTTGCCAATCTTCTCAACATCTTCCTATCTTTATTGGATGCCCCAGGCGGGTACTCTTGAGTTTGAAGAACACGTTTAATGTCATAGAACCACAGTTTGTCATCGGTAACCTCTTCTACTGAGAACACATGAGCAGGGCTATCGAGGCGCATAACCCGGATTGTAGGCACATTGTTCCAACCATTCACTTGAAACATTGAAGACAAAGTAGCTAAAGCATCAGCCATTTGGTTTTCATCTCTAGGTATATGATGTAATTCCACTTTGTTGAAGAAAGTTAACAATCTTCTAGCATAGTCTCTGTAAGGGATCAAACCAGGATGACGAGTCTCCCATTCTCCTTTGATTTGATTAATTACCAATGCCGAATCTCCGTAAATATCAAGAATCTTAATCCTTAGATCCACTGCTTCTTCGAGACCCATAATACATGCCTCATATTCAGCCATGTTGTTCGTGCAGTCAAACTTCAATCTCGTCGTGAACGGGATATGAGTACCTCGGGGAGTGACGATGATTGCCCCAATTCCACTTCCATAACAGTTCATAGCTCCATCAAATATTAAACCCCAATGGGATTCGGGATCAGGTCCTTCTTCAGGTAACGGCTCTTCACAATCTTTAGCTTTCAAGTACATAACATCTTCATCTGGGAAATCAAACTTGATGTATTGATAATCGTCAATTGGTTGGTGAGCCAAATGGTCGGCTAAAATACTCCCTTTGATTGCTTTCTGAGTGTGATACTCAATGTCATATTCGGATAACAACATCTGCCAACGGGCTATTCTTCCAGATAAGGCGGGCTTCTCAAAGATATACTTGATCGGATCCATTTTGGAGATCAACCAAGTGGTGTGGTTAATCATATACTGGCGCAGACGGCGAGCAGCCCAAGCTAAAGCACAACAGGTTTTCTCAAGCAATGAGTATCGAGACTCACAGTCTGTGAACTTCTTACTCAGATAATATACGGCATGTTCCTTTCTTCCAGTCTCATCTTGTTGACCAAGCACACATCCCAAGGAATCTTCCAAAATAGTCAGGTACATAATCAAAGGTCTTCCTTCCACTGGAGGAATCAATATGGGAGGTTCAAGTAAATATTCTTTGATGCTATCAAAAGCTCTCTGACAATCTTCTGTCCACACACATCCTTGGTTCTTTCGGAGAAGCTTGAAAATCGGCCCACAGGTAGCAGTCATATGAGATATAAATCTAGAAATATAGTTCAGTCTCCCAAGGAATCCTCTTACTTGTTTTTCCGTCTTGGGTGCGGGCATTTCCCGAATAGCTTTGACTTTATCAGGATCTACCTCAATACCTTTCTGACTGACAATGAAACCCAGAAGTCTTCCAGAACGAACACCAAAAGTGCACTTGTTGGGATTCAGACGAAGTTTATACTTTCTCAAACGCTGGAATAACTTCAATAAATGTTCCAAATGATCTTCCTCAGTTTGTGATTTGGCAATCATGTCATCTACATAGACTTCTATCTCTTTATGCATCATATCATGGAACAAAGAAGTCATGGCCCTTTGGTATGTTGCACCAGCATTCCTCAAACCAAACGGCATAACACGATAACAAAATGTTCCCCAAGGTGTAATGAAAGCTGTCTTCTCCATATCTTCTGGTGCCATCTTGATTTGATTGTAACCAGAGAAACCATCCATGAAATAAAAGACTTTGAACTTTGCGGTACTATCGACCAATACGTCAATGTGCGGTAATGGGAAGTCATCCTTTGGGCTAGCTCTATTCAGATCTCTATAGTCTACACACATTCGAACTTTTCCATCTTTCTTAGCAACAGGAACTATATTGGCTAACCATTGAGGATAGACCGATGTAACAAGGAAACCTGCATTAATTTGTTTTTGAACTTCTTCTTTGATCTTGTCATCCATATCGGGACGAGTCCTTCTCAACTTCTGCTTAATCGGCGGACATTCAGATCTCAACGGTAAACGATGCTCCACAATATTGTTGTCTAAACCTGGCATATCTTGGTAGGACCAAGCAAACACATCAACATACTCTTTGAGAAGCTCCAACATTTTCTATTTGACCTCTGGGATGAGCAATGCTCCGACCTTGACTTCCTTTTTATCTTCTTCGTCACCCAAATTGATCATCTCTATAGGTTCTTCAAACGGCTGAATAGTCTTTTCATCGTGCTCAAGTAAACGGGAAATTTCATCAGGAACTTCTTCGCTATCCTCTTCTTCGGCTCTGAACACAGGGAATTCAAAGTTGGGAGGGGGCATAGGATCATTGTTTTCAATGGTTAAGTCATGGATTAATCTGCACATATGATTATGCTTTATTTTAGAAATCGATTTGTACAAATAAAACAAAAAGTTATTATATTTTCCTATTACTACCAATTAATTTTCATTACTATTTCTCAGAAAAAGTGAAAATTAAAACAGTAGTGGACAAAATAACATTTTTATTCATGAGGGACAATACTTGAAACAAAGAGCCCAGACATCTTCTCTTTTGCCTTGGGCAGAGCAAAAGGATTTATTTTCAACATAGCCCGACACAAATACTTTTTGCCTTGGGCAGAGTGAAAGTTTTTTTTTTCAAAAATAAAACAAAACATTACTCAGAAATGTGCATCACAACAGGAACATCAACAGCAATCCAGTTCTGGCAAACCACTCCATGCGTTACAAAATCGGGTAAATCCTCTTCAGAATCGTCTCCTATTATAGCATCAACTTCAGAAGGAGTCGGATGGATAAAACCTGCGCTTCGGAAAACTTCTTGTATTGGACGAGTAACTATTTCCTGTTTGACTTTTGTAGACACGGGATGAAAACCAAGACCTTCTCCAGACTTGTTCTCGGGCAAAGTCAACACCTGGCCCCAACCTTCAGCCGAACCACTTTCAACCACTCGTCGCGCATCCTCAAAAGAAGAAATAGATGTCCCTTGCTTCTTCACTTCATTATTAGCAACAGATAGAGCTTGGAATTGGGTTCCAACATCCTCATCAGCATCAATAAAAGAGAAAGATGACAAATGGCTTACCACCATAGCCTGCTCTCCACCAATCATTACTAGCTTTCCATGCCTTACAAACTTCAATCTTTGATGGAGCGTGGAAGTGACTGCCCCTGCATCATGGATCCATGGACGACCCAATAGGCAACTGTAGGCGGCACGAATATCCATTACTTGAAAAGTGATCTGAAAAGTATGAGGACCAATTATTATAGGAAGATCCACTTCACCAATGACAGTCTTCCTAGAACCATCAAACGCTTTGACAATTACCCCATTAGGTATCATGGGAGCACCTTGATATGAGAGTCGAGATAATGTAGTTTTGGGCATTACATTTAACGACGAACCTGTATCTACCAACACACTCGATAAAGTATCATTTCCATAACTTATTGAGATATGAAAAGCCATATTATGGTTCCTTCCCTCCTCCGGAAGCTCTTCATCACTGAAACCAAGATTGTTACACGAAGTAATATTTCCCACAATTCCATCAAATTGGTCAACCGTCACATCATGATCCACGAATGCCTGGTCCAAGACCTTCATCAAAGCTTCTCTATGGGCACCAAAATCTCTCAGTAAAGCAAGCAAAGAAACTTGGAAGGAGTTTGCAATAGTTGGTCCACAATCTTATATTCACTTCTCTTGATGAGCTTCAGAATCTCATCATCATCGGGATGTGGGATAGGTTCATTGGATCGGCCTATCTCAACCCTTGGTTCAACATTTCTCGCTGGAATTTCTGCCGGTATGGGCCTTCTGACTTGAACTTCTGGTCTCTTCAAAGGTACTGCTGCAAAGACACGTCCGCTTCTCGTAACTCTGCTCACATCAGCGATGTTAACAAAAGATGGCCTTGTTGGTATAGGGACTTCTACCCCATTCTCAATCATTGTGGCATTATACTTATACGGTATAGCTTGGTCGGAGTTGTAAGGCACGTGACAAGGTGGATAAATGATCAAAGGAGCAACAGGTGCAGTCTGACTATCGTAAACGATCTCTACTGGTTCAGGCAAGTTGAATTGCGGTATTATAACATTCACTTCATCCACCGGATCTCTATCATGTGTAATAGTGATAACCCTCTGGTCTAACAGTTTTTGAATATCCTCCTTCACAATAGGGCAATCAACCTCTCTTGAACAAAATTCACAAACATCATAATCATGTTGTTGCCTAAAAAAGGCAAGTCTTCTTAAGCTCTGATGTAACCTGATCAACGAATCTCTTATGTGTTCAACTTGAAAAACTCGAAACTTTCCCGGACAACCTTCCACCATATTCACTGATGCTGCCCCATGTCGAGGCAAAGGATTATCTCTAACATTTGGGTTAACATCCTTGAAAGACAAGATACCATTCTTAATCAACCTCTGCACGTCCACCTTTAAAGCAAAACAATTTTCAATGTTGTGCCCCGGCGACCCTTGATGATATTCACAAAACTGATCTGCCTTGTACCACGGAGAAGTACTATTTGGTGCGATATGAGGAGGATTCGTCGTTATGAGGTTTTTTCTGATCAAAGCGGGGAACAAATCGGTGTAAGTCATGGGAATGGCATCAAATTGCAGTTTCCTTGGTGAACGGTTCTGGTTGTTAAATTGATAAGCCTGTTGTCGAGGCTGCTGCTGAAATGGCCGTTGCTGAGTTGGTGGGGTTTGATGAGTTGGGGTCACCAATGTTGGGCGGACAGCCGGAGTGACTACCGCAACGTGTGAGTAACCTCTCCTTGGTCTCCCTGGGAAGATTACGCTGACATCCTGTTCTTTTCTTTTTGGGAAAACACTTCCAAACTTTCTGGTACTGCTAGACGGACTTCCTTCTTTAACCAAACGTCCTTCACGAATCCCTTCCTCCAACCGCATGCCCATACTTACCATTTCGGTGAAGTCACTGGGTGCGCTGGCAATCATTCTTTCATAGTAAAAGGAACCTAAAGTCTTCAAGAATATCTTTGTCATCTCTTTCTCCTCAAGAGGAGGATAGATTTGAGCAGCAATTTCGCGCCACCTCTGGGCGTATTCCTTAAAGGACTCTCTGTCTCTCTGGGACATAGCCCGGAGTTGATCCCTGTCCGGCGCCATGTCGACGTTGTACTTATACTGGTGAACAAAAGCTTCACTAAGATCGTTGAAGTTGCGGATCCGAGTGTTGTCCAAACCCATATACCACTTTAGAGCGGCACCAGTCAAACTGTCTTGAAAGTAGTGAATTAATAAGTTATGATCATCAGAATATGTAGACATCTTTCTCACGTACATAGTCAAATGACTCTGAGGACACGAATCACCCTTATACCTTTCAAAGTCTGGCACTTTGAACTTTGCTGGAATCTTGACATTCGGAACTAAACACAGGTCATGAGTGTTCTTTCCAAACAAATCCTTCCCCTTTAACGCTCTGATCTCCCTCTGCATCTCTTGGAATTGGTCTTGAAATTCTTCCATTCTATCAAAAAGACCCAAACTTTTAGCAAACTCGACAGGATAAGTAGGTTCATTCATGTATGGCATAGAGTGAACCACAGGAGCGACAGTTGTCATCACTGGTTGCGGGAAAGGTGTCACAGACGGGATTACAGGCGGCATGGCAGTTGTCTCTGGTTGAGGAAAAGACATAGTAGGTTGAAACAAAGGCTGTACGACAGGATGATACCCCTCTGGAACAAAGTTGTAAGGCATTCCCCACGGAAAACCTTTTGGCATCTGATGTTGAAGCGGAGAGTTGACTTGGGTCACAAATGTTGGAACGGTGACAATCTCGGAAACCACAATAGTTGAAGTCTGAATCTCAGCAGCTGTAGTCGATGGCTGATTCTGAGCAGCCATCAAACTTTCCACTAGCGCAGTTAACTTTTCCATCCCGACACGAAGGGTAGCGACCTCCTCACGAAGCTCGTGGTTTTCCTGTTCCAGATCTTCCATCTTCCTCTGACGATTGGCTCGGGTATCGTATCGATGAGACAGCTTGACAATCTATTGGAGTGGAAAAAGAAACAAGGATAAGACTCTAGAAAACATGTGAAGTGGAATGTTGGATGATGCATGGTATGTGATGCAAATGATAATTCATTTTGATAGTTTTTCAAGGAACTTCAATAATTTTGCACACATCAATGGTAAAGGAATTTGGAACAACAAAAACTCACTTCATTAATCAAAAGCGGTAAATTACAACTTACAACTTTGGAACAACAAAACAATAAATTACAACTTTGGGATAACAACCCAATAATAAAAGCAGTAAACTACAACTTTGGAACATGAAGCCCATAATAAAGCGGTAAATTACAACTTTGGAACATGAAGCCCATAATAAAGCAGTAAATTACAACTTTGGAATATGAAGCCCTTTTACAGAGTTTTACAAAATGACATCAGCAAAAAATAAAACTAAGAACTAAAGATCATTCAGAATCATCAGATGAAGGACCATATGCCAACTGTAACTGGAGCTTCCTGATCTTCTCTTCATAAAAGTCTTCCATCTCTTTCTTCTCAGCTACCAGTCGATCAATGATTTCCTTTTGTGGATTAGGAACGAGAGCAACGCTTACCGAACCTTCCTTCTTTCTCTTCCTTTCACTTGCATATTTCTTCAGTAAAGCATCCTTTTGACGAAGCTTCTCATCATGATCAATGAACCAGCCGTCTTGAATAAATAGCAAATCCTCCTTTTCCTTTAGTTGTCGAGCCAGGACCCAATTCTCATATTCAGACATATTATACTTTTCTTTCTAAGCATCTCTCTCGGACTTCATCCTAGCCAGATTTCCTTGGTATTCTCCCATATTCTCGATAGGGATATCAACAGATGATGATGCAACAGTAGGGAATAAAGGTTTCTCAGGTTTATAGAGCATCTTGAGAGCACAAGCCCTAGCACGGACCCATTGTAGGTAAGGCTCCAAAGAAACGGCACCCCTATGTCCTAACATGTCTCTCCCTTTCCTATGGATGTGGCGCCAAGCTCCTTCGATCTCCCTCTTAGCTGCCTGGTGATCTTGTCCTTCTTGTAGAAAGAAACCACTCACATGGATGTTGTTTGGCTTGTCCCTCATCGGGTATCCAAACTGACGGCGCGCGAGAACAGGATTATAGTTAATTCCACCTTTCGTACCAAGAAGAGGAACGTTAGGAAAAGCACCACAGCTATCGATGATCTTCACGTCATAGTAAGCTCGATTATACCAATCAATGTCGAAATGAGTGAGAGCCATAATTTTTGGCGCCCATCGCGGCTCCTTCTCGAGATCCCAGAAAACATCAGACCTAGGTAGATGAGAAACATACCACTGATACAACAACTGTGCACAACAAATAAACATCCCTCCTTGATAAGAGTTTCGAAGATGGACGGAGTAGTAAGTATCTCCTAGCAGCGTAGGGACCGGATTTCCAATCAAGAAAATTCTGATGGCGTTGATATCCACAAACTTATCAACGTTAGGGAACAAGAATAGACCATAAGCGAGTAAAGCAAAGACGTCTTCAAAGGCAATAGTATCCTTTATCTCAGCGAAATGACGAGCTTTCCTCAACAAAAACTGCACAGACAAACCTCGGATTCCCCCTTTTGTAGTCATGTTCTCCTCTATCTCTAACTTCTTCAAGTGGGCGATGGTCGCTATCTCGTGAGATTTGGGTTCCTCTTCCAAACCAGAAAAAGGAACACAGTCGGTGATCGGCAAACCAAGTATGTAGGAGTACTCTTCTAAGGTGGGCATTAACTGGTAATCTGGAAAGGTGAAACATCGATACAAAGGATCATAAAATTGGACCAACGTACCAAGGATGCCTTCCTTCATCTTGCGCTTCATGAGAGGTATAATGGACCCATACTTTTTCTGAAAATCCGTCGGGTTCTTGATCTTAGGAATTAAACTCTTCAGTTCTTCAATCTCAGGCTCCTTAAAACTAAAACTTCGAGTGTTTCTCCTTCCAAATTCCATAATAATAGTACCTGAGGTGTCTGCAAAAATCATTCCTAAGTTTCCTTGAAAAACAAGTTTTTTTACAAAAAATGTTGATGAGTGCATGGATGAATGACAATGCAACAATTACACACAAGTTCACAAATATGGGGTTCAAAGGTTCAACGTTTCGAGCATGGAGTCAAGGGTAAAGCCCACCCCAAGGTATGTACTAACGGTTTAATCACACCTGTAAGACAAGGTTCTAAGCGTTCCCAGAGTCTACATTCCTCCTTCGGATATTACCAACATCTTGATTACTCAATAATTAGCAATATTCTCAAGAGAAACTCATCCGAGCGTAGCATCGCGTAACAACTACTTCCGAATTACTCCGTTAAAGTCTCCGCGCTACACCTAAAAGGCCAAGATGGGTCAGGGTTCTACGGTTCTCAATTTCTCTGGCTCCCAGGTCGAAAATAATAATGTCTTCCCGATTACTCGGTAAACAAATATTATGCTCAAAAGGGCCTTCCATTGAGTGGGGGATCTCATGCCTCCTTCTTCGGAATTACTCCCTCAAAGTTAACATGACTATACCGCCCGTCCTATTCTTAAGTGTAACTTAATTCGGGTATAGGATTCGTCCTTTGCAAAAAACCCAAACAACCCCAATTTAAACACATAATCAAACAAATCAAATAATAATAAAACAGATAAAACAAACTAGGCTTAACCCACTTAGGGATGGACCAGCAAGAGGTCAATCTTTCCCCAGCAAGAGTCGCCAATTCTGTAGCGATAAAAAATGTAGCGGGGTAAATCGGAGATCGAATTATTAATTAATTCGTCTCACAAAAGCAAGAGTCGCCACCGCGCTTTATTATTTCCAAGGGAAAAGGGAAAAGAGCGAAATAAAACCCTAAAATATGCAATGTAAAATAATACTTTGAAAGTAATGAAAATACAAGGCGTTTTGAAAAGAGGTCTAGAGTTCGGGGGTTGGTTATACAATGGGAAGATATTAGCACCCAATGTATCTATATTATTCTATAGGAACCTTTTGAAATATCTGTTTATTAAAATTTGTTTGTTTGATTAAAAATAAATTGTTTTGGTCAAAAAGGGGTACGGACGGTTTTTTTGAAGATACGATGACCTAATGTCGAATTTTTGACTTAAAAGGAATCTAGACTTCGACAGGCAAGACAACTTCCATGCCATAGGCCAAAGAGAACGGGGTTACCCCAGTTGATGTTTGCGTCGAAGTACGGTATCCATGAAGAGAAAATAGTAGCATCTCATGCCAGTATTTGTAGGTCACCACCATATTTTGCATAATCTTCTTTATATTTTTGTTGGCCGCTTCCACTGCGCCATTTATCTTAGGTTTGTATGGAGAAGAGTTGTGATGCTTGATCTTGAACTGCGTGCAGATTTCAGAGATCATGGCATTATTGATATTGGTACCATTGTCAATGATGATCCTCTCAGGGATACCATACCGATAGATGAGGTTGTGCTTGATGAACCGGGCCACGATGTTCTTGGAAATTGAGGCAAATGAAGCTGCTTCAACCCACTTGGTAAAGTAGTCAATGGCGACAAGAATGAAATGATGTCCATTAGAGGAAGTAGGCTTGATTTCTCCGATCATATCGATGCCCCACATTTAAAATGGCCAAGGAGCAATCATGACATTCGAAGGAACTGGAGGCACGTGAACCTTATCAGCATAAATTTGGCACTTATGGCAAGTCCTCGAGTGGTGGTGACAATCAGTTTCCATGGTCGACCAATAGTAACCAGCTCTCAGAATCTTCTTGGCCATAGTATGTTCATTAGAGTGAGTACCAAAGATGCCTTCGTACATGTCCTCCATAATTTTCTCTGCTTCCTTCTTGTCCATACAACAAAGTAGGATTGAATCATGGGTGTGCTTGTATAAAATCCCATTTCTCAGGAAGAAATTAGCTGAGAACCTCCGTAGGAATTTCTTATCGTTGACTGACGCTCCTTCAGGATATTCCTGAGCTTCAAGATACCTTTTTAACTCATGAAACCAGTGCTTCTCTTCTACCCCATCAGTGTCAATCTCATAGTAGTGTGCTGGTTCGTCAAATCGTTCGACAGTAATTTGGGGCACTTCGTTGTTCCATCTGACCTTGAACATAGAAGACATGGTAGCTAAAGCATCTTCCAACTGATTCTTTTCCCTCGGGAAATGTTCAAAGGTAACCTCTTCAAAGTACATGATCAAGGTTAACACAAGTTCTTTGTAAGGGATAAGATTTGGATGTTTTGTATCCCATTATCCTTTGACTTGACTGACCACCAAGGCTGAGTCTCCATATACACTTAAGAAATTGATTCTTTGGCCAATAGTTGCCTTAAGACCCAAGATGTACGCTTCATACTCGTCCATATTGTTGGTACAATCAAAGCAAAGTCTGGCAGTAAAAGGTGTATGGCAACCTTTTGGGGGAGATGATCAAAGCACCAATTCTGTTACCCAGTGCGTTGGAAGCTCCATCAAAAACCATAGTCCATCGGGATCCTAGCTCAGGTCCTTCATACAGGCCAGGCTTTTCACAATCCACAATCAGCATGACATTCTCGTACGAGAATTCAAAGTTTATAGATTGGTAGTCATCCACAGCTTGATGTGCCAAATGATCTGCCATCACACTTCCTTTCATTTCCTTTTGTGTAGTGTACTGGATGTCATATTCGGTCAACATTATTTGCCATCGGGCTATTCTTCCAAAGAGAGATGGCTTCTCGAAGATGTACTTGATGGGATTCATCTTAGAGATCAATAGAGTGGTATGAGTCAACATATACTGTCTTAGTCGACGAGAAACCCATGCCAAAGTGCAGCAAGTTTTCTTGAGCTGTGAATATCTTGTTTTATAGTCGATACATTTTTTGCTAAGGTAGTATATCACATGCTCTTTTTGACCAGACTCATCATGTTGCCCCAACACACATCCCATTGAATTCTCTAACATGGTTAAGTACATGATCATAGGTCTTCCTTCTACTAGTGGCATCAGGATTGGAGGCTCTTGAAGATACTCTTTGATCTTGTCAAAATCTATTTGACAGTCGTCATTCCATTTTACTACTTGATCTTTCTTTAGTAGCTTGAAGAGTGGTTCACAAGTAGCAGTCAGGTGAGAGATGAATCGGGCGTTGTAATTGAGTCGTCCTAAGAAACATCTAACCTCTTTCTTAGTACGAGGAGCTATAATTTCTTGGATAGCTTTGACCTTTGTGGGATCAACCTCAATACCTTTTCCACTAACAATGAAGCCTAGGAGCTTTCCAGGTCTTATCCCAAAGGTGCATTTGTTGGGATTCAACCTCAGCTTGTATTTCTAAAGCCCGTCAAACAGTTTCTGAAAATGAACAAGATGCTCTTCTTCAGCTTGGGACCTGGCTATCATGTCATCAACATAGACTTCTATCTCATGATGGATCATGTCATGAAATAAAGCCACCATAGCCCATTGAAAAGTTGCACATGCGTTCTTCATCCCAAAAGGCATGACCTTATAACAGAAGATGCCCCGCTGTACGACAAATATGGTCTTCTCCATGTCTTCAGGTGCCCTTTTGATTTGGTTATAACCCGAGACGCCATCCATGAAGGAGAATACCTTATGTTGAGCATTGTTGTCAACCAAGACATTAATATACGGTAGTGGGAAATTGTCTTTCAGGCTTGCCCTATTTAAATCCTGGTAGTCTACACACATATGAACCTTATCGTCTTTCTTCGGCACTAGAACAACATTTTAAACCCATTTGAGATACGATGTCACTTCCAAGAAACCTGCATTGAACTGTTTCAACACCTTAGCCTTGATCTTCTCAGACATATCAGGATGCATGCGACGAACCTTTTGTTTGATCGAAGAACAACCATCTTTCATTGGTAGACGATGAACCACGATGTTAGTATCAATCCCTGGCATGTCTTCGTATGACCAAACAAAGACCTCAACATATTCGTGCAAATCTAAACCAATCTTCTCTTGACACAATCTTCCAGGTTGGCGCCAGTCTTGACTTCTTTCTTATATGCCTCAATACCCAAGTTTATCACTTAGATCGGTTCTTCGTGCGGTTGGATAACCTTTTCCTCTTGTATCAGGAGTTTGGAGAGTTCTCCAAGTATCTCACAATCTTCTTCACCTTCATCTTCAGCTTGATAGATTGGGTTTTCAAAGTCATAAACGGAAATAGCAAAATTGTTGTCAATGAGATCTAGAGTGGATGTGGATCTGCAAATGTGTGTGTGCGCATGTAAGGTCACATGGCTATTTTGAAAATGCAGTAAAGTAAAAGAGAGACAAGGAGGGCAAAATTTGAATGCAAAATCGTCCAATGTTTTTATTAAATGAGCATATTATATATGAAATGACAACCCTTAACAAATGGACCATTGTGCCCCGGGTAAGGCACATGGTTTAAAGTAATTGTTTTAAATATAAATTATACAAGCAAACTTCTTAAATCAATAAAAAAATAGGAAATAGAAATTACTCTTGGCTGAAGGAGATTGAGATGAAGTCTTTAGCCATCCAATTATTGAGTCCGCCGTCAGTAGTTGGGAATATCCAGTCGTTCAAGTCACCATCACTAGTAGTGTCTTCCAGTGCATTGACTTCATTGTTGCTAATATAAAGAGGTGGTCCACTAGCACGAGCACATCGAACCTCTTTCTGAGCCTTTGAAGTAAAATACAACCCAACCTTAGCAGCCTCCAAGGAAGCCATTCTTGGTGTGTCTTTAGCAATCTTAGGAGTAGCAGGCATATCTTTAGCAACAAAAACCGTTGGAGGGATTACTTCAAATGCTTGACAAGGAGTTTAAATGAATTCACCATCCATTTCAACATATTTGAAAGAATTCAAATGACTGACCATATATTCTTCCTCTCCATAAACTGTGATAATCTTCCCTTTTACTGGTTACTTTAGCTTTTGATGCAATGTAGAGGTAACTGCACCTGCCCCATGAATCCATGGGCTTCCTAGAAAGCAAGAATAGGCTGGACGTATATCCATTACATAAAATATTGAATTGAAGACTTGAGACCCCACCTTGATCGGGAGATCAACCTCTCCGTGAACCATTCTCTTGGAACCATCAAAGGATCTTACCATAATATCACTGGGTTTCAGAACCAGCCTGTTGCACCCCAAAATTTGCCCTCCCATATTCTTCAAGAAATTGCCAAGCCAAGTCACAAAATTCCCCAAGGGTTGCACAGTGCAAAGGTCTCCTATACAGTCAAAACTAGGGTTTGGGTTCTGATCAAAGAAATGAAGTTTTCAAAGGCCCAATCAAATCTCATATGCCTACAAAGATGGTCAAGCATCCTCATATCAAGTTTCAAGGCATTCAGCTCAAAATTGCACAGTCAAAACCCTAAATTGCACTACAGTCAACTATAGGGGCAAAATGGTCATTTGACAGTCAAAAGTTCAAATTTTTGGTCAACATATCATTTTGAAGCCACAAACATCATTTGATCAATGCTTGATCATGATTCTCAAAATTTGGCTCAGAAAATCATCAAGATGCAAAAGTTACTATATTTGGACAGTTGAAAAAGTCAACTGAAATTGACCAGGGCATAACTTTCACATGGATTATCAGAAAAATTCCATCCAAAGCTCATTTTGAAGAGAAAGACATTTCCTACAACTCATCCTCATACTTCAAGTCCAAGAAATGCTCTCACAAAAAGTTATCAATTTCAACATTATAGGTCATTTTCAAAAGTCAACAAAAAGGGACTTTAAGTCAAAGGCCATAACTTGAGATTGGTAAATCAAAATGACATGGGACCAAAGGCATTGGTTAGAGGACTCAAAGACCTTTCCAAATTGTCCAAGAACATGAGAAAAGATTAAAAATTGAGCAAGTTATGCCTTGTAGAAGTTGGGAAATTTTTGGATATTTTGAAAAGTCAACATTGATTCAAATGGTTTAAAATTGCTAATGGGCCCATTTTTCTTCCATGATTCATCATTCTAAGCATATGCACGACCATTTGGCCCAAAGGGAAGTATTTTCTCATTTTTTATTTATTTATTTGAATTATTATTCATATTAATTCATTTAAATCATTAAAATATATGAAAAATATCTAATATGCCTTAACAAATCTTTTTATACAGGTTTTGCCATCAAGATTTCGTGCACATGCAAAATAGGAAAGAATTGGATTGATTTGAGCATAATTGACATAAAATACACTTGAAAAAGATTCAAAAAGATCTTAAGAAAATCAAATATGCAAAAACCATTATTGCCATGGATTTGATTAAGTTTTGTTGACCTAACAGCCTCAGTACATAAGCATGATTCAAACCCTAATGCCCATACACTGAATGCTGCGCTCAAAGGCCATAGACAAACTTGGAATTTTTCTCCATAAACTCAAAACTGAAATCATTGCTAGAGGTGGATTCAAGGCATAATTCATAGTCCATTAGCTTCCTTGAAGGCTCCTGAACACGTTCCAATCAAGCACAGCCACCAAAACCTCAAGAATTGGTAGATTAAACTGAAACTGTACAGCATGAAACTCATAATCGTATATCCTATTCTAGGCATTCTTTATGAGATATAATTGTTGAATCATGTTTATCATCTTATCTTGAAACTAACCAATGCATCCAATTTGATTTTTATGTTGTATATGAGGTTTTACCATGCGCGATTTCTAGGGTTTACAGGTTTGTAAATTTGGGGCTTTTGGAACGGAGTAAAATTAGGACTCAAGACCATGACCATTAAAACAAGCGCTTTGGGACGAACGAGAATCAACCCTCGCGCTCAATTTATGAGCGCTTGAGGGCTATTCGCTATTTTCCAATAGCCTACCTTAAGCCACGCCCAGAAAACCGTTGCTATTGTGTTTTGTTTTACAGGGATGGTGAGGACGATGATGTGGTGGCAACCAGTGATTCGTTGATTTGAATTTCGCGCGTTTCTCTCCACTAACGCGTTGTTTCCATTTATATTATTTATTCGTTAATTATATATCAAATGCGTTAACATGGCTTAGTGGTACAGGCGTTGGTTGATGATGCTAGTGACCTGGGTTCGAACCCCAGGTCTCTGCAATTTCAATATTATTTTTCCCTACTAATTCCTATGCAGCGTTTGTGTTGGAAACCATGATGCACCTCCAGATCTATCCATCCACGCGTCCATCAGAAGCAATCCAAGGGTGTAGAATTGATGAGTACGCTAAGCCTTAGTCAATGCACCACACGCTACTCAAAAAAGTCAATGGATCTGAATATTAAATGGGCCAGAATTTCACAAATTTAACCTCCACTTTGGGGCCTGAACCCCCCCTGGTTTGCCTTCTCTATATTATTTTTTTAATTTTGTTTGCAATTATGATTTTATTTTCTTTATTTGTTTAAGTTAATTAATTATATTTTTTACAAAATACAAAAAAATGCCTAAAAAATCAGAAAAAGATAAAAATGTAATAAATAATTTTTATTTATAATATTTTCATAAACAAATTGCATGTAAATTATTTAGTTTTAATTAGGTTGTAATTTTAATTTCTTTTAATAAACAAAAATACAAAAAGTAGAATTAGGTTTAATTAAGATTTTCATTCCTTTTAATTTTTCTTTTTCATCACAATACTTATTTATTCATTATTTTTTATAATTAAATTGTACATAATTAATTAAGGTTTCATTTAGATTTTAATTTAATATTTTCACAATAAATTTAAAAGCTATTAGAATTAGGGCTTGCCTTTTAGTTTAATTTTAATTAACTTTTTTTCATCAAATTCCTAAAAACACTAAAAATACCAAAAACATTTTCTTTTTAATTTTAATTTTAATTTCGTATTAATTTAATTTTGCAAAAAGGGTCCAACGCCCATATTTTTAATTGTTTAATTTCGCATGTTTATTTTATGTCATTTAAATAATTATGTATCTCTCCCAAAGCTTTGTAACTTAAACTTTTCGCACTTTTATTTGCTTTATTTACTTTCCGTCAAATCGGGTCCGGTTTAATTTTGGCGATGTGGACCCGCGCCATTTGTAATAGCCTTAGAATTTACTTTTCCGCAAATATTTTTAACTGTTAATAAAAGCATGAAAGAATGTATGGCCTTAAATAAAATCAAGCGTAGATCACAATGAATATGACAAGACAAATATCAATGAACATGACACACGAATCGCACACACCACCCCTAGGGTACGCCTCACTGTTGCCTTGCCTCGAAAGGTGATCGTCGAGTAGAGGATGTCTTAGTAAGTCCTCATGATCCGGGAACCTGGCATGAGGGTAGCTTCTAAGGTGTCTTCCCATTGCTCTGGTGATCACCATGTCCCTACAAACTCGAATTGACCCGAACACCTCCAACGGTGGTGCTACCTACCTCTCAATGGTGGGATGGCATTACTTTAAAGGACATTTACACAGACGAATTCCTTAGGGTAGGTAGGTTCTCGTGGATACTTGCTCTCTTCAAAAACAAATAAAAATCTTTTCACACCGACACTTTTCAAAAGCTTTCAAAACAATTTTTCAAACACTCTGACGCATGAGTCGATCTGAAACTTTTTAAAACCCACATTGAAAAGCAAACAAACACTTTTGAAAACACAATGAGCAAGTATCTAAGAGCCCATGGATAACCATGGATAGAAAGGGTGCTAACACCTTCCCTTTCTATAACCTACCTCCCGAACCGAGAGCAATCTCTATAAGGAATTTTTCTGTGCTTTTGTCCTTTCCATTTGGAGAAAATAAAAGACGGTGGCGACTCTTGCTTCCGCGACATTTCGCGAACCAGCGTTAAACAGTCAGTTCCAGATCCACCGATCACAGAACTGGCGACTCTGCTGGGGAATATTTTAAAGTGAGGTATACCTTAGGGCTAGGTCATAACTATGTTTTCAATTGTCTTCTTTGCTTGCTTTATTATTGTGGGTTGCTTGGGAGCTCTATAGATCCTAACCCGGATCTGGGGATACCTTTCTTAGAAAGTAGCAACAAGGCTGTGAGGGAACTGTGCGGGGTATACCGACATGGTTGAAACAGTCTGCTACGTTGATGTGGCACTTTGGTGTGTACCGGTAACCCTTGAGTTCAGTCAAGGAGAGTACGGGGCCTCCGCGTGGTGTCGTGAAGCATCAACAGACCTTAGGAACCTTAATTGAACTATCTTTGCCTCTTTAGGGTAGTGAGATAACTGACTTTGGTGCAGTCCGAGGTTGGTTGATACTCGATACTACACTCAGTTGAGGGTTGCTTTCCTGGAATATTTCGGTCGCCAGTTCAGTGGCTAAATCGAAACGATGAACAATGAAAGCAATCCAGTGATATTGGGAACCTTAGAACCCGGTTACTTTGATTAGGACAGGTTGAACCCACCAACTTCAAGAGGGTACTACCCAGACCCCATGCTGGCTTAAACTCTAAGGGCTCTCTCTTGTGTGACTTGTGTGCCTTCGTATTTGACTACTTGCATGCTTGTTATCTGACACATGAACTATTTGCAGGTCTTGTTTATAGTCCTTAACTGGGACTCATAACAGGGTTTACCAAATTTCTTGCAGGTTTTGTTTATAGTCCTTAATTGGGACCCATAACAAAGTATATTGAATTTCTTGCAGGGTTTGTTTATAGTCCTTAATTGGGACTCATAACATGGTTTACCTACATCACCCCATGCATAGCATGACATCACACCCTTGCATACATCCTAACCCATTTCAAGGATCTCAAGGGCTTGTGATGCAGGTCATAATAAATCAAACATCTAGCAAGGGGCAAAGAGGATTTATTTTCCTCTAGCTAAGGCTGTCAGGGGCTATGACCCACTGGATATGGTGAGCCTTTGACCCTTGAAGAAGAATTCTCAACAACATGGGTTTCCTTCAATCAAGCTATAAATTCCGATGCTAACAATTTTCTTGTTTACCCTGCGAGGTCCTTGAAAACATTGCATGCATATCATACACATCATTGGATTACAGGTATCCCTTTTGCAGGTCACTTACCTTTCTCGCTGTTTATTTCAGCAATGGCCTCACAACAAGATAACCAGGACCTTCACACTCAAGAGACTCAGTTCAAAGAGATCTTCCTAAGCCTATCCAAGGGGCAGGAAGAGTTGAGGACACTCCTCATGGGGAATCTGGCCAAGAAAAGTCCTGAAGATGACAAGGACGAGCAGCTGAAACGTCTACAAGCTGAGGTAGACACATTGAAAACCCAAATGCTGGGGCAAAGGGCTCTCATCCAAGGTTTAGCTCAGGAGCAAGTAGAGTTGAGGACCATGATCAGTCAACTCCACCAAAGCAAATCCAACACGAAGCTACCAGTCCGAGTCGGGGACTAAGTCTTTGATCAGCTACCAAGAGGACAACAGTCTGGTATGGTGAAGAGTGGACCTCCCCAAGTTGTTACTGCTTCACAAACCCAGCATCAACGGGGTAATCGGCGTAAGCGATATACACCTGGAAGACATTTCTCGGAGACTGGTATACCATCATCTCTAATGCTGAAACGCTTGTTGGAGGTTAATCTGATTACTTTAAAGGGTCCTCCCCAGAATCCCGACACCTCTGCTCCTACTTACAACCCTAATGAAAGATGCGCCTATCATTCTGACAGCCCTGGACATGACACCGACGACTGTTGGAGCTTGAAGAACAAGATCCAGGACTTGATCGATGGAAGGGTGCTGGAGTTCATGCCGGGTGGCCAAATAAAAATCTTCTGCTAAGAATCTTCCATCTGAGATGACTAGTTCAAATTAAGAAGCTTTTGTTCATTAGAAATTTCAAGTTGTAATTTTCTTTTGATCGTTCAAACATTTACTCATGTTAAACATTGTTATTTCATAAATGCATCGCATATGTCTGTTTTGAAGCAATATATTCGTATTCACTATACGCAAATTATTTTCATATTTTTTTCTGATGATCAACTCTTGACTAATAATTCTAAGCCTCTTGAGGGAGGATGACGAAAACGATACCACGATCTTTACAGTATGCTTTTGAACAGACCCCGCTGATGAGGTACAGGCATTGTTTCAATTCCTAAACACTGGAGTTATAAGGAAGATAATCCCTCGTCAACCCCTCTGAGCCAAAGAAGTAGGAGTTTTTATTTTCGAAAATTGAAACCCTTAATCATAACCCGGGGCAGGGTAGTTCTCTCAGTTGATCCAAGTGCATAGCGCATGGCACCAAAGAGATCCTTACAAAAAAAAAGGAAAGACAGTGATGGTTCCGAACAATCGTAAAGACAGGCAGTCATTATCAAAAAAGTTCATAAACGAAAAGCCCAAAAAAGTCAAAACCTATAAAGGGGACTTACGAAACTGGGGCATCCCGCTGACTGTAATTCCAAAAAAGGAAACAGTTCAGGCAAAAAAAATAGGGATCATAAAATCAAAAAAGAAAGAGGTCATACAAACCCTCAACAATAACCAAAAAAAGAAATGACTGCCTATTCAAATAACCGTTCAACATCCGAATCATCACCGGAAAATCAGAGCAAAGACTCAAACGAGGTCTAACGTATGATCAGCTGAGTTTAGGTGTGGAGAACATCACGAAGAGCGGGTGGGTACAAATAATTTGAGCCTTTATCCTTTGTTTCTTAAACCGTGAACCAGGCCACGTTATAACCCTCAAAAGTCCTAGCTGAAGCATGGGCTAGTTCGAAAGCATACTGTTACGAAAGGTATCCTGACTCCTTAAGGCTTATGGTAAATAACAGAGTTGACATCACGTTTTACAAACATTCACTTGTTTTATGAAAAATAATGCATTTTCAAAAATCTTCAAGACAGACATAGGCTTTGCATTTTTGACATAACTTTGTTTGCATATGACTTTTTGTTTGAACAGCATAGAAGTTCGCACGATGAAAGCCTAGTGAACAGAAGCACTTCCAATCAAGGGGCATGGCATGAGCATGGTCCATCATTTGGGGCAACCCAATCAAGATTCGGAGAATCTCTCAAAAGGCCAACCAGCCTGGGGCAAATCTCCGCCTGAGTCACTCGGGGCATTCCAACGACGAATCTTGCCTGATCAAGATCTTATGGTGGCATGACAAAACACTTCTAACAGGGGCAACTCCCTACAATATGAGAGCATGGACATAGTCGAAAAGATACTACGCATAATCAAAGACCTGCTAGGCTGACATGCCTAGGCAAAAATAAGGGCTTCCCGGCGAACCAAAAGGGTTCGGGCAAAATGAGGGATGAAATGAAAAAATCTGTACACCCGGCAAGTCGAAAACCTGAAAAGGCGGCTTGGGCAAAAATGGGTATCCCGGTGGACTGAAAACCCGAAAGGGCGGTCCAGGCAAAAGTTAGGGATCAAAGCGTACGACTATGTCCTGTCATCTTATCGCCTACCTACCAGAAGAAGGTTTGTCCATCAACCACTATCAGCGCCTCACAGGTCTCCCTATCCCACCTCGGAAACAGGGGCAATAAAGAGTTGTCCAAGCAATCTAATTGTTCCATCCTCCAAGGTACCAAGATAGGTTCAGCTAAAGAACATGACCAGTACACCTTAATTCCCCAGCGAGTAAGTCAGCAGGCAATGCATTCTTCTCCAAGCAGAGTTATCAAATCTCAAGGAAGTTGAGTATCCTCCAGCAGATCTCAATACTTCCCCAGCAGCATATATTCTTAACAAGCATCCCCGGCAGTCTTGGTCTAAAGATTGTTCCCCGGCGGCATACCAACGTTCAAAGGGATCACTTCCCCAGCATATAAAAACTTCCCCAGAAGAGTCCACTCCAGTTTCCCCAGGAAAGTTGGAATTCATATCCCCAAACAGTAAGCTTATCCCCAGTAGATTCTGGAAGCTTATCCCCTCGCCGAGCACGAACGCGTCTCCCGGCTTTATTTAAAGAGTTATTTCCTTAACAGGATATAACTGGGTTATCCTTAGCCAAAAGCCACGGAAAGAGCGTCCTCGACGAAGTCTTCTTACCCCAGCGAAGCCTATCAACGCTTCCAATACAGCAAAAATATCCCCAGCGAAGTTACCATCAACATCTCAACAAAGAGTACCTCTCTCCCCACAGAGTATTGTTTCCCAGCAAGATCACTAGAGTACTTTTCTCCCCGCAGAGTTATCCATTCGCCAAGTTTATTCCCCAACGGAGTCATCTTCTCCTACCGGTATTCTTGCAGTTATCATCCCCAGCGGAAGTAAAAGCTTATTCTTCAATATCAGCCCAGGAGTGACTTCCCGGCACCCGTCAAGGATTTACTTTCCTAGACGAAGACATACATCCATAAAAACATCACATACATCATTATAGCATGCATAGACGCATCATATCATACAAATCTCATTTATGTTGAGAACATCATTGCTTGGTTCATATCATGCATAACATATGACTGACCTCTACCTTTCAGGAAAGATGCAGTTAAATTCTCAATCACATTCCAAGACCTAGCCTGGTTCAGTTAAATCGACCCTAAGATTTTCCTGATGCTTATCCAGTCAAAGGCCTTCTCTGGTTCAGTCAGATCGACCCTAAGATCTCCCTGATGCTTATCCAGTTGAAGATATTCCAAGACCTAGCCTGGTTCGGTTAAATCGACCCTAAGATTTTCCTGATGCTTATCCAGTCAAAGGCCTTCTCTGGTTCAGTCAGATCGACCCTAAGATCTCCCTGATGCTTATCCAGTTGAAGATATTCCAAGACCTAGCCTGGTTCAGTTAAATCGACCCTAAGATTTTCCTGATGCTTATCCAGTCAAAGGCCTTCTCTGGTTCAGTCAGATCGACCCTAAGATCTCCCTGATGCTTATCCAGTTGAAGATATTTCAAGACCTAGACCGGTTCAGTTAAATCGACCCTAAGATTTTCCTGATGCTTATCCAGTCAAAGGCCTTCTCTGGTTCAGTCAGATCGACCCTAAGATCTCCCTGATGCTTATCCAGTTGAAGATATTTCAAGACCTAGACTGGTTCAGTTAAATCGACCCTAAGATTTTCCTGATGCTTATCCAGTCAAAGGCCTTCTCTGGTTCAGTCAGATCGACCCTAAGATCTCCCTGATGCTTATCCAGTTGAAGATATTTCAAGACCTTGTCCGGTTCAGTTAAATCGACCCTAAGATTTTCCTGATGCTTATCCAGTCAAAGGCCTTCTCTGGTTCAGTCAGATCGACCCTAAGATCTCCCTGATGCTTATCCAGTTGAAGATATTTCAAGACCTAGACCGGTTCAGTTAAATCGACCCTAATATTTTCCTGATGCTTATCCAGTCAAAGGCCTTCTCTGGTTCAGTCAGATCGACCCTAAGATCTCCCTGATGCTTATCCAGTAGAAGTCACCCAAGATTTTTTCTCAACGAGTGTTGTTGAAGTTAAAGTCACCCAAGATTTTTTCTCAACGAGCGTTGTTGAAGTTAAAGTCACCCAAGATTTTTTCTCAACGAGCGTTGTTGAAGTTAAAGTCACCCAAGGTTTTTCTCAGCGAGCATTGTTGAAGTTAAAGTCGCCCGAGGTTCTCTTACCATTCATGCTAAGGCAGTAACCATACCTGGTCCATTCATCACCGTTTGAAGCTCCAGACTCAGCTCCTGTAACCAGTCAGGACACATCTGTATCAAGCATCTGAAAATCAGCTCCTGCGACGTGTCAGGTACTCATTTGTTCTTTTGCAGGTATGCAGGTTCTCGCTAAGGAATCTCCTACACGACCAACATTCAGATGGCATCTATAAGCCCATCATCCTATCCAGAAATCTCTAAATGGCATCTATAAGCCCATTCCCCCATCACACTGCTAACATGTGAGCGCAAATTTCTGGGCACTCTAGTGTCCAATCATCTTCTACCCTCGGATTACGAAAGGCACGTCAGCCAATCTACATCCTCAGGTCTAAGAAGATTGAACAGGGGCAACTGTTGCACCCCAAAATTTGCCCTCCCATATTCTTCAAGAAATTGCCAAGCCAAGTCACAAAATTCCCCAAGGGTTGCACAGTGCAAAGGTCTCCTATACAGTCAAAACTAGGGTTTGGGTTCTGATCAAAGAAATGAAGTTTTCAAAGGCCCAATCAAATCTCATATGCCTACAAAGATGGTCAAGCATCCTCATATCAAGTTTCAAGGCATTCAGCTCAAAATTGCACAGTCAAAACCCTAAATTGCACTACAGTCAACTGTAGGGGCAAATTGGTCATTTGACAGTCAAAAGTTCAAATTTTTGGTCAACATATCATTTTGAAGCCACAAACATCATTTGATCAATGCTTGATCATGATTCTCAAAATTTGGCTCAGAAAATCATCAAGATGCAAAAGTTACTATATTTGGACAGTTGAAAAAGTCAACTGAAATTGACCAGGGCATAACTTTCACATGGATTATCAGAAAAATTCCATCCAAAGCTCATTTTGAAGAGAAAGACATTTCCTACAACTCATCTTCATACTTCAAGTCCAAGAAATGCTCTCACAAAAAGTTATCAATTTCAACATTATAGGTCATTTTCAAAAGTCAACAAAAAGGGACTTTAAGTCAAAGGCCATAACTTGAGATTGGTAAATCAAAATGACATGGGACCAAAGGCATTGGTTAGAGGACTCAAAGACCTTTCCAAATTGTCCAAGAACATGAGAAACGATTAAAAATTGAGCAAGTTATGCCTTGTAGAAGTTGGGAAATTTTTGGATATTTTGAAAAGTCAACATTGATTCAAATGGTTTAAAATTGCTAATGGGCCCATTTTTCTTCCATGATTCATCATTCTAAGCATATGCACGACCATTTGGCCCAAAGGGAAGTATTTTCTCATTTTTTATTTATTTATTTGAATTATTATTCATATTAATTCATTTAAATCATTAAAATATATGAAAAATATCTAATATGCCTTAACAAATCTTTTTATACAGGTTTTGCCATCAAGATTTCGTGCACATGCAAAATAGGAAAGAATTGGATTGATTTGAGCATAATTGACATAAAATACACTTGAAAAAGATTCAAAAAGATCTTAAGAAAATCAAATATGCAAAAACCATTATTGCCATGGATTTGATTAAGTTTTGTTGACCTAACAACCTCAGTACATAAGCATGATTCAAACCCTAATGCCCATACACTGAATGCTGCGCTCAAAGGCCATAGACAAACTTGGAATTTTTCTCCATAAACTCAAAACTGAAATCATTGCTAGAGGTGGATTCAAGGCATAATTCATAGTCCATTAGCTTCCTTGAAGGCTCCTGAACACGTTCCAATCAAGCACAGCCACCAAAACCTCAAGAATTGGTAGATTAAACTGAAACTGTACAGCATGAAACTCATAATCGTATATCCTATTCTAGGCATTCTTTATGAGATTTAATTGTTGAATCATGTTTATCATCTTATCTTGAAACTAACCAATGCATTCAATTTGATTTTTATGCTGTATATGAGGTTTTACCATGCGCGATTTCTAGGGTTTACAGGTTTGTAAATTTGGGGCTTTTGGAACGGAGTAAAATTAGGACTCAAGACCATGACCATTAAAACAAGCACTTTGGGACGAACGAGAATCAACCCTCGCGCTCAATTTATGAGCGCTTGAGGGCTATTCGCTATTTTCCAATAGCCTACCTTAAGCCACGCCCAGAAAACCGTTGCTATTGTGTTTTGTTTTACAGGGATGGTGAGGACGATGATGTGGTGGCAACCAGTGATTCGTTGATTTGAATTTCGCGCGTTTCTCTCCACTAACGCGTTGTTTCCATTTATATTATTTATTCGTTAATTATATATCAAATGTGTTAACATGGCTTAGTGGTACAGGCGTTGGTTGATGATGCTAGTGACCTGGGTTCGAACCCCAGGTCTCTGCAATTTCAATATTATTTTTCCCTACTAATTCCTATGCAGCGTTTGTGTTGGAAACCATGATGCACCTCCAGATCTATCCATCCACGCGTCCATCAGAAGCAATCCAAGGGTGTAGAATTGATGAGTACGCTAAGCCTTAGTCAATGCACCACACGCTACTCAAAAAAGTCAATGGATCTGAATATTAAATGGGCCAGAATTTCACAAATTTAACCTCCACTTTGGGGCCTGAACCCCCCCTGGTTTGCCTTCTCTATATTATTTTTTTAATTTTGTTTGCAATTATGATTTTATTTTCTTTATTTGTTTAAGTTAATTAATTATATTTTTTACAAAATACAAAAAAATGCCTAAAAAATCAGAAAAAGATAAAAATGTAATAAATAATTTTTATTTATAATATTTTCATAAACAAATTGCATGTAAATTATTTAGTTTTAATTAGGTTGTAATTTTAATTTCTTTTAATAAACAAAAATACAAAAAGTAGAATTAGGTTTAATTAAGATTTTCATTCCTTTTAATTTTTCTTTTTCATCACAATACTTATTTATTCATTATTTTTTATAATTAAATTGTACATAATTAATTAAGGTTTCATTTAGATTTTAATTTAATATTTTCACAATAAATTTAAAAGCTATTAGAATTAGGGCTTGCCTTTTAGTTTAATTTTAATTAACTTTTTTTCATCAAATTCCTAAAAACACTAAAAATACCAAAAACATTTTCTTTTTAATTTTAATTTTAATTCCGTATTAATTTAATTTTGCAAAAAGGGTCCAACGCCCATATTTTTAATTGTTTAATTTCGCATGTTTATTTTATGTCATTTAAATAATTATGTATCTCTCCCAAAGCTTTGTAACTTAAACTTTTCGCACTTTTATTTGCTTTATTTACTTTCCGTCAAATCGGGTCCGGTTTAATTTTGGCGATGTGGACCCGCGCCATTTGTAATAGCCTTAGAATTTACTTTTCCGCAAATATTTTTAACTGTTAATAAAAGCATGAAAGAATGTATGGCCTTAAATAAAATCAAGCGTAGATCACAATGAATATGACAAGACAAATATCAATGAACATGACACACGAATCGCACACACCACCCCTAGGGTACGCCTCACTGTTGCCTTGCCTCGAAAGGTGATCGTCGAGTAGAGGATGTCTTAGTAAGTCCTCATGATCCGGGAACCTGGCATGAGGGTAGCTTCTAAGGTGTCTTCCCATTGCTCTGGTGATCACCATGTCCCTACAAACTCGAATTGACCCGAACACCTCCAACGGTGGTGCTACCTACCTCTCAATGGTGGGATGGCATTACTTTAAAGGACATTTACACAGACGAATTCCTTAGGGTAGGTAGGTTCTCGTGGATACTTGCTCTCTTCAAAAACAAATAAAAATCTTTTCACACCGACACTTTTCAAAAGCTTTCAAAACAATTTTTCAAACACTCTGACGCATGAGTCGATCTGAAACTTTTTAAAACCCACATTGAAAAGCAAACAAACACTTTTGAAAACACAATGAGCAAGTATCTAAGAGCCCATGGATAACCATGGATAGAAAGGGTGCTAACACCTTCCCTTTCTATAACCTACCTCCCGAACCGAGAGCAATCTCTATAAGGAATTTTTCTGTGCTTTTGTCCTTTCCATTTGGAGAAAATAAAAGACGGTGGCGACTCTTGCTTCCGCGACATTTCGCGAACCAGCGTTAAACAGTCAGTTCCAGATCCACCGATCACACAGCCCATCACAGTCCAATCTATCCAAAGCACCTTTAGGTAAAACATTAAGGGAGGATCCAATATCTACTAACACATGCGCTAGAGTGGTGCCTTTGCATTCAATAGAGATGTGGAGAGCTTTGTTTATGATTCTTCTCCACCGGAGTTAAATCTGCATCAGAAAACCCCAAGCCATTATCAGCAGTTAAGCTTGCAACACAGTTCTCAAATTAATCTGCAGTGGTCTCTTGTGGAACATGAGCATTCTTTAGGAATTTCAACTGAGCTTGGGCATGTGCTTCGGAGCATAATATCAAGGATAACATGGATATCTTTGAGGGTGTCTTCCCGAGTTGCTCGACTATTTTGTAGTCACTTTTACGGATGATCTTCATAATTTCTTCCATCTCTTTTCTAGATGGGTCTTCAATTGTCACTTCTTTTGAGGGTACCTCCATCAAGGCAGGCTTAATTACTTTCTCTTTACCTCGGGAATTGGCTGTTGGCCCATCAACAGAAATATGAATAGGTGTTATAGTAGTTGTACTTCTTGTCCTAGTGACCTTACTAGTTCCGGAAATGTTTGTAATTTCAATATCTTCATTATCAGTAATCCATGGCTCTTTCTTGACACCATGATAATAAACTTCTTCCCCATAGTTCCAGGGCACAACTTTGTCAGAGGAATATGGGACTGACCCTGATGTAGTGATAATCAGGGGAGCCACTCTTGGCTCAGCATGAATCCTTATAGGGACTTTAGAGGTGATCCTAATAGGAGTGTTTGAAATGGTGATTATGGAAACATCTTCAAGTCTCAAATCTTGAGATATACTCTCAAGAAAACTTTTCATGGACGGAGTTTTCTCAAACAGAATATCATGGTTATCAATTAGGCGTTGAATACCTTTCTTCAGCCACATACAACCATTAGTTTGGGAAGCACAATGCTAACAATTTTCAAGGCAGCCAGGAAATAAACTGGCTCTTAACAGATTCTTCTTAACAGTCAATAAGGGAGTAGTTAAATCACTGATGGTGGAGACAAAGGAGACATCATCAATGGTATTGACACCTTTACCATGACTAGGAATGGGTGCGGTAATCACATTAGGGGTTTATGGAGGGTCAAACTCAATCACTTTGTTATCAATCAAATGTTGGACCTTGTTCTTCAACGCCCAATAATTGTTGGTGTGATGTTCGGGACTATTTGAATGATAGGCGCATTTCACATTCAAGTTATATTTGGGAGTTGCAGTATTTGGATTTGGAGGAGGGTCTCGCAGCGTTACCAAATCTTCCTTCAACAGATGTTGTAGAGCTTGAAACAGTGGCATGTTAATTATAGTGAATTGCCTCCTTGGGGCCTCTGGCCTTTGTTGATTATTTGATTGTTGTGGTCGTTGAACTGGGGTCGAGTTTGAAATCAATACAGCTCCTACTGACTGATGACGATCATTCTTGATACGACTCCTTTGTCCATAAACATCATTAGTTTCATTCTTACCAACAAATGATTTGTTTACAGCAGTAGAGGTTGAGGCCATTGGGATCTTTCCACTTTTGATTCCACTTTCAACATGTTCACAAGTTAAAATCAACTCGGTAAACCCTGACGAAGAACTCCCTATCAACAAATTAAAGAATGGACCAGTCAAGGTTCCCATGAACATGTCCACTAATTCTCTGTAAGTCAAAGGGGGTTGAACCCTTCCAGCCAAGTCCCTCCACTTTTGAGCATACTCCTTAAAGCCTTCATTTGAACCCGTAGTCATATTTTGTAATTGCACGCGAGTTGGTGCAAGATGAGCATTGTATTGGTATTGTCTATAGAAGGCAACAACTAAATCCTCCCATGTGTGGATATTAGTCCCCTCAAGTTGATAGAACCACTCCAACTGTATTCCAGATAAGCTTTCTAGGAAGAAGTGCACCCATAACTTCCTATCAGCGATGTGTGGTTGAATCTTGTAGACATAAGATCTCAGATGCATCTTTGGACAGGAGACCCCGTCATATTTGGCGAAGACAAGAACCTTGAATTTGTGGGGAATGATCACCCCAGGGACCAGACTTAAGTGTCCAAAGTCCAAACCAAGCATTGTTTGGATCTCTACAGCCTTAAGTCAGTCTTCCATCTGTTTGTATTTCTCATCCGCCGTTAGATATTTCTCTTCGGAATAGTCTTCGTCCTCAATAATCTGGTTATTTCCACCACCAACTCTGGTGCTTCTAAATTTCTCGTATTGATTGTCTTCTTCTTCAGAAGAAGCCTCTTCTATTTGAGCCAGTCGGTTGGGCCCCTTAAACCTTCTTCCCATATTGAGAATAATAACCCACTTCTTAGTCTTCTTTTTGGTGGCAAGGAGTACCATCATTTCTTGCTGACTAAGATACGGTGGCCAGAACCGGACTGTTTTGAAATGCTGGTTTGTGTTTTGCGTTTATTTTCGCAAAATGTCGCGGTAAGCAAGAGTCGCCACCGACTTTTATTTTATCCAACAAGGAAAGGAAAAAAGTACAGAAAAATTCCTTTTTCGAGATATTTCTGAGTATGGGGGTAGATTATAGAAAGGGAAGGTATTAGCACCCTTTCTATCCATGGTTTTCCATGGGCTCTTAGGTACTTGCTCATCATTTTTAAAATTGTTTTCTTTGTGTTTGTGGGTTTTGAAAAGTTTTTGTTTTAACTTCGATTTAACTCTTACTTCTGTCTTCAAGAATGTAATGAAGTGTTTTTTTAAAAACTTTGTTTTGTAAAGAAGTGTAAGCGTGGAAAAAGGTTTTGTTTTGTTTGAGCAAGTACTTAAGAGTTAATATATCTACTCGAAAAAAGAATCGTTATGTGCTCGTTTCCTTTAGACAATGCTATCCCACTATTAGTGAGTAGGTAGCACCGTCGTTGGAGTTTGAGGGTCAATACGAAAGGGACATACGGTCACTAAAGCAACGTTAGAGCATCTTAGTAGTAACACTAATGTCTTAGATCATTTATCTGAGGCAACAATGATCTTTGGACAAAAGGACGACCACTAAAGCACCCTATACTCAATGATCGTTTACCGAAGGCAACCAAGTGGGAGTGTACCCTAGGAGTGCGCATATGCGAGTGATTCAGTTTCAGGTTTATTTATCTTTGCACATTTAGGGTTCTCTAACTGGTTTAAAATTAAACATACATTCTTGTCATGCAAGCCCTAATTATTCACATATCTAACAGTTAAATATTTGCGGAAATTAAAGTGCGGAATTTAAACTAAGCTATTACAAGGCTTCGGGTATTTACATAGCCAAAAATAAACCCCTTTGAAAATTAAAAACGGTAAAAATAAATGTCCTAATTAAATTATTACAAACTGTAAGCAGATAATATAATTGGGCAAAATAATAATAAAGTGCGCGATGATAAATTAAATCGACGAGAAATTAGGGTTTTGACCCTTCTATCGTAATTAAAAGAAAACTTGTTTTTTTGTTGTTTTTAATATTTTTTAAGAAAAAATATTAGATTTTTAGAATTAAATGCAAAATTAATTGGTTATTAAATTAATTAATGAAAATAATTAAATGACATATTTTTGGGTTTTTGTTATTTTAGGAAAAAATAAAATAGTTAAGTTAGTGATAAAACCTATTTATTCTAATTGATTTTAATTATTTACAAAAAAAATTAAAGTTATCTAATTTAATCAAACCTAATTAAATTAATTGATTTTTTTTAATAAAAATAAAATCTAGGCCTAATATGTGAAAAATAATATTTTTTGTGATTTTTGATAAAAAAGGAAATAATTATTTGGTTAGTAAAATAAATAATAAATAAATAAATTGAAAATATAAAGAAGAAATAAAGAGTGAGAAATGGGCCTGAAACAACATTTTTGGGAGGTGTAAAGAGCATTCCTGAGCCCAAAAACAAGGAGGTTCGTTTGACCTTCCAGATTGCTTGTTTCTGCATTGACTAGGCTCTATGGTGCTCCCCTCTTGCTAACCATCAGATCTAGATCTCAAGACAAATGGCGCGCTGGATTATGAGGATGCATGGCGGTCATTAACCTCATGCATGTACTGAATTGCCTGAAAGCAAATGTGAAAATAACAAATGCTGGAGGCAGGGGTCGAACCCCTGACCTCCAGCCTTCCAATGCCTTAAGCGCTTATCTGGCTACCACTGCATCACTTTGTTTTTGTTGTACAGTAATGAAACAATAATAATAATATGTAAAACAAAGAAATATTGGGAAATAATAAAAAATGCACGCAGAAATTTGAATAGGCCAATGGAATGCTGCCACTGGTCATCGTCTTCCTCTCTCCCTGGGTAAAAGTCTCAGACTTTTACCTACGGACGTTTGTCCGTAGCTATAAGCCTGGTTCATTCAAAAATCCTCCATGGGCCATATAAATGAAACCTAACGCCATGGCTGGACTCGTCTCATCATTCTGAACACGATGGTACCACTTACGAAGGTTAATTTCTCCTGTAAACAAAAACCCTAAAATAGACTCCAAAACCCTAACAATGGCAATTCACGATTCAGTCCATTAAAATGCAATTAGGTATTGTAGAAAGTTTGCAAACATTATGGTGATCAAGAATGTACAATTATTTTATGCTATAAGTGCAAGAACAATGCTATTCAAATTCAAGAAGATTGCAATACCGTGGCGGACTTACAGTGTGTTGTAGGGCTTGAAAACACTTGCTTTCGATTGCTTTCGCTTGCTGAGAGTGCCAAGAACCGATTGAGATAGGCAAAGAGTCTTGAGGATGCCTCTAAGTGCAAATTCGATCTCACACTTTTCTTGCTTTTTTTTTCCAGTTTTGGTTCTGCCTCATACGCCTGTCTCTAACCTTGTTTTTGAGTCTGCACGCACTCTATATGTACCAAGCAATGTATTAGGGTTGATAAGCTGTATTCAATCTTCCTCCTTCAATGATTTGGATTGTGATTTGATACACTTTGAAAACTTTCCAAAATTGGTCCAAATCCAATCTTTTTGTGCACACATGCCTTGATACGAGTTTGAATGACTTGCTAGCTGTAATTGGAACCTGAAACAAGCACAAAATCTTTTACTTTCAATATTTTGGATTTTATTTGATTTGTTTTGATTTAAATTGAATTAATTCAAATAAAAACCAAAATAAATAATAAAAATAAGATATGGACAAGTGCAAAAGGCTAGAGCTCGTGGACTATGTTTTCAACTCAAAACAAGTGAAAAAGATTGGGCCCATTTGGCAAAATTTGAAGTTTTAGGGATAGTTGACTTTTGGCAATTTTGCAAAAAAGGCCAACTTGACCAATTCATAACTTCCTCAATTTTGACTTTTTGGAGGTGTTCTTGGACTTTTTATAAAGCTTGAGATTTCCTCTAAGCAACCCTTTTGGTCTCATCTCATTTTGATATTCCATGCTCATGTATGAAGCTTTGACAAAAAAAGGTGTTTTTGTTGACTTTTCAAAATGACCTATAATGTCCAAATTCATAACTTCTTGTGAGTGCATATTTTGAACTTGGGAGATGAAATGGATTTTAGGTAATTGAATCCTCTTCAAAATGAGCTTTGGATGGGTAATTTCTAATAAAGTATGAGAAAGTTATGCTTGGTCAAATTTGGGTTGACTTTTCCTGCAAAACCCTAATTTAGCAACTTTTGAGTCTTGATGAATTATGAGCAATCCTTGATGAATCATGATCAACCATTGATAAAATTATAAAATATACTTCAAAATGAGGATGTTGACCAAAAATATTGAAGTTTGACTGTATGTGGGCCACAGTTGACTTTTGCCCTAGCATAGTCGATTTTCAGACCTTTGAGCAATTGATTGAGCAAACTTTCTTTGCAAGGCTTGAAACTTGACATGGATGATCTTGAGAGCATATTAGGACATTGGTGAGCACTTGGGATCACTTGGAATCAAGTATCTTGATGAAACATGAAACCCTAGTTTGGGGTAGACTGCCTTAGGAGAGAGCTTGTCTGGCCAACCCTTGGACTACCTTGAGCACCTTGAGGATCTTTCTTGCAATGTTTTGAGAAATATGGGAGGGAAAATTTTGGGGTACAACAGCTGCCCCTGTTCAATCTTCTTAAAACTGAGGATGTACACTGGCTTTCGTGCCTTTCATGATCCGAAGGTGGAAGAAGATTGAACACTAAAGTGCCCAGAAATTTGCACTCGCATGCAATGGTAATTGTCTTGTGATGTCGGGGATGGGCTTACAGATGCCATTTGAAAATTGCTGATGGGAGATGGGCTTAAAGATGACATCCGAAGGAGTGTCGATCTCATAAGAGATTCCTTGGCGAGAGCTCGTATACTTGTCGTTGAGGAAGATTCCGCTGGGGAAGGCTGATCTTTATTGAGAGAAGTAGAATTTTAGGAGCTCCGGTCGTCCATTATTCTGCTGGTGAGTCGTCTCTGTTTGAATTTTAGGAGCTTCGGTCGTCCGTATTCAAATGAGGAAACATCTCTATTGATATTTAGGAACTTCGGTTATCCGTACTCAACTGATGAAACATCTCTATTGATATTTAGGAACTTCGGTCGTTCGTACTCAATTGAGGAAACATCTCTTTTGAATAGGAAAGTTGAATTTTAGGAACTTCAGTCGTCCGTATTCAAATGGGGAATCATCTCTGTTGATATTTAGGAACTTCAGTCGTCCGTACTCAACTGAGGAAACATCTCTATTGATATTTAGGAACTTAGATCGTCCGTAATCAATTGAGGAATCATCTCTGTTGATATTTAGGAACTTCGGTCGTCCGTACTCAACTGAGGAATTATCTCTGTTGATATTTAGGAACTTCGGTCGTCCGTACTCAACTGAGGAATCATCTCTTTTGAAGAGGAAAGTTGAATTTTAGGAACTTCAGTCGTCCGTATTCAAATGGGAAATCATCTCTGTTGATATTTAGGAACTTCGGTCGTCTGTACTCAACTGAGGAATCTTCTCTATTGATATTTAGGAACTTCGGTCGTCCGTACTCAACTGAGGAATCATCTCTGTTGATATTTAGGAACTTCGATCGTCCGTACTCAACTGAGGAATCATCTCTATTGATATTTAGGAACTTCGGCCGTCCGTACTCAATAGAGGAAACATCTCTTTTGAAGAGGAAAGTTGAATTTTAGGAACTTCAGTCGTCTGTATTCAAATGGGGAATCATCTCTCTTGATATTTAGGAACTTCGGTCGTCCATACTCAACTGAGGAAACAGGCTTCATAGCTTGAATTTTGTGAGAATCTGATTGTATCTTTCCTGAAAGGTAAAGGTTAGCTGTATATAATGCATGATATGGATCAGGCAATGATATTCTCAAAATAAATGAGATTATGTTGTATGATGCTGTTGTACCCCAAAATTTTCCCTCCCATATTTCTCAAGACATGTCAAGAATAATCTCCAAGTGGTTCAAGATTGCTCAAGAGTTGGACAGTCAAATCATCTCCTAAGGCAGTCAATTCAAAATTAGGGTTTTGTGTTGCATCAAGGTCATTACATCTAAAGGACCTTAAGTGCTCCCCAATTTCCTAATATGTTCTTAAGTTCATCCATGTCAAATTTCAAGCCTTGTAGAGGAAGTTTGGTCAGTCAATTGCTCAAGAGGCCCAAAAACCGACTGTGCTAGGACAAAAGTCAATTGTGACCTGCAAATAGTCAAACCTCAAGATTTTTTGTCAAAATTCTCATTTTGAAGGATAATTCATCATTTGATCAAGGGTTGATCGTGATTCATCAAGGATTGCTCAAGATTCATCAAGATTCAAAAGTTGCTAAATTAGGGTTTTGAAGGAAAAGTCAACTCAACTTTGACCAAGCATAACTTTCTCATACTTTATGATAAATGACCCATACAAAGATCATTATTAAGAGGATGAAATTTCCTACAATCCATCTTCACACCCCAATAACAATAAATGCACTCACAAAAAGTTACAAATTGGACATTATAGGTCATTTTTGAAAGTCAACAAAAACACCTTTTTTTCCAAAGTTTATAACTTGAGCATGGAAGATCAAAACGATATGAGACCAAAAGAGTTGATTAGATGACATCTCAAGGTTTCTAAAAAGTCGAAGAACACTTCCAAAAGTTCAAAATTGAAGAAGTTATGCATTGTTGAAGTTGGGCATTTTTCCAAACTTGCCAAAAGTCAACTATCTTCAAAACTCCAATTTTTGACAAAAGGGCCCACTTTTTTCCACTTGATTTGGTCTTATCACACCACACACGTGTCTCATATTCAGTTTCATGTTCATTCATTAAATTTTCTATTTTATTTAATTTTTATTGAATTAATTCATTTTAAATCAATATTAATTCAAATAAAATCCAAAAATTGATGGAATGATATCTTTTTGATCATTACAGCTTTCAATTAACATTATACACCAAATCAAATTCGAATCATGCCATGTTGTGTACAAAATATTTGATTTGAGGCAAATATGGAAGCTTTGTTAATGGTGGCCAAATCAAATCTCAAATCTTCAATGCACATGGATTGAAAGCCCAATTCTTGACCTAATGCAATCCCTTATACATGTACAAGCCACACACATCAAGAACACGGGCTAAGAACTGTAAAAACGGCCAAAACAAAAGTTGAAAAAAGCTTGAAAAAAGTGAAAACTGAAATCATACTTAGAGCACGATTCAGTCCAAAATCTCAACGTGGTGTTCTTGTTTGCAATCCCCTGAAGCTATAGCAATCAGAACCAAGCCCTCTCATCGCCTGAAACGCTCTGTAAGTCGTCCTGAACATAGCTCTGAACATGAAATCGTGAATCCATGTTCTTGCATCTTTTTGCCATTTTTTTGTACAATCATGCTTAACGTCCAATTTCCAACATGTCTACATTATTTGATTTTGTTTTCATGGCCTATAACCTTAGATCCGAAGCTAGGGTTTGTGTTCTTGTTTTTTAGGCACTTTTGATACATGCAAAATTAAGACAAATAATGACCATGTTTGTGTTCAGTGGAAAGAAAGGAGTATGATGATGCTCTTACAACTCGTTTCCAAGGCCTACAGGTGATTTTAGAAGGCAGCCATGGATTCTGCTGCAGATAAAATCCGCAGGTAAAAACCCTGGTTATTTCAACGAAGAAGACGACTACGCGTCCTCTTCCTATTGGTTGGTTCAAATCAGCGCGCCATTTTTTTTTATTTTCAGGCATAGTGGTTTGTTTTTTATATAATATTTGTTTTGTATCCCATTAACAAAAGAACGCGTTGGTTGAGTTGGCAAGCAGGTTGGTGTGTTGTCCCTTGGGACCTGGGTTCGAATCCCAGGTCCCCCAATACCTTTGTGCAATTTTTATTCAGGTACTCTCATGCAACGCTCAAGATGTAGTCCACCATATGCCTCATAGATCCAGGCGCCAGATGGCCTTCAGGCCAAATCTGAAGGCCAGGATTGAAGGTTCGCCATGAACTTTAGTCAACAAGCGCATAGGGAGTTGGAAAAGTCAAAGCAGGCTTGGATGTTTTGGGCTTGGAATTGAAAATCACACCTTCAAATTAGGCCCACACCCCCTGGGTTATTTCTTTTACTCTTTATAGTTTCATTTATTTATTTTGTTCTAATTTTTATTTTATTGTTAATTAACTAATTAATAATTTTCCTAATAAAATCAGAAAACAAAAAATATTATTTTTATTTATTAAAACTAATTTCATTATTTTATTTTTATAAATAAATATTAATTAATTAGATTAGTTTCAAATAGGTTTAACATTTATATTTTTGCAATAAATTAAAATCAATATAGAATTAGGTTTTTAATAATTTTAATCAATTTTATTTTATTTCCTAAAATAACCAAAATTTCAAAAATATTTTCATCATTTAATTTAATTTAATTGTTCATTCGATTTAATCCCATTTAATTCAAAAATAACAAAAAAAAAACATGCTTTCTTTCAAAAAGGGTCAAAACCCTAGAACTTTGCGCTCGATTTAATTTCTCGCACGCGTTTGTTTATTTTTATCATATTAATGTACTTGCCTCCGGTTTGTAATAGCTTTTAATTAGGAAATTTTTATCGCTTTATTTTATTTTCCGCAATTTAAATTAAATGGTTGTCTTTAGCGATGTAAATACTCGACGCCTTGTAATAGTTTAGATTTAATTTCCGCAAATTTAATTTCCGCAACTATTAACTGTTAGATATTTGATAATAGGGAATGGATGACAAGATCGAATGTATGAACTTAAAATCAACATAGCTCACCCATGACATGTACAAAGATAAATAACTGAAAAACAATACACTCGCACATGCGCACTCTTAGGGTACACCTCACTTGGTTGCCTTCGAACGTGGTCATTGAGTATAGGAAGTTTTAGAGGTCGCCCTCTTGTCCAAAGATCATAGTTGCCTCGAAACGGTTGCCTCAGATAAAATGATCTAAGACATTAGGGTTACCGCAAAGGCGTCCTAACATTGCTTTAGTGACCACACGTCCCTTAATCGAATTGACCCTTAAAACTCCAACGATGATGCTACCTACTCCTCAATAGTGGGATAGCATTTTCTAAAGGACATTTGTACAGATTAATTCCTTTTTCGAGTAGGTAGATGGTTCTTAAGTACTTGCTCATTCTAAAACAAAACAAAACTTTTCGCACTTACACCCATTTCAAAACAAAAAACTCTTTTCAAACCCATAATCACAAAGAAAAAGCAAATTTTGAAAACACTTTGAGCAAGTACCTAAGAGCCCATGGATAACCACGGATAGAAAGGGTGCTAACACCTTCCCTTTCTATAATCTACCTCCCGAACCCGAGAAATATCTCAAAAAGGAATTTTTCTGTGCTTTTGTCCTTTCCTTGTTGGATAAAATAAAAGACGGTGGCGACTCTTGCTTACCGCGACATTTTGCGAAAACAAACGCAAAACGCGAACCAACATTCCAAAACAGTCAGTTCTCATTCCCACCGCATCACAGAACTGGCGACTCTGCTGGGGAAAATTATAAAGTGAGGTGTACCTTAGGATTATATCATTGTGTTTTCAATTGTATGTTTTGTATGCTTTAATTTTGTGGGCTTGTATCGGAGTTCTATAGATCCTAACCCAGATCTGGGGCACCCTTTACGTGCGTAGCAATAAATTGTGAGGGAATTGTCCGGCGTAGACCGGCACGGTTGAAGCAGTAGCTACGTTGGTGTGGCACTTTAGTCTGTACCGATATCCCTTGTGTTGGAACGAGGAGAATATGGGTCTTCTAAGGGGTCATTAAGCACCAACTGACCTTAGAACCTTAAATTGACCAACTTGGCCATAGAACAGTAGCAGTATGCTACACTCATTGAGACTAAACTCTCGCGATGATTCCAGCTGCAAGAAAAGGTTGCTAAACTGGAATTATGACCGATCGAGGGTAGTCAGTGATATTGAGATCCTCTAGAACCCGATTACTATTTTGAGGACAGGTTTAAACTAACTGAACTAAAATAGGGTAGTACCTAAGCTCCATGCCAGCCTGAAATCTAAGGGCTCTTCAGTGTGACTTGTGTGCCTTTACCATGTTTGCTTTTTGTGGATACTTGTGGTGTGCTTACTATCATGACATCGTGACATCATAACATTGCATACATCTTGCATAAGACTAACATATTTCAAAGACAGGAGCGTTTCATCTTTGCTCTGTTTTGTAGGTCATCATGATGCCCATGCGTAAGAATACCATCCGGATCAACTTTGTCCAAGTACCTACCTTGCTTAAAGAGTTGGTTGCCAAGATACCTGAAACTACTTCCTTCATCAGGAGGCATGGTTCTCTTCTCAGTTTGGTCACCTCTAAATTGGACGAACAGATGATGAGTGTCCTGGTCCAGTTCTATGATCCGTTGTACCATTGTTTTACTTTTCAAGACTATCAGCTGGTTCCTACCCTAGAAGAGTTCTCTGAGCTGCTCGGTATCTCTGTTCTGGAGCAGACCCTGTTTACTGGTTGGGAGAAGACTCTTAAGCCATAAGAGATTTCTGCAGCCCTTCATTTGACTAAAGAGGAAGTAATGGCTAATTGGGAGACTATAAGTGGAGCTAAGGGTTTTCTGACTAAGTTCTTGGTTGGCAAGGCTAACTACTTTTGGGATAGCCTAGACTTTAAGGTGTTCGAAGATATTCTGGCTCTCTTGATATATGGCTTGGTATTGTTTCCGAATCCTAATACTTTTGTTGATGTTAATGCCATAAAGATCTTCATCTCTCAGAACCTTGTACCCACTCTCTTGGGTGACATTCTTCATCAGCTATATGGTCGTACTGCCCGAAAGCGGGGAACCTTGATGTGATGTGCTCCTTTATTGTTGAGGTGGTTTATTTCGCACCTCCCCAAGTCAGTGCTGAAGAACAAAGAAGGAATGGGCTGGGCTTATAGGGTGATGTCTCTTTCTCATAATGACATTATCTGGACTCTCACAGGTATGGATGAGGTGACTGTTATTGATCGATGTGGAGAGTATCCTAATATTCCATTAATAGGAACCCATGGAGAAATTTCTTACAACCCATGCTTAGCTCTCCGTCAGTTTGGAAGAGCCAGAAGAGAAGGACCTCATGAGATGCTAATGCCTCATATCATCTTTGATTTTCAAGGGGATAGCAACGAGCAACGTCGTAGATTCATAAGGGCTTGGGACAGAGTTCACCAATCTGATCCACATGAGCTGGGCCCAAAGACTTCTCTGCCAATGGAGCCATATCTCAGATGGGTCCGCATTCGTGCCCAGAAGCTAGGTATGCCATATGAAGCTGTCCGGCCAGTCACTCTTGAAGTTGCTAATGAAGAAGGGGTTCTTCCAACCATTTTCCATCCTTATATGCCCACTGACATTGGGGCACTGAAGAGGTCTTGGATGCAGTTGAGAGATGAACGAGATTCTTACCGAGAGAAGTTCAACGAGCAAGAGAAAAAGATCCAGAAGCTGACTAGGCAATTGGAGAACGAGCGGATCTTGAACGACTATGTCCGCACTGATAAGAAGAGGCCATGGTAGCATTGATGGGCCTTTGATGATTTCCTTTCCAGTTTTTATTTACTTTTCAGTATTTCCATCCTTGTAACGCCTTAATGGCATCAGTTGAACAATTTGAATTACAAAGTTATCTAATAAAGTGTGTTTCCTTTCTTGTTTACAAATTTGAATCTCTCAATTGTCTGTGAAATCATAAATCATACGCATTTCATCCCATGCACTTCATAAACAGGTACCCATTACAGGTCTCTTATCTTCTTCGCTGTTTATTTCAGCAATCATCATGTCTGCTGAACCTTCAACTGAGCAAGCTATCAAGGCCCTCCAGGCCCAGAATGCCCAATTTCAAGAGCTGTTCATGAGTCTAGCTAAGGGTAAGCAAGACTTGAAGACCCTGATTCAGAAGAAGAAGAAGAAGAAGAAGAAGAGGACAATCCTGTTCAACACTGGTCCTAGGTTTGGAAACAGGCTACGGGATGAAGTTGATCTGACCACCTCATCTAGAGGGAAAGATAGTCCACAAGAAAGGAGGGCTCCTAGCCCTATGGTCTCCGACAACGAGACGGACTACGATGAAGAACAATATCCTCCTGCCGAGGATAGATACAAGCAACTGGAAGACCGGTTGAGTGCTATGGAGGTTCAAAAGGTGCTTGGTCTTGACTTCGGTGATCTAGGTCTATCATATGGGGTAGTCATTCCCCACAAATTCAAGGCACCAGCCTTTGCTAAGTATGACGGAGTTTCTTGTCCGAAGCTGCACCTCCGATCATATGTGAGGAAGATCCAGCCTTACACTGCTGATAAGAACCTATGGATCCATTTATTTCAAGACAGTCTCTCAGGGACTCATCTTGAGTGGTTCTATCAGTTGGACGGAGCCAGTATCCGCAGTTGGGAAGATTTGGCTACTGCATTCTACAGGAAGTATCAGTACAACTCCGACCTCGCTCCTACGCGTACCCAACTCTAGGGTATGTCAATGGGAACGGGTGAAGGATTCAAAGATTATGCTCAAAAGTGGAGAGACCTCGCTGGAAGGGTGCAACCACCTTTAGCTAATCGGGAACTTATTGACATGTTTTTAGGGACCCTGTCTGTTCCATTTTTCAACCACTTGATTGGAAGCTCTTCATCTGGGTTTACAGATCTTATTTTGACTGGTGAGAGGATTGAGGCTGGTATTAAGGCTGGGAAGATACAGAAGGGTGCCTCATCAAGCACCGAAAAGAATCCGTTTAAGAAAGAGTCCAGTGCTGTCTACAGTGCAAGAAGACATGATAGACCTGAACACCGCCAAGCTGTCAATGCGGTTGTTATTTCAAAACCTGCTGGTGCTCCTCAGCACAACAATCAACAGAAGAATGAGAGACCTAAGAGGCAATTCACTCGTCTCAGCATGACCTTACCTCAGATTCTACCACAGTTGTTGAAGACTAATCTGGTGACTCTAAGGGAAGCCCCAAAGAATTCAAATACAATGTCACCAAGGTATAACCCTAACGCCCGCTGTGCTTATCACTCCGATAGCCCGGGGCATAATACCGATGATTGTTGGAGTCTGAAAAATAAGATACAAGACTTAATTGAGGCGAAGGAAATTGAGTTCGAGGCGCCCGAGAGACCTAATGTTGTGACTGCTCCCATGCCCAAACATGGAGTGAATGCTGTAGAGGAAGACTTGTTTGTAGTTTCTGTGGATGAAATTGTTACCCCTTTGTTGACTGTGAAGAAGAACCTTTTGCTAGCCGGTTTATTTCCGGGCTGTGACGAAGGTTGCCATATGTGTTCTATTTTACCTACCGGTTGCCCATTCCTGAAGTCGGGTATCCAAAACCTGATGGATAGTAAGGAGATCCTATTCGAGAAGACTGTTGTTCCATCCGTTCATTCTGAAGAAGTTGCCATTATTACCATTTTCGACAATTCTTCCAAGGCTCCCTCGAGGAAGCCTGTTAGAATTACATCTGTTATGAGAATCTCACCTGTGATTATCACTGTTCCAGGGCTCATCCTCTACACCTCTGATAAAGCTGCCCCTAGGCACTATGGGGATGATGTCTACTTTCATGGAGTTAAGCAAGAATTGGATGCTGGTACTGACATCCGCAACATTACTGGACCTGCTAAAGTCACCCGCAGCGGAAGACTTTTCTCACCTGATATTGTTCCACCAACTATCCGAAGACCTGTTGTTATTACACCTGCCAGTGTACCTGCCACTATTTCTGATCAAGTTCCTATTCTTACCCCTGCCGCCGAGTCATCTGACACTCGGGGCAAAGGGATCACCATTGATGTGCCTGCCCAAGCAGAGGCACCAAAGACAATTACTGTTGAAGCTTCCAAACAGGAGATGGAAGAGATCCTGAAGATTATTAAAAAGAGTGATTATAATGTAGTTGAGCAGCTGGGGAAAACCCCATCCAAGATTTCTATGTTGTCACTGTTGTTGTGTTCAGAGGCCCATGCCAAGGCTCTGATTACCTTCCTGAAGACTGTTAGAACAATGTTTGAATCTACTACCCTATATTTAAGTTTTGATGATAACAAAGTGAAAAGATATAGTATTTATAAGTGTCATGAATGAACTATCTGCTGCCTAAAATTATTATGTTCTGACTTGCAGATACTCTGATTGATATAAGCAAAGATCACATCTATTCAGCATCAGAACTTGATTTCATACATCAGCATCAGAAGTTGCTACATCAGAACATCAAAATCAGATGATCAACTCACGTACATGCTGAAGCCTGATGAACAAGACTGCGCTTAATACTCTGATACAGAAACACAATAGTTCATCAGCAGTGAAGCAGAATCAGAATGAGCCAAGCCAGAACTTGCATTAAGTAAGCAACGATACTGTGCATTGAAAGCAAATTAATTCCAACGGCTTCATTCCAGACAAGATCTGCTCAATAAGGAAAGTTTGTTATTAGCATTGAATCAAGAATATTGCATCCAACGTTCATCATCTCAATGCTATATAAACAAGGCTTTGAAGATTGAAATGGTTAATGCTCTCCAAATCTCTACACGCACAAAAGCTGAACCATAATCTTCGTTCTAACAGTTTTGCTAAACCACACACTCTGATATTTCATTACTGTTTAGCAATCTAGTTTCTAAGCTTCATTTTGTGTATACATCACAGTTGTGATACAGTTTTGTAGAAAACATTCACACACATAGTTTTATCTCTTTGTAAGAAAGTGTTACCTTGACAAACCGGGTTGTGGTTTGAATCAAGAAGGCTTTAGCAGTTGTTAAAGCAGTCTGTAATATTCAGTTGAATATAGTGGATTAAGACCTCGTTGGAGAGAGGCGAAATCACCTTGACGGGTGGACTGGAGTAGTTTGAGATCAAACGAACCAGGATAAAAATATCTTATCAATTGCTTTAGATTTCAGTTTTACAATTCAACCCCCCCTTCTTGTGTTTTTCACCCCTTCAATTGGCATCAGAGCGCCTGGTTCTGAGCTAAAACACTTAACCGTGTCAGTACAAGATCCAGCGTCAGAAAAACACAATGGCAGGAAACAATTCTCACATCAGCAATGACAACAATGAGGACAGAGACAGATTCAGTGGCAAACCTCCAGTCTTTGATGGAGAAAACTTTGATTACTGGAAAGACAGAATTGAAAGCTTCTTTCTAGCACATGATGCTGATCTGTGGGATATGGTGACAGATGGATACACGCACCCAGTGAATGCAAGTGGTCAGAAGATTGATAGAAAATCAATGTCTGATCAACAAAAGCGTGACTTCAAGAATCACCACAAGGCCAGAACCATCCTCCTCAGTGCCATCTCCTATACTGAGTATGAAAAGATCTCCAACAGAGACACAGCAAAAAATATCTTTGATTCTCTCAGAATGACACATGAGGGCAACGTTCAGGTCAAAGAAACAAAAGCTCTGGCGCTCATTCAGAAGTATGAGGCGTTCAAAATGGAAGAATCTGAATCCATTGAAACTATGTTCTCTAGATTCCAGATTCTGGTAGCTGGTCTCAAAGTTCTGGACAAAGGATACTCTACTGCTGACCATGTCAAGAAAATCGTCAGAAGTTTACCCAAGCAGTGGAGGCCTATGGTTACTGCTCTGAAGCTGGCTAAAGATCTCAACAAAATCACTCTGGAGGAACTTATCAGCTCCCTCAAAAGTCATGAGATAGAGCTAGAAGCTGATGAGCCTCAGAAGCAAGGTAAGCCTTTAGCATTAAAATCTAACAAAAAATTTGAGTCTAAAGTTTTGCAGGCAGTTGAAGAAACATCTGATGGATCCTCATCAGAAGAAGACGAACTTTCCCTTCTCTCCAGAAGAGTAAATCAACTGTGGAAGCAAAGACAAAGGAAGTTCAGGAATCCCAGAAGATCTGATCAGAACGAGTCTTCTTCCAGATACAGAAGGACAGATTCTTCCTCTGGATACAGAAGATCTGAAGGCTCCTCCAGTAGCAAGAAGCCAAACACCAAAGACATCATCTGCTACGAGTGCAATGAGCAAGGACACTACAAAAGTGACTGCCCAAAGCTTCAGAGGGAAAAGCCCAAAAAGAAGTTTGGAAGAGAGAAGAAGAAAAGTCTCATGGCCACATGGGATGACTCTGACTCGTCTGAAGCTGACTCAGAATCAGATGATGAAAGGGCAAACATAGCTCTCATGGCTAACATTTCAGAAGATAGTGAAGCTTCTGAATCAGACTCAGAATCAGACACAGAAGAGGTATTTCCTAACTTCGCTGTTAACTTTACAAAGGCTGAACTTGCTGAAAGCCTTAATGAGATTCTGGAACGTTATCAGCAGATTAGAGCTAAATTCAGAGACCTGAAAAGGAATCTTGAATCTGACTCTAATAAGTCTGAGAGTCTCAAATTGGAAAATTCTGAGCTGAGAGTCTATAATAAGTCTGAGAGAGAAGAAGAAAAGTCTCATGGCCACATGGGATGACTCTGACTCGTCTGAAGCTGACTCAGAATCAGATGATGAAAGGGCAAACATAGCTCTCATGGCTAACATTTCAGAAGATAGTGAAGCTTCTGAATCAGACTCAGAATCAGACACAAAAGAGGTATTTCCTAACTTCGCTGTTAACTTTACAAAGGCTGAACTTGCTGAAAGCCTTAATGAGATTCTGGAACGTTATCAGCAGATTAGAGCTAAATTCAGAGACCTGAAAAGGAATCTTGAATTTGACTCTAATAAGTCTGAGAGTCTCAAATTGGAAAATTCTGAGCTGAGAGATAAGATTTCAAAATTAGAAAACACTTTACAAAACTCTCAGAAGGAACCAATTTCTGAAACTCCCAGCAACGCTGATGAGATCATCAAGGAGTATGATCACAGTTTCCAGAAGTTCCTAGCTAAAAGCATAGATAGAAGCAGAATGGCTTCAATGATCTATGGAGTTAGCAGAAACGGCAAGAAAGGAATAGGATACCAAGGTAAGGTTCCTACACCAAAGAATGTCATGGACTTAACCATTAAACACACTCCTCTAAATTCACACTTTGTGTATGGTCACACACATGATATCAAATATACTAGCAGTAAGCACTCTGTGAAACCAAAATTCAACCAGAGTTTCGGTAAAACTAACAAATCAGGACCCAAGAAAATCTGGGTACCTAAGGATAAAATAATACATGTTGCAGATATCTTTAGCAGCAAGTCAGAAACACCAGTCATGGTACCTGGACTCTGGCTGCTCACGACACATGACGGGAAGAAGGCATATGTTCCAAAGCCTGGAACTTAAGCCTGGAGGCCACGTTGGCTTTGGAGGCAATCAGAGGGGAAAGATAATTGGCTCTGGAACTGTAGGTAATGGAAATCTTCCCTCTATTAATAATGTTCTGCTAGTAGATGGATTGATGCATAATCTGTTATCCATAAGTCAATTAAGTGATAACGGTTATGATATAATCTTTAATCAAAAATCATGTAAAGCTGTTAGTCAGAAAGATGGGACTATCCTGTTTAATGGTAAGAGGAAAAACAACATTTACAAAATCAAACTTTCTGAACTAAAGAGTCAGAATGTAAAATGTCTTCTGTCTGTTAACAACGAGCAGTGGATCTGGCACAGAAGATTGGGGCATGTTAGTATGAGAAGAATATCTCAGATTAACAAACTCAATCTGGTCAGAGGACTTCCTAATTTGAAGTTCAATTCAGATGCTCTGTGTGAAGCATGTCAGAAAGGCAAATTTGCAAAACCTTCTTTTAAATCCAAAAATGTTGTTTCTACCTCTAAGCCATTAGAACTTCTGCACATTGACTTATTTGGACCAGTTAAAACTGCTTCAGTCAGTGGTAAGAAGTATGGGTTAGTAATCGTAGATGACTATAGCAGATGGACATGGGTAAAGTTCTTAAGACACAAGGACGAGTCACACTCTGTGTTTGTTACCTTCTGTAACCAAGTTCAGAATGAAAAAGATCTTAGAATCGTTAAAGTCAGAAGTGATCATGGTGGAGAATTTGAAAATAAAGATTTTGAGTCATTCTTTAATGACAGAGGCATTCTGCATGATTTCTCTTGTCCTAGAACTCCCCAACAAAATGGAGTTGTAGAACGAAAGAACAGAACATTGCAAGAAATGGCCAGAACCATGATCAATGAGACAAACGTTGCTAAGACTTTCTGGGCAGAGGCAATAAACACAGCGTGTTACATTCAGAATAGAATCTCAATAAGACCTATTCTGGAAAAGACTCCATATGAATTGTGGAAGAACAGAAAGCCCAACATTTCATATTTTCATCCATTTGGATGTACTTGCTTTATATTAAATACAAAGAATTATTTGAACAAGTTTGACTCTAAGGCACAAAAGTGTATTATGTTAGGATACTCTGAACGCTCAAGAGGGTACAGAGTATACAATACAGAAACACAGATTGTGGAAGAATCAATCAGTGTTCGTTTTGATGATAAGCTTGACTCTGAAAAGTCAAAGCAGAATGAAATTTTTGCAGGTATAGAAATTGAATTTGCAGGTTCTGAAGACAAGTCATCAGAAGCTCTCAACACAGACATTCCTTCAACGTCTGAAAGGAGCACTGCTAGAAATCCTACAACAGCTGCTGATCAACCTCAGAAGAGATTACCCAGAAGCAGCTTGGATCACCCAGAAGAGACTATCCTAGGAAGAAAGGAAGATCCAATCAGAACAAGAGCAAGCTTCAGAAACTCTGAAGAAACACTTATGGGACTTGTGTCTCTGATTGAACCTTCTTCTATTGATGAAGCACTCCTGGATAATGACTGGATTCTGGCAATGCAAGAAGAGCTGAATCAATTCACCAGAAACGACGTATGGGATCTCGTTCCCAGACCAAAAGGATTCAACGTCATTGGAACAAGATGGGTGTTCAGAAACAAGCTAAATGAACAAGGTGAAGTCATCAGAAACAAGGCACGACTGGTTGCACAAGGTTATAGTCAGCAAGAGGGGATAGACTATACAGAAACCTTTGCCCCAGTCGCCAGGTTAGAATCTATCAGACTTTTAATTTCATTTGCTGTTAATAGAGGCATCACTCTGTATCAGATGGATGTCAAAAGTGCATTCTTAAATGGTTATATAGAAGAAGAAGTTTATGTTCACCAACCCCCAGGTTTTGAAAATACAAAACATCCAGAACATGTTTTCAAACTAAAGAAGTCACTGTATGGTCTGAAACAAGCTCCCAGAGCTTGGTATGAAAGGCTAAGTAACTTTCTGCTTGAAAATGAATTCACCAGAGGGAAAGTGGACACTACTCTATTCTGTAAAATAGTTAAGAGTGACATCTTAGTCTGTCAAATTTATGTTGATGATATTATTTTTGGTTCTACTAATCCTTCTCTTGGAAGAAAATTTGCTAAGTGTATGCAGGCAGAATTTGAGATGAGCCTCATGGGGGAACTGAAATTCTTTCTAGGAATTCAGATCAATCAAACTCCAGAAGGAACTTACATTCATCAGAGCAAATACATCAGAGATCTTCTGAAGAAATTTGACCTCTCAGAATGTAAGCCATCAAAGATTCCAATGCATCCCACGTGCATTCTGGAAAGAGAAGAGGTAAGCAAAAGTGTAGAACAGAAAGTCTACAGAGGTATGATTGGTTCTCTCCTCTATCTGACTGCTTCAAGACCTGACATATTATTCAGTGTTTGTATCTGTGCTAGATTCCAATCAGATCCTAGAGAATCTCACTTAACAGCTGTTAAGCGAATTTTCAAGTATCTGAAAGGTACTACTAATCTGGGTTTGTTTTATAGAAAATCTAGTGATTACAGCTTAGTAGGCTACTGTGATGCTGATTTTGCTGGAGACAGAGTGGAACGTAAAAGTACTTCTGGAAGCTGCCAGTTTCTGGGAGAAAATCTGATCTCTTGGTCCAGCAAAAGGCAATCAACAATTGCTCTGTCAACAGCAGAAGCTGAGTACATAGCAGCAGCAGGATGTAGCACACAAATGCTCTGGATGAAAAGTCAGCTTGAAGACTTCCAGATTTTTGAGAGTAACATTCCTATACTTTGTGATAATACTTCTGCTATTTGCTTAAGTAAGAATCCCATTTTACATTCTAGAGCTAAGCATATAGAAATAAAACATCACTTCATCAGGGACTATATTCAGAAAGGTATTTTGAACTTAAAATTTATAGATACAGACCATCAATGGGCTGATATCTTTACTAAACCCCTTTCAGAAGATAGGTTTAATTTCATTCTGAAACATCTCAGCATGAAAGTGTGTCCAGAGTGAAAATGTTTTAATTCCATATATTTACTTTCAGAATGTAATTATTTTACTGTGAACTTCCGATCAATCTCCTTTCAGAAAGATAGAACATGCAGATTGTATCAGATGCAAGTCTAAAGATTTGAGAGTCTAAGCTCAAAAACAGACGTGCTGATCACTACATCAAACAAGTGTCATCCAATCATCAGCATATCTCTGAAGCAGAACGCGTGCACGCTTCTGAGAAGGCAAAGCGCTGATTGGGTGCATTGAGACACATGTCTGGTAACCGTTTTTAAGTATCTTTCTCAAATCCCCCAAAATCAGCAAGCATTTAATGAAAAGTAATCATGCTTTTAAATGGCAATCATGATTTTTCTCTCTCTTAAAAACGTTTATCTTTTCAAAATAGTTTTAAAAACTCTATTTAAGCACATTAATCTCTCATTCTTATTCTTTACGCTTTCTCACTATCACTCAAGCATTTTCTGCATATTTCTGAGTTCATCTCTTGCAAACTTTTTTCTTCAAAACCCTTTTTAGTGTGAACAATGGCATCCTCCAGCAGCGTTTCTGCAGGTATTCAGAAGAAAGCAACTTCTGAGCAATATCAAGTGCCACTCAGAACTCTCCTCACTCCGGTGAAGAACCTTGAAGTGCTCTCTGAGTTAATCATTGATTTTGAAAGTTTGAAAGAGAGAATGGATGTGCAGGACAGCAAGATTGACACTGTTGTCAGCATGGTGCATAAACAGAATGAGACTTCTGAAAAGATTCAAGCCTTGCTGGAGAGCCTGTTCACACGCTTGCCTCCTCAACCTTAATCTTTTCTTTCATGCATGACCCTTTTCATGTTTTCCTTGATTTTCTGATGCACTGTTTGATTATGTTCTGTAATATTTTGACTCTGAACTATATTAATATCATTAGTTTTTCTGATCTTAATTGTTTTAGCACATCACCAACACTTTTTGATTGCTGACAAAAAGGGGGAGAACAAGAATGATATTTAAATCAATAACGGCTAACTAGACAGAAATTCTCAAACATTCTAACTTTATTACTTGAAATGTTTTTTTCTGTTTTGTTTAAAGTCTACAGGCACAAGGAAGCTCCTGGACACTCTGAAGACTAGAAGCTCTGAACAATGTTGCTCTGATCAATATGAAGTTCTGATCATCCTAATACTCTGATCCAAAGCAAAGCTCTGACAAGAAAAGCTCTGAAGCTCCGCTCTGACACAAAGCTTCTGATAAGTCAAAGACTCTGATAATCTGATGTTCAAAGAAAGAAAAAGATCTGATCCTGAAGAATACGTATAATCAAAGGGAAGTAATAAACTCAGGGGGAGTATTTCCTTACTCCTTATTCTTTTACTTCTTATTATGATACATATTACAGATACCTTTTCACGTTATTTTCATTTAAAATATCTAGTTTTTGTCATCATCAAAAAGGGGGAGATTGTTAGAACAATGTTTGAATCTACTACCCTATATTTAAGTTTTGATGATAACAAAGTGAAAAGATATAGTATTTATAAGTGTCATGAATGAACTATCTGCTGCCTAAAATTATTATGTTCTGACTTGCAGATACTCTGATTGATATAAGCAAAGATCACATCTATTCAGCATCAGAACTTGATTTCATACATCAGCATCAGAAGTTGCTACATCAGAACGTCAAAATCAGATGATCAACTCACGTACATGCTGAAGCCTGATGAACAAGACTGCGCTTAATACTCTGATACAGAAACACAATAGTTCATCAGCAGCGAAGCAGAATCAGAATGAGCCAAGCCAGAACTTGCATTAAGTAAGCAACGGTACTGTGCATTGAAAGCAAATTAATTCCAACGGCTTCATTCCAGACAAGATCTGCTCAATAAGGAAAGTTTGTTATTAGCATTGAATCAAGAATATTGCATCCAACGTTCATCATCTCAATGCTATATAAACAAGGCTTTGAAGATTGAAATGGTTAATGCTCTCCAAATCTCTACACGCACAAAAGCTGAACCATAATCTTCGTTCTACCAGTTTTGCTAAACCACACACTCTGATATTTCATTACTGTTTAGCAATCTAGTTTCTAAGCTTCATTTTGTGTATACATCACAGTTGTGATACAGTTTTGTAGAAAACATTCACACACATAGTTTTATCTCTTTGTAAGAAAGTGTTACCTTGACAAACCGGGTTGTGGTTTGAATCAAGAAGGCTTTAGCAGTTGTTAAAGCAGTCTGTAATATTCAGTTGAATATAGTGGATTAAGACCTCGTTGGAGAGAGGCGAAATCACCTTGACGGGTGGACTGGAGTAGTTTGAGATCAAACGAACCAGGATAAAAATATCTTGTCAATTGCTTTAGATTTCAGTTTTACAATTCAACCCCCCCTTCTTGTGTTTTTCACCCCTTCAAAGACTGCCCACGTGACACAAGAGACATCAGCTGATCAGTTTACCGATTGCATGGCCAATTTAACTGCTGATAATGGTTTGGATTTCTCCGACGCCGATTTGACTACTAAGGGGAAGAATCACAATGATGCCCCGCATGTCTCCATTGAATGCAGGGGCACTACTCTTGCACATGTATTGGTGGATATTGGTTCTTCATTGAACGTCTTGCCTAAAAAAGCTCTAGACCGGTTGGATTGTGAAGGGTTAGAATTGAAACCAAGTAACATCGTTGTCAGGGCCTTTGATGGGTCTAAAAGGATGGTGCATGGAGAAGTTGATATCCCGATCAAGGTTGGTTCTCAGGTCTTCAATTCTACATTCTATGTGATGGACATTCGGCCATCCTATTCCTGTTTGTTGGGTCGTCCATGGATCCACAAAGCTGGGGCCGTAACCTCGACGCTCCACCAGAAGTTGAAGTACCCGATCAAAGGGAAGATTGTGACAGTGCAAGGGGAGGAAGAGTATATGGTCAGCGACCTCAACTCATTCTGATACGTAGAGATGGATGGGGAGTTCATTGAGACCCCATTTCAACACTTTGAAGAGGTGCCCCAGACGCTGGCATCAGCTGAGACTGTAGTTGAAGATTCTCCTATGAAAATGGCTTCCTTAAAAGACGCCCGGGCTGTTATTGAGAAGGGTGAGTGTGCAAATTGGGGCCGACTTCCTGATTTTACACAGAATACTAACAAGTTTGGTTTGGGTTTCACTGCAGAAGCTCAAAGGGCTGTTCGGAATGCACGAATCGGAAGACCTCCCGTGTTCATCAGTAACTCGGGAGTGAATGCCATTGAAGATGATATGGAAGAGTCTGAATTCGACAGCTGGATCTATCCTACAACCGACGATGGACCAAGCAACTGGACAGCAAAGGACTTCACCCCTATTACTTTTGTTACCCAGTAATGAAACTTTTGTTTGGAATTTGTAACAGACAATGTTTTAAACTTTACGGCCCGGTGTCTTACCTGGGGCACCGTGGCTTCATTTGTGAGGGCTTTATGTGTGTCATTTTCATATATCATTAATAAAAGCATTGGACGTTTTTTTTTTTGCATTTCAAATTTTGAGCTCCTTGTTTTTCTTTATTATATATTGCAAAACAGCTATTTTACACACTCACATATACAGGTCCACATCCGCTCTGGATCCTACTGGTAACAACTCTGCTACTACCGGTTATGACTTCGAAAATCCGATCAACCTAGCCGAAGACGAAGGTGAAGACGATTGTGAAGTGCATGGTGAACTTGCAAGACTGTTACTCCAAGAAGAGAGGGTTATTCAGCCGCACGAAGAGCCAGTGGAATCAGTGAATCTGGGTACTGAGACAGACAAGAAGGAAGTCAAGATCGGTGCAAATCTGGAGCTTAGTGTGAAACAACGGTTGATTCAGATGCTGCATGACTATGTTGAGATCTTTGCATGGTCTTACGAAGATATGTCTGGTTTGGATACTGATATTGTGGTTCATCGCCTTCCTACCAAGGAAGACAGTCCTCCAGTGAAACAGAAGGTTTGCCATATGCGCCCAGAGATGTCCGAGAAAATCAAGGCTGAAGTTATGAAACAGTTTGACGCCGATTTTCTAGCAGTTACTTCTTACCCTCAGTGGGTGGCCAATGTGGTTCCAGTGCCAAAGAAAGATGGTAAGGTCCGAATGTGTGTTGACTACAGGGATTTGAACAGGGCGAGCCCTAAGGATGACTTCCCTCTACCTCATATTGACGTTCTGGTGGACAACACCGCCCAACACAAGGTATTCTCCTTTATGGATGGCTTCTCCGGTTATAACTAGATTAAAATGTCTCCCGAAGACATGGAGAAGACAACTTTTGTTACTCAGTGGGTTACCTTTTGCTACAAGGTCATGTATTTTGGACTGAAGAATGCTGGGGCAACGTATCAGCGTGCCATGTTTGCTTTGTTTCATGACATGATCCATCATGAGATTGAAGTATACGTCGATGATATTATTTCAAGATCCCAAACTGAGGAAGAACATCTTGACCATATGCAGAAGCTGTTTGACAGACTGAAGTTGTACAAGCTGAGGTTGAACCCGAACAAGTGCACCTTCGGGGTGAGATCTGGAAAACTACTAGGTTTCATCGTAAGCGACAAAGGTATTCAAGTGGATCTGGCAAAGGTGAAAGCTATACAGGAGATGCCAGCTCCCAAAACAGAGAAAGAGGTTAGAGGCTTTCTGGGACGACTGAACTACATTGCCCGATTCATCTCACACCTAACTGCTACTTGTGAGCCAATCTTCAAACTTCTGAAGAAAGATCAAGTGGTACGTTGGAACGATGAATGTCAGGTCGCTTTCAAAAAGATCAAAGAGTATCTCCAAGAGCGATTCATTTTGATGCCACCCGTTGAAGGGAGACCTTTGATCCTATACTTGACAGTACTTGACAACTCAATGGGGTGTGTGTTGGGTCAGCATGACGAGTCTGGCCGAAAAGAGCATGCTATTTATTACCTTAGCAAAAAGTTTACCGACTGTGAGACCCGATACTCCCTTCTCGAGAAAACTTGTTGCGCTTTGGCATGGGCTTCTCGCCGGCTGAGACAATATATGTTGACCCACACTACTCTGTTGATATCAAAGATGGATCTAATCAAGTATATCTTCGAAAAGCCTGCCTTGTCCGGAAGAATAGCAAGATGGCAGATGATCTTGACTGAGTATGACATCCAATATACGACCCAAAAGGCAATTAAGGGAAGTGTGTTGGCAGACCATCTGGCACATCAGGCAGTAGATGATTACCAGTCCATGAACTTTGAATTCCCGGACGAGAATATCATGTTGGTTACTGATTGTAAGACACCTGGACTGGATGAAGGACCTGAAGAAGGATCCCGATGGTCTATGTACTTTGATGGAGCTTCGAACGCTTTGGGTAATGGCATTGGCGCTATGATCATATCTCCTAAAGGCTCTCATACTCCATTTACTGCCCGACTTTGTTTCTACTGTACCAACAACATGGTGGAGTATGAAGCGTGCATTATGGGTCTTCGAGCAGCAATTGACCTATGGATTAAGTTCTTGAGTGTCTTCGGAGATTCCGCTCTCGTGATCAGTCAGATCAAAGGCGAGTGGGATACGAAACACCCAAATCTTATCCCTTACAAGGAGTATGTGTTGACGTTGCTTCCCCATTTCGAGGATTTAACCTTTGAACACTTCCCTAGAGAGGAGAATCAGTTGGCGGACGCATTGGCTACGATGTCTTCTATGTTCAAAGTCAATTGGGACAACGAGGCTCCCCGGATCATTATTGAAAGATTAGATGAACCTGCACATTGTTGTGATGTTGAGACTGAAGAAGTAACAGAAAAGCCCTGGTATCATGAGGTGAAGAGGTATCTTGAAGCTCAAGAATACCCCGAGGGTGCATCTGTTAATGACAAGAAGTTTCTGAGGAGGTTCGCGGCGAAGTTCTTCATCAGCAATGGCATTCTTTACAAGCGTAACCATGATTCGACCTTACTGCGTTGTGTGGATAAAATTGAAGTAGAAAGGATCATGGCGGAGTTACATGAAGGTACTTTCGGGACTCATTCCAGTGGACATACCATGGCAAAGAAAATCCTCCGGGCAGGATATTACTGGTCCACAATGGAAGCCGACTGTTATCAGCATTCTCGGACATGTCACAAGTGCCAGGTCTATGCTGATAAGGTGCACATGCCTCCAGTTCCCCTGAACGTCTTGACGGCACCTTGGCCTTTTGCAATGTGGGGCATTTATATGATTGGCGAAATCAGGCCTACAACATCCAACGGGCATCGTTTCATCCTGGTAGCGATTGATTACTTTACAAAGTGGGTTGAAGCAGCTTCCTTTGCTACCATAACCAAGAACGTCGTGGCACGGTTCATTCGGCACAATCTGATCTGTCGATATGGTGGGCCTGACAGGATCATTATGGACAATGGTACCAATCTCAACAACAAGATGATCACTGAGCTCTGCGAGCAATTCAAGATACAACATCACAACTCTTCTCCTTACCGGCCGAAGATGAATGGGGTTGTCGAAGTGGCTAATAAGAACATCAAGAAGATTGTGCAGAAGATGACAGTGACATACAAAGACTGGCACGAGATGTTACCATTTTCTCTTCATGGGTACCGTACCTCAGCACGAACGTCAACAAGGGCAACACCATATTCCTTGGTTTATGGCATGGAGGCAGTCTTGCCTATTGAAGTTCAGATACCCTCTCTTCGGATCATGAAGGATGCAGGTTTGAGTGAAGATGACTGGATTCAGACCCGACTTGATCAACTGAACCTAATCGACGAAAAGAGACTTACCGCTATTTGTCATGGTCAGACGTACCAAAAACGGATGATCAAGGCATTTAACAAGAAAGTTAGACGACAAGAGTATCAAGTTGGGGATCTAGTAATCAAGCGCATTATCTTACCTCAAGGTGATCCCAGGGGTAAATGGACCCCTACTTACAAAGGGACATTTGTGGTTAAGAATATTTTCTCAGGAGGAGCTATGATTCTAACCACCATGGATGGTGACCACCTTCCTCACCCTGTCAAGGAAGACATAGTGAAAAGATACTACGCATAATCAAAAACCCGCTAGGTTGACTGGCCTAGGCAAAATAAGGGCTTCCCGACGAACCAAAAAGGTTTGGGCAAAAATAAGGGATGAAAATGAACAATTTGTACACCCGGAAAGTCGAAAACCTGAAAAGGCGGCTTGGGAAAAAAAGGGTATCCCGGTGGACTGAAAACCCGAAAGGGCGGTCCAGGAAAAAATTAGGGATTAAAGTGTAACACTATGTCTCATTGGATCACCTGGCATCCAGACTTCGGTATCGACCATCAAGCTCGGAAGGCACAGATCAATCAGATTCATCTTCAACCAAGCAACAAAGTGATGAGATGCTTGAGGACATAAAGGCAATAGAAAAGTTGGAACCCAATGGGATTATTCACATAGCTGTTTTGTTTTCTTTTCACAAATTGTATAAATTCTCTTTGTTCAGCGGCGTTCTCTTACTAGGACGTCAACCTCTTGTACAAAAATGCCTATTTACAGGCCAAACTTCAAAATCAATACAATTCATTTTCAAAGAAATCTCAAACTGTTTTCCTTTATCTGTTTTGTTTTGCAAAGAACGTCCAATGTTCATTTTTGATATATGCATTTGACATTAATTGCTACTCATAAATATTTACATGCGAAACAAAGATGAATTACTGGTAATATCAAAAGCAGGGGGAATAAGAATTGTCCGAACTGTGTAGTTGCTTTGTCCACCAGGTACCAAGGTAGGTTCAGCTGAAGAATATGGCTAAGATACATTCACTCCCCGCAGTATAAGACAACAACAGTGGCTCTCCCAGCTGGGACTTGCAACTATGAACAAATCAGCAATACTCTCCCCAAACAGAGTTAGCCTACCATCAGCCCTAAAAAGGTTGGGTATCCCCAGAAGGTCTTAATCTTCCCCAGCGGAGTATAAAGATTATCCCCAGCAAGTATAAGAGTATCCCCGACAGTCTTAGTATTTCTCAACGAAATATAAGAATGTTCCCCAGAAGAATACAAGATACCCCAGTGGAGCCATTTCCCCAGCGCAGTCTAAAAAAGCTTCCCCAACGGAGTTAAGGCATCATCCCCAGTAGACTTTGGAAGCTTACCCCCAGCGGAGTACAAAGATAAATCTCCCCAGCCAAATTCAGAGGGTTATCCCCACAAAGTCTGATAGGGTTATCCCCAGCAGGTTGCAACCGAAAGATCATCCCCGACGAAGTTCTTTCCTTTCACGAACAGGAATTCAATCCTCAACAGATTCAGTATCACCAACAACGGTAATTCATCCCCAACGGAGTTTATCCCCAGTGGAGTTCATCATTGAAATCCCCAACAGAGTTTATCAGCGGAATCCCCAGCGGAGTTTATCGTTAAAATCCTCAGCAGAGCATCTCTTCCCCACAGAGTAATTCCCCTCGGAGTAATCTCTTCATCGGTTTATTCCCCAACAGAGTCATCTCCTCCTGCAGGTTTATTCTCACAATCATCTTCATTCATCATCCCCAGCGGAAACGAAGAACTCAACTCTATTCTCCAGCAGCTCCAGGATTTATTTTCCCCAACTAAAACATTACATGTCCATACATCATGATACATGCATATACGCATCATACCATACAATCTCATTTATGTTGAGAACATCATTGCTTGATCCATATCATGCATTGAATATGGCTGACCTTTACCTTTCAGGAAAGATACAGTTAAACTCTCAACCCGTCAATGGAGACAACCTGTCAATGGAGACAACCTGTCAATGGAGACAACCCGTCAATGGAGAAAACCCGTCAATGGAGACAACCCGTCAATAGAGACAACCCGTCAATGGAGACAACCCTTCAATGGAGATAAACCGTCAATGGAGACAACCTGTCAATGGAGACAACCTGTCAATAGAGACAACCCGTCAATGGCGATAACCCGTCAATGGAGACAACCCGTCAATGGAGACAACCCGTCAATGGAGATAAACTGTCAATGGAGACAACCTGTCAATGGAGACAACCTGTCAATAGAGACAACCCGTCAGTGGAGACAACCCATCAATAGAGACAACCTGTCAATGGAGACAACCCGTCAATGGAGACAACCCGTCAATGGAGACAACCCGTCAATGGAGACAACCTGTCAATAGAGATAACCTGTCAATAGAGACAACTCGTCAATGGAGACAACCCGTCAATGGAGACAACCCGTCAATGAAGACAACCTGTCAATAGAGACAACCCGTCAATGGAGACAACCCATCAAAAGAGACAACCCGTCAAAGGATACAACTCGTCAAAAGAGACAGCCCGTCAAAAGAGACAACCCATCAAAAGAGACAACCCGTCAAAAGAGACAACCCGTCAAAAGAGACAATCCAGTCAAAAGAGACAAAACCCCCTCTGGTCCAGTTAAATCGATTCCTAAAGATTTTTCTGATGCCAATCCAGTCAAAGAAGACAAAACCACCTATCAACAACCTCCAAATGGCATCTGTAAGCCCATTCCCGACATCACAATGTTGATACCAGTTCATGCGAGTGCAAATTTCTGGGCACTCTAGTGTTCAATCATCTTCCACCTTCGGATCACGAAAGGCCTGGAAGCCAATCTACATCCTTAGGTTTAAGAAGATTGAATAGGGGAAACTGTTGTACCCTAAAATTTGCCCTCCCATATTTCTCAAGACATGTCAAGAATAATCTCCAAGTGGTTCAAGATTGCTCAAGAGTTGGACAGTCAAATCATCTCCTAAGTCAGTCAATTCAAAATTAGGGTTTTGTGTTGCATCAAGGTCCTTGCATACAAAGGACCTCAAGTGCTCCCCAATGTCCTAATATGTTCTTAAGTTCATCCATGTCAAATTTCAAGCCTTGCAGAGGAAGTTTGGTCAGTCAATTGCTCAAGAGGCCCAAAAATCGATTATGCTAGGGCAAAAGTCAACTGTGACCTAAACATAGTCAAACCTCAAGATTTTTTGTCAACATTCTCATTTTGAAGGATAGTTCATAATTTGATCAAGGGTTGATCATGATTCATCAAGGATTGCTCAAGATTCATCAAGATTCAAAAGTTGCTAAACTAGGGTTTTGTAGGAAAAGTCAACTCAACTTTGACCAAGCATAACTTTCTCATACTTTATGAAAAATGACCCATACAAAGCTCATTTTTAAGAGGTTGCAATTTCCTACAATCCATATTCACACCCAAAGATCAAGAAATGCACTCACAAAAAGTTACAAATTTGGACATTATAGGTCATTTTTGAAAGTCAACAAAAATACATTTTTTCCAAAGCTTATAACATGAGCATGGAAGATCAAAATTAGATGAGACCAAATGGGTTGGTTATAGGACATCTCAAGGTTTCTAAAAAGTCCAATAACACTTCCAAAAGTTCAAAATTGAAGAAGTTATACATTGTTGAAGTTGGGCATTTTTCCAAATTTGCCAAAAGTCAACTATCTTCAAAACTCCAATTTTTGACAAAAGGGCCCAATTTTTCCACTTGATTTAGTCTTATCACACCACACATGTGTCCCATCTTCAGTTTCATGTTCATTCATTAAATTTTCTATTTTATTTAATTTTTATTGAATTAATTCATTTTAAATCAATATTAATTCAAATAAAATCCAAAAATTGGTGGAATGATATCTTTTTGATCATTACAGCTTTCAATTAACATTATACACCAAATCAAATTCGAATCATGCCATGTTGTGTACAAAATATTTGATTTGAGGCAAATATGGAAGCTTTGTTAATGGTGGCCAAATCAAATCTTAAATCTTTAATGCACATGGATTGAAAGCCCAATTCTTGACCTAATGCAATCCCTTATACATGTACAAGCCACACACATCAAGAACACGGGCTAAGAACTGCAAAAACGGCCAAAACAAAAGTTGAAAAAAGCTTGAAAAAAGTGAAAACTGAAACCATACTTAGAGCACGATTCAGTCCAAAATCTCAACGTGGTGTTCTTGTTTGCAATCCCCTGAAGCTATAGCAATCAGAACCAAGCCCTCTCATCGCCTGAAACGCCCTGTAAGTCGTCCTAGACATAGCTCAGAACATGAAATCGTGAATCCATGTTCTTGCATCTTTTTTCCATTTTTTTTGTACAATCATGCTTAACGTCCAATTTTTAACATGTCTACATTATTTGATTTTGTTTTCATGGCCTATAACCTTAGATCCGAAGCTAGGGTTTGTGTTCTTGTTTTTTAGGCATTTTTGATACAGGCAAAATTAAGACAAATAATGACCATGTTTGTGTTCAGTGGAAAGAAACGAGTATGATGATGCTCTTAAAACTCGTTTCCAAGGCCTACAAGTGATTTTAGAAGGCAGCCATGGATTCTGCTGCGGATAAAATCCGCAGGTAAAAACCCTGGTTGTTTCAACGAAGAAGACGACTACGCGTCCTCTTCCTATTGGTTGGTTCAAATCAGCGCGCCATTTTTTTTATTTTCAGGCATAGTGGTTTGTTTTTAATATAATATTTGTTTTGTATCCCATTAACAAAAGAACGGGTTGGTTGAGTTGGTAAGCAGGTTGGTGTGTTGTCCCTTGGGACCTGGGTTCAAATCCCAGGTCCCCCAATACCTTTGTGCAATTTTTATTCAGGTACTCTCATGCAACGCTCAAGATGTAGTCCACCATATGCCTCATAGATCTAGGCGCCAGATGGCCTTCAGGCCAAATCTGAAGGCCAGGATTGAAGGTTCACCATGAACTCTAGTCAACAAGCGCATAGGGAGTTGGAAAAGTCAAAGCAGGCTAGGATATTTTGGGCTTTGAATTGAAAATGACACCTTCAAATTAGGCCCACACCCCCTGGGTTATTTCTTTTACTCTTTATATTTTCATTTATTTATTTTGTTCTAATTTTTATTTTATTGTTAATTAACTAATTAATAATTTTCCTAATAAAATCAGAAAACAAAAAAATATTATTTTTATTTATTAAAACTAATTTCATTATTTTATTTTTATAAATAAATATTAATTAATTAGCTTAGTTTTAAATAGGTTTAACATTAATATTTTTGCAATAAATTAAAATCAATGTAGAATTAGGTTTTTAATAATTTTAATCAATTTTATTTTATTTCCTAAAATAACCAAAAATCCAAAAATATTTTCATCATTTAATTTAATTTAATTGTTCATTCGATTTAATCCCATTTAATTCAAAAATAACAAAAAAAAAACATGCTTTCTTTCAAAAAGGGTCAAAACCCTAGAACTTTGCGCTCGATTTAATTTCCCACACGCGTTTGTTTATTTTTATCATATTAATGTACTTGCCTCCGGTTTGTAATAGCTTTTAATTAGGACATTTTTATGGCTTTATTTTATTTTCTGCAATTTAAATTAAATGGTTGTCTTTAGCGATGTAAATACCTGACGCCTTGTAATAATTTAGATTTAATTTCCGCAAATTTAATTTCCGCAACTATTAACTGTTAGATGTTTGATAATAGGGAATGCACGACAAGATTGAATGTATGAACTTAAAATCAACATAGCTCACCCATGACATATACAAAGATAAATAACTGAAAAACAATACACTCGCACATGCGCACTCTTAGGGTACACCTCACTTGGTTGCCTTTGAACGTGGTCATTGAGTATAGGAAGTTTTAGAGGTCGCCCTCTTGTCCAAAGATCATAGTTGCCTCGAAACGGTTGCCTCGGATAAAATGATCTAAGACATTAGGGTTACCGCTAAGGCGTCCTAACATTGCTTTAGTGACCACACGTCCCTTAATCGAATTGACCCTTAAAACTCCAACGATGATGCTACCTACTCCTCAATAGTGGGATATCATTGTCTAAAGGATATTTGTACAGATTAATTCCTTTTTCGAGTAGGTAGATGGTTCTTAAGTACTTGCTCATTCTAAAACAAAACAAAACTTTTCGCACTTACACCCCTTTCAAAACAAAAAACTCTTTTCAAACCCACAATCACAAAGAAAAAGCAAATTTTGAAAACACTTTGAGCAAGTACCTAAGAGCCCGTGGATAACCACAGATAGAAAGGGTGATAACACCTTCCCTTTCTATAATCTACCTCCCGAACCCGAGAAATATCTCAAAAAGGAATTTTTCTGTGCTTTTGTCCTTTCCTTGTTGGATAAAATAAAAGACGGTGGCGACTCTTGCTTACCGCGAAATTTTGCGAAAACAAACGCAAAATAGGAACCAGCATTCCAAAACAGTCAGTTCTCATTCCCACCACATCACAGATGCGTATGCATGTCATGATGTATGAAAGTGCGATGTTTTTAGCTGGGGAAAATAAATCTCGGATAGCTGCTGGAGAAAAGAGTTGAATTCTTTGTTTCCGCTGGGGATAGTGAATGAAGATGATTGTGAGAATAAACCTGTAGGAGAGGATAACTCTGCTGGGGAATAAACTGATGAGGAAATGACTCTGTGGGGAGGACATACTCTGCCGGAGGATCTGTTTATTTGGAAGAATAACCTCAGACGAGGATGAATTATCGTTACTGGTGATAATGAAACCTGTTGGGGATTGAGTTTCTGTTTATGAAAGGAATGAACTCCGTTGGGGATGATTTTCCAGTTGTGACTTCATTGGGGATAACCTTTTAGGCTCTACTAGGGACAATCCTCCAGCCTCTACTGGGGATAATTCTCCAAACTCCACTGAGGATACTTTTCCAGTGCTGATGATAGATAAACTCTGCTTGGGGAGAATTTTACTGACTCATTCGTGGTTGCGAGCCTCAACTGGGGAGAGTGGTATCCTGTTTTGGACAGCTAACATCATTTTCTTTTTCTTACTCTGCGGGGAATGAATGTTAATGGGACGCATGCTGAGGATATGACGATGGATTTGCATCAAGACTTTTCTGCCCCTGTATCTGCGGGAGAAAGTGCCTGCGAAGGCCTTGTGGATTGAGTATTATCCCAACCTATGAGGTGCTTGGTAACTTTCGATCGAAATGATAAGTCTTCTTCTGGTAGGCAAGTGACGAGATGACGGGACATAGTCGTACGCTTTGATCCCTAATTTTTGCCTGGACTGTCTTTTCAGATTTTCAGTCCACCGGGATACCCCTTTTTGCCCAAGTCGCCTTTTCAGATTTTTGACTTGCCGGGTGTACAGATTTTTTCATTTTTTATCCCTAATTTTTGCCCGAACCCTTTTGGTTCGTCGGGATGCCCTTATTTTTGCCTAGGCCAGTCAACCTAGCGGGTCTTTGTTCATGCATAGTATTTTATGACTATGTCCACGCTCTTAGGGTGTAGGGAGTTGTCACTGTCGATAGTGTTGTGTTGCTACACTACCAGAAGATGTTCATTTGATTGTACAAGATTCGTTGCTGGAATTCATGCCCAATTCCCCAAGGGATTCAGATGGAGATTTGTTCCTGGCTATTTGGCATCTTTGAGAGATTCCTTGAATCTTGACTTGACTGCCCCAGATGATGGACAATGATCATGTCGTTCCCCTTGGTTGGAAGTGTTTTTCCACTTGAGGTGATCCTTTTTATTGAGAAGGTTTTTGTTCACTAGATATTTGTCATGCGAATTTCTCTGCTGTTGAACAAATAGTCATATGCAAACAATATTATTTTAATAATGTAAAGCTTATGTCTGTCTTGAAATTTTTGAAAATGCATTTTTCAGTGAAACAGGCAAATTTTTGTAAAATGTGATGTCAACTCAGGATTTACAGCAATTCCTACGGGAGTCAGGATACCTTTTGTAACCGTATGCTTTCGAACTAACCCATGCTTCAGCTAGGACTTTTAAGGGTTATAACCTGGCCTGGTTCACGGTTCAAGAAACAAAGGATAAAGGCTCAAGATTTATTTGTACCCACCCGCTCTTCGTGATGTTATTCAATCCTAAACTCAGCTAATTGTGCATTTAGATCTCGTATGAGTCTTTGCTATGATATTCCAGTGATGGTTCAGATACTGACAATTTATTTCGAACAGGCAATCATTTTTGTTGAGAGTTTGTAGGACCTCTTTCTTTTTTATTTTATTATCCTTGTCTTTTGCCTGAACTGTTTCTTTTTGTGATTACAGTCAGCGGGATGCCCCAGTTTTTCTTAAGTCTCCTTCATAGGTTTTGACTTATTGGGCTTTTATTTTGAGAGATAATGACTGCCTGTCTTGACGATTATAGGGAACCATCACCGTCTTTGTTTTGGAAGGACCTTTTTGAAGCCATTCATTGTGCACCTGGATTAACTGAGAAAACTACCATGTCCCAGGTTATAATTAAGGGTTTTAATTTGTGAAAAGAAAAACTCCAACTTCTTTGGCTCAAAGGGGTTAACTAGGGATTATCTTCCTTATAACTCCACTGTTAAGGATTTGAAACAATGCATGTACCTCGTCAGCGGGGTCTGTTCAAAAGCATACTGTAGAGATTTTGATATCATTTTCGTCATCCTCCCTCTAAGGCTTAGAGTTTTTTAATCAAGAGTTGATCATCACAACAAGGAAAGCAATTTAAATATAGTGAATATGAATGGATTGATTCAAAACATACATATGCAATGCATTGATAAAGTAACAAAGTTTAACATGAATAAATATTCGAACAATCAAAAGAAAATTACAAATTGAAAATTCTAAAGAACAAAAGCCTCTCTTGTCAGAACTTGTCACTTCAAATTGTGAGCCTTGAAGGATTGATAGAAACATTTCAGTTGACCATCTTGCATGAATTCCAATGCTCCTTCATCAATCAGGTTTTAAATTTTGTATTTCAATTTCCAACAGTCGTCAATATCATGCCCCAGACTGTTGGAGTGGTATGCGCACCTCGCATCAGGATTGTAGTTAGGTGAAGAAGTCTTGGGATTCATATGAGGTCCTATCAACATCACCAGATTCATCCTCAACAGGTGTTGTAAAGCTTGAGACAGCGGCATGTTGAGCTTGGTAAACTGCCTCTTGGGTGTATCCGACTTACTCTGATTAACCCGTTGTTTATGGCAAGGTTGTTGTTGTGTCCTTGAGGTAGTAGCAACTTGGAGAGGTCCATTCTTCACCAAACCAAACCCTTGTCTTCTTGGAGGCTGATCAGTGACTTGGCCCCCAGCCTCGACTGTTTGCTTCATACTGTTGTATCTGTCTTGATGAAGCTGGTTGATAATGGTTCTCAACTCTTCTTGTTCCCAGGCTAAGCCTTGGATAAGAGCCATCTGCCCCAGCATCTGGGTTCTTATTGCATCTACCTCAGCTTTCAATTGTTTCAACGCTCGTCCTTATTGTCTTCAGGACTTTTCTTGACCAAGTTCCTAACGAGGAGTGTTTTCAACTCTTCCTGCCCCTTGGATAGGTTTAGGAAAAATTCCCTGAACTGTGTTTCTTGAAGATCTCCATTGTCTTTCTTGAGAGCCATTGTTGAAATAAACAGCGAGAACATGAGACCTGTATTGGAAGACCTGTTATGCAATGATATGTGTGATATGTATGCAATGTTTTCAAGGATCTCGCGGGGTAAACAAGAAACTGTTAGAATTTGATTGTAGCTTGATTGAAGAAACTTTGTGTCGTTAAGAGTCCGTCTTCAAGAGTCAAGCTCACCATATTGAGTGGGTCATAGCCACCGACTCAAGTCATCGTGTTTTGATCTCTAGACGACATTGGCTAGAGGAAAATAAATCCCCTTTGCCCTTTGCTAGACGTCTGATTTACCATAACCTGCATCACAAACCCTTGAGATCCTTGAAATGGTTAAGGAAATATTAAGGCATGATGTTATGATGTGTATGCTATGTGTTTAAGCAAAAGTGTGAGGTGATGCAAACAAGTAAACTCGGCAAGAAATTCAAGTTATTGGATATGGACTGTAAACAAAACCTGCAAGGAACTCATGTTGTCAGACGATAAAAATGTGCAAGTAGTTCAAGTTGAAAGCACACAAGTCACACAAACAGCCTTAGGTTTAGGCTTGCATGGGGTCTGGGTATTACCCTCTTGAAGTTCAGTTGGTTTAACCTGTCCTAGTAATAGTAACCGGGTTCTAGAGGTTCTCAATATCACTTACCATCCTCGATCGGTCATAGTTCCAATTTAGGAATCTTTTCTTACGGCCGGAACCATCTCGAGAGTATGGTCTCAATGAGTGTAGCATACTGCTACTTTCTATGGCCAAGTTGGTCAATTATAAGTTCTAAGGTCAGTTGATGCTTAATGACCCTTTAGCAGCCCCATACTCTCCTTGTTCCTCCACAAGGGATATTGGTACCAACTAGTGTGTCACACCAACATAGCTACTGCTTCAACCGTATCGGTCTATGCCGTACAGTTCCCTCACGGTCTATTGCTACTTACCTAAAAGGTATCCCCAGATCCGGGTTAGGATCTATAGTAACTCCGATACAAAACCCACAAAGATAAAGCAAACAGATCAAACAATTGAAAACAATATGATGAACTAATCCTAAGGTACACCCCATTTATTAAATCCCTAGAAGAGTCGCCAGTTCTGTGATACGGTGGCCAGAACCGGACTATTTTGAAATGTTGGTTTGCGTTTTGCGTTTGTTTTTGCAAAATGTCGCGGTAAGCAAGAGTTGCCACCGACTTTTATTTTATCCAACAAGGAAAGGAAAAAAGCACAGAAAAATTCCTTTTTCGAGATATTTCTGAGTACGGGGGGTAGATTATAGAAAGGGAATGTATTAGAACCCTTTCTATCCATGGTTTCCATGGGCTCTTAGGTACTTGCTCATCATTTTCAAAATTGTTTTCTTTGTGTTTGTGGGTTTTGAAAAGTTTTTGTTTTAACTTCAATTTAACTCTTGCTTCTGTCTTCAAGAGTGTAATGAAGTGTTTTTTTGAAAACTTTGTTTTGTAAAGAAGTGTAAGTGTGGAAAAAGGTTTTGTTTTATTTGAGCAAGTACTTAAGAGTTAATCTATCTACTCGAAAAAAGAATCGTTATGTGCTCGTTTCCTTTAGACAATGATATCCCACTATTAGTGAGTAGGTAGCACCGTCGTTGGAGTTTGAGGGTCAATTTGAAAGGGACATACGGTCACTAAAGCAACATTAGGGCGTCTTAGTAGTAACCCTAATGTCTTATATCATTTATCCGAGGCAACAATATCCGAAGCAACCTTTCCGAGGCAACTATGATCGTTGGACAAAATGACGACCACTAAAGCACCCTATACTCAATGACTGTTTACCGAAGGCAACCAAGTAGGAGTGTACCCTAGGAGTGCGCATGTGCGAGTGATTCAGTTTTAGGTTTATTTATCTTTGCACATTTAGGGTTGTCTAACTGGTTTAAAATTAAACATACATTCTTGTCATGCAAGCTCTAATTATTCACATATTTAACAGTTAAATATTTGCTGAAATTAAAGTGCGGAATTTAAACTAAGCTATTACAAGGCTTCAGGTATTTACATAGCCAAAAACAAACCCCTTTGAAAATTAAAAACGGTAAAAATAAACGTCCTAATTAAATTATTACAAACTGTGACCAGATACAATAATTGGGAAAAACAATAATAAAGCGCGCAATGATAAATTAAATCGACGAGAAATTAGGGTTTTGACCCTTCTATCCTAATTAAAAGAAAACTTGTTTTTTTGTTATTTTTAATATTTTTTAAGAAAAAAGATTAGGTTTTTAGAATTAAATGCAAAATTAATTGGTTATTAAATTAATTAATGAAAATAATTAAATGACATATTTTTGGGTTTTTGTTATTTTAGGAAAAAATAAATTAGTTAAGTTAGTGATAAAACCTATTTATTCTAATTGATTTTAATTATTTACAAAATAAATTAAAGTTATCTAATTTAATCAAACCTAATTAAATTAATTGATTTTTTTTAATAAAAATAAAATCTAGACCTAATTTGTGAAAAATAATATTTTTTGTGATTTTTGATAAAAAAGAAAATAATTATTTGGTTAGTAAAATAAATAATAAATAAATAAATTGAAAATATAAAAAAGAAATAAAGAGTGAGAAATGGGCCTGAAACAACATTTTTGGGAGGTGTAAAGAGCATTATTGAGCCCAAAAACAAGGAGGTCCGTTTGACCTTCCAGATTACTTGCTTCTGCATTGACTAGGCTCTATGGTGCTCCCCTCTTGCTAACCATCAGATCTAGATCTCAAGACAAATGGCGCGTTGGATTATGAGGATGCATGGTGGTCATTAACCTCATGCATGTACTGAATTTCCTGAAAGAAAATGTGAAAATAACAAATGTTGGAGGCAGGGGTCGAACCCCTGACCTCCAGCCTTCCAATGCCTTAAGCGCTTATCTGGCTACCACTGCATCACTTTGTTTTTGTTGTACAGTAATGAAACAACAATAATAATATGTAAAACAAAGAAGTATTGGAAAATAATAAAAAATGCGCGCAGAAATTTGAATAGGCCAATGGAATGCTGCCACCGGTCATCGTCTTCCTCTCACTGTGGGTAAAAGTCTCAAACTTTTACCTACGGACGTTTGTCCGTAGCTATAAGCCTGGTTCATTCAAAAATCCTCCTTGGGCCATATAAATGAAACCTAACGCCATGACTGGACTCGTCTCATTATTCTGAACACGATGGTACCACTTACGGAGGTTAATTTCTCCTGTAAACAAAAACCCTAAAACAGACTCCAAAACCCTAACAATGGCAATTCATGATTCAGTCCATTAAAATGCAATTGGGTATTGTAGAAAGTTTGCAAACATTATGATGATCAAGAATGTACAATTATTTTATGCTATAAGTGCAAGAACAATGCTATCCGAATTCAAGAAGATTGCAATACCATGACGGACTTACAGTGTGTTGTAGGGCTTGAAAACGCTTGCTTTCGATTGCTTTCGCTTGCTGAGAGTGCCAGGAACCGATTGAGATAGGCAAAGAGTCTTGAGGATGCCTCTAAGTGAAAATCCGATCTCACACTTTTCTTGCTTTTTTTAAGTTTTGGTTCTGCCTCATACGCCTGTCTCTAACCTTGTTTTTGAGTCTGCATGCACTCTATATGTACCAAGCAATGTATTAGGGTGGATAAGTTGTATTCAATCTTCCTCCTTCAATGATTTGGATTATGATTTGATACACTTTGAAAACTTCCCAAAATTGGTCCAAATCCAATCTTTTTGTGTACACATGCCTTGATACGAGTTTGAATGACTTGCTAGCTGTAATTGGAACCTGAAACAAGCACAAAATCTCTTACTTTCAATATTTTGGATTTTATTTGATTTGTTTTGATTTAAATTGAATTAATTCAAATAAAAACCAAAATAAATAATAAAAATAAGATATGGATAAGTGGCAAATGCTAGAGCTCGTGGACTATGTTGCCAACTCAAAACAAGTGAAAACGATTGGGCCCATTTGGCAAAATTTGAAGTTTTAGGGATAGTTGACTTTGGCAATTTTGCAAAAAAGGCCAACTTCACCAATGCATAACTTCCTAAATTTTGACTTTTTGGAGGTGTTCCGGGACTTTTTAGAAAGTTTGAGATGTCCTATAAGCAACCCTTTTGGTCTCATCTCATTTTGATATTCCATGCTCATGTATGAAGCTTTGACAAAAAAGGTGTTTTTGTTGACTTTTCAAAATGACCTATAATGTCCTAATTCATAACTTCTTGTGAGTGCATATTTTGAACTTGGGAGCTGAAGATGTATTTTAGGTAATTGCATCCTCTTCAAAATGAGATTTGGATGGGTCATTTCTCATAAAGTATGAGAAAGTCATGCTTGGTCAAAGTTGGGTTGACTTTTCCTACAAAACCCTAATTTAGCAACTTTTGAGTCTTGGTGAATTATGAGCAATCCTTGATGAATCATGATTAACCCTTGATCAAATGATGAAATATAATTCAAAATTAGGATGTTGACCAAAAATCTTGAAGTTTGACTGTATGTGGGCCACAATTGACTTTTGCCCTAGCACGGTCGATTTTCAGGCCTTTGAGCAATTGACTGAGCAAACTTTCTCTGCAAGGCTTGAAACTTGACATGGATGATCTTGAGAGAATATTAGGACATTGGTGAGCACTTGGGATCACTTGGACTCAAGTATCTTAATGCAACATGAAACCCTAGTTTGGGGTAGACTGCCTTAGGAGAGAGCTTGTCTGGCCAACCCTTGGACTACCTTGAGCAACTTGAGGATCTTTCTTGCAATGTTTTGAGAAATATGGGAGAGCAAATTTTGGGGTACAACAGTGACCTTTTGCTAGGTTGAGGAGAGTCTCTTGGAACTGTGCGAGTTGAGTTCGAAGATCTTTGACGTTTTGCTCTAGAGCCATCTTATACTGAAATAAACAGTAAAAAGATGAGGAAACCTGTATCGGAAAACATGTTTATGATATGATGCATGCTATGTGGATGCAATGTTTTCAAGTACTTCAAGATATTTAAATTTTCTAGCTAAAAAGGAAATAAGCACAATAATTATATTAATAAATTCAAGATTAGCTCCTGATGGCTCATGGTGGGCAAGCATACTTGAGACATTGGATTTGTTGACATGGTGATCTGACGGTGTGGATGAGAGGCGCATGGTGCACGTACATGATTGGATTGCATAGAATCTGAAATAAGAAAATTAATGAAAAGAAAAAGGGTACCATTGGGGCTCGAACCTAGGTCCCTATAGTTCAATTCCTTACGCGCGCTTCTTCTGCCACTGGGGTGGCTGTTTCATTCGTGAGTAATACAACTTGCAATAAATATAAAATAAACCCTTTCCCGTTGACACTTCATCCCTAACCTCGCGCCACCATCTCCATTGTTACATTTTCAAATTTCTAATCTTGCTCATTTCTCAACCATTTGCAAAAGTATAAACATGAAACTTGCTCCATTTTTCAATTTGATTCAACCATGTAAGCAACTTAAACTATAAATCAAAGATGAACATTAATTTTCGTTGGTACCAAATAAAACCTAATTTTTTCAGAAAGTTTAAACTCAAAATTCGCATCACTCAGACAACATAAATGAAAACTAAAGACATGGTTAGCTTCGGGGCTATGATGTCTATATTTTTTATTCACAAAGTAACCATTAATGATGCTAGTAGAGAGAGTTCAAAGTTGAGAAAAATTACCTCAAAACTGGAAATCGTGTATGGAGTTTGAGCAACCCTGGAGGTGTGGTGATAATCTGGATAGCTTCACTGGACTCCTAGGAAGCTAATGCAACTCTTACTTTGTGCTGAAATTGCCTGAATCGTGCTGGAGAAGTCAAGTTGCAGAGCTGAGTTTTTGAGTTTGGATAAAGATGGAGTTACAGTTGTGAAACAGGGATAAGGATGAGTTATATATGATGTATGTAAGCTTTGTGATTGATTTGGAGAGGAAACTCATGAGTGGATTGTGAGATGGAAGTTCAAGGTAAAAAATGACAAGTTATGGAGGTTTTTTGTGCAAATTATAGTTTGAGGGAGTTTGAGGGCTTGTGAAATCGCGAGTTAGGTTGCATATGACTTCTCTATTTATATAGGAAAGGTCTTGAAGGCTCTAGTGCTTAGAATCAAGAAATTACATGTTATGGTTTTGAAACTTGTTTTTGAAGCAAACTTGAAATGCATAGTTTCAATGTGAAGTACAAGATCTTGTAGCGTGGTTAACATGATCTAGACAAGTTGCTTCTGTCTTTGAGATTGTGTGTGATCATAAGGAACAAGTGCAAAGCTCAATAAGTTAACATTGTGATTAAAGTTGGCTTTTCCAAAATGGCAATGTTACCTTTATGCTAAAAATGGATTAATCACTTGGACAATGGCTCAATCAGTAGTATAAACATTTAATTATTGAGTGATTTGCAAGTTAGAAGGCCTGCAAAGTATGATTATGCAACATGCTTGAATATTGGATCAAGTGTTCTTCATGAAAATGACTTATAATTCAAGAATGGATGCCTAACTTCTTCTCTTCGAAACTTATAGCTCAAGCATGATCTCTTCAAGTTCTTGGACATTTTAGAAATCTTTAAATATTTTTTACAACCTTCATGTTGACCACTTTTGCTAAATCAAACTGGAGCTAGGCAAAAATTGGCCAAGAGGTTAGGACAAAAATCTACCTAAACTTGCTAAAATTTTCACTAAGTGTTTTATGAAAAATGTCATGACTTTATGAGCTTATATCTTCAAATCTAAGCATTTTTTGGATATCAACGATAAGGGACAAAGTTGTAGAATTCATTAAGATCTACAACTTTAATGTTGAATGTTTTCCTTGAATCATCTTGCATCTTGGTGAAAAATTGTCATGAAGTAGTGAAATTATCAAGGTTAAAAACACTTAGAATTTTTCTAAGTATTGAAAACTTTGACTTTTCATGGAATTTTCTTGACTTTGTTGATTATTATTGACCAAGTTTGACATTTTTGAATGTATTGATGAATTTTGATCTTTGAAATTCAATGTTGACCAAAAAGTCAAAGTTTGACTTTTTATGTATCAGTTGACTTTTCATCAGTTGATCCAAATTTCAAATATCAATCAATTGATCTTGAGAAATTATTTGAGCCATGAAATTAAGTCAAGGTATTGTGTTTGAATCCTTAATATCATGATTCAAGCCATTAGGTCATGTACTAGGTCAAAAGTCAATGATCAGTCATTCTTAGTCAAAATCCTAATTTTGACAATTTTGCCCCTTTGATGATTTGAGTGCCTTTATTGAGGAATTGTGATTAACACTTGATCAATTGATGAAAATGACTTCAAAATATTGATGTTGGCCAAAAATCATGAAGTTTGACTATATATTGACCACAATTAAATTTTTACTCAATATAATTAATTTTCAGTCATCTGAGCAATTGATTGAGAAAATTTGTGATGTAAGACTTGAAACTTGGTATGATCAATCTTGGAGACCTATAATGAACCATGAAAGTCATTTGAGGCATCAAAAGTCCTATTGTCCTTGAGAAAAACAAAACCCTAATTTGGAGGCTCAATGCTTAGGAGGTGGGCTTGTCTGATCAAATCCTTGAGCATTTGAGATCTTTGGTGAGAAATGTCTTGAGAAAAGAGAGGGAAAATTTTGGGGTACAACACCTCGGGAGTCTTTATATTCGTGTTGTTGGGCCAAAGACATGTCCTCCAACATAAGACATGTTATTCGCTTGCATAATACTACCACAAGGAGATACTTGCGACATACTTATTTATCTTACCATCGTAAGTTGAAGATTCAGTTGGTTATCTATATCATTCACCACGGGGTTAGTCTTGTAAAAAGTACAAGGTTGAGAACAACAAGGAGTAAATAGTACATGTTATATAGGAATCGACTAACTTAGAAAGGTTTTATTGTCATATTATTGTCTGACTTTAGGTAACAATGTCTTCCTAACTTTGGCTCTTTTAAGTTCCTTGAGTAGTTGGCATGATGAAATAATTTACTAAGTGTCATATTTATATTGGAAACTATCTTATTATCTACAACATCATAGTCTACAATACATCAAATGAAACATCATCCAACATTTATGTGTGTTATGAATCTTGCTGTGGATTACGACAAAATTCAATATCAATTTATGAGGAAAAGAATAGTAGCAACCAAAATAAATGGTCTACAACAATAATAATTTATACACAAATAATATACTAGAATAAGGCGAGAAAAGACGAAGGTTTGTTTAGCCAGTTCGATCAAAGATCTAATATGGGGGGAGAGAGCAACTCTCAAAATATTCACTATACTCAGAAAGTTGTTACAAGAGATTACATATGAGTTATTAAAAAATAACGTTTGCCTTCAGATCCCAAGACCAACCCTGAAGGCGCCCAAAAATTAACCCTATTTTCTACCCAAGTGTTTCCCAACCTCTTCAACCTTCAATATATGAAAACCTTCAATATATGAATAACCCAAATCCAAGGTGTAAACAAGTGTTTCCCAATTCCTTAATTCTCTTAGATAACTCCAAAGTTTTCCCAAAAATTCTTGCATTTTTAACGTTTCCCTTGAGAATAGCTCAAACCCTATACTATATCTTAAACCCTTGCTCTCCCTTGTTCTTGTAAGCTCTAAGATGGTCACACCTGCAAACATATAAGAGATACATATTTATAATAGCAAATGCCCAACAATTAAAGTCCAAAATCACAATTCAATCACACATGGATCCATGGACTGAACCGAAAGAGCCTGGAATACGCAAAACAAGAAATTGTCGAAATGTCTGAAAATCCCGAAATCACAATTCACCATCCGTACGGCCACAATTCATTATCCGTACTGTCACTATTCATCATTCATATGATCACTATTCAATGTCCGTACGATCATACGATTTTACCCGATTTTTAGTTTTTCGGCTTTTTGACCAACATTCTGAAACTTCCGATTTTCGCGGTATATGCAATCTTCAAATATATGTTTTCTTTCTCTTTATCGATAGAGGTTTTAAAACATATTATAACAATGTGGGTACTACATGAATGTTCCCTCCATTTTGGAATACACGGAGTCTTACATTTAACTTATTTTCTTGTTCTCATCGTTGTGTTATGTTGGCCCCATCCAGATGTGTGGAATTTTCCCAAGTTGTTGTTCCACAATCTCCATCCTCTTCAGTTTGAGTTGCTGTAAATTTGAAACTGGCCATAAAACTTAATTTTTCCTTCCTAGTGTGTTTTTGACCAAGTCTAAAGTATTTTCTTGACATCGTCTCTACTAGGAGTCTATTGACTAATTCTAAAATTGTTTGTATCAATTTCAACTTATATTTTATTTATTTATAGACGTAAACACTGTATTTCTCTTCCAACTAAACACATCTTTTATGAAAACAAAATCTCTCAAACTAATTTTACATGTTCTTCAAAAGGTGAGTATTTTTTATTTTTTGAGAAAATAAAAACTCTCCACATTAACAAATCCACACACACTAACTCCCAATTAAAAATAAAAACAATTATACATATTAACTAATTTCAAATATTAATTAGAAATCCATCACCTCTCAAGTACAGTTTCATCTAATCATCTTTAAACAACATGATGTGAATATTTGAAATTCAAATCAAAATAAAACACTGTTTTTTTCCTAAGTACCAATTTGGACCTATACTCGTATTTAATATACACTACATCATTTTCAATATTTGTTTTGATTATTATTTTTTTTTTCTGAATGTGGCCACGTACTTCCCTTTCTCTGCTTCTATAAATACCTCTGTTACGTCCCTCCCCACCATGTATCAGAAGCATTAAATGTTTCATAATAATGGTATCTACCTAGCCATCATCAAGCATTTTCAATTTATTTATTTAAAGGCTTTTGCTTTTTCATAAACTTCAATTCAATATCTCTTTGTATTTTAGTGTGAAATAATCTATTAAGCTCAGGAGGGATAGCGCCATAGAAAATCTTTCTCTTTCTCTTCTTTTTCTTGTTTTCTTGATTGATCTTCTATTGCGCTATCCATCCTGAGTTTCATGGCTTCTTCATACTCTCTTGGTTCATCATCATGATGCTGTTTTTGAGATTTTTGGATATTTGGCTGAATCTAAGCTTCAATTTACAATTGGTATGTTCTTCATCATCATACACTATACGAGGTTGTTTCATCGTACTTTTGTTGTCTGTTTCTTTTGATTTTGTCTGTTAGGCTAATTTTAATAATTAACAGTTTTTTATTATATAATAATTAGCATGTTTTGCTGTAATTTTGTGAAAAAAATCTTCTTTTTTATTATTATTAACAAGGTTTTGAATAAGGACTTCATATTTTGTATAAAAGCTTTATAGTAAAATATTGCGATTGTATTTTGCATAAAAACTTTCGCAATAAAGATGTTGTGATTCTGATTGCAGTGTGAATTAATTTTAATTTTTTTTTATTATAAAATGAGATTGATATCAAGATTTTTTGATACTATTTAGTTACAGTCGTTTTTACAGTAATATACTATTTTTTAGAACCTTAATTATTATAAATTTTTTTTTAAAATTTATGGAAATTATTTTTAAATGTATCAAATAATTAATATATTAGTTTGTTATAGATCAAGATATACAGAGAAAGTGGAAGAAATGGAATGAAAGAAGAGAGTGGTTACCAAGTTTATTGCAAGTTTCTATTTCTATTTCTTGTTTTAGATCAAAAGTTTCCAAATTATATGATTCTCTATGAACCACTTGAATTGTTTAGCTTATAACTTGCCTTTTATAGGTTATAATGCACATTTTTTAAATAATTTTATGGAAGATTTTTTTCTGCTTCAATTGTTAAAGGTAAAAAGTTACTAATAATTCAGTGTTAAAAAGAAACTAAAGTATAAGAAATGATGAACCGTTGAACTTGAGAAACACCATAAATTTGTGTTGAAGTTAGAGAAAAAAGTTTTGCTGAGAAGAATTTATCATTTTTATTTTTCACAAAAAATATTAATTTTTAATTAATACATGACAAGATGTCAATATTGTGGTCCACATGACTTTTGTTTTATTAAAAAATGTATATATTTAATCTTCAAATTTCTTAACTTAATTTAATGTTCCATTTTAGTCTCTTAATTAAAAAATATTGTAAGTTAGTTTCTTTATTATATTTCTGTTGTCCTATTTGTTCTCTTCCATCAATTTTTGACAAAAAAAAAACGTTAAGTTCCGATGATGTTAATATACAATAGAATTCAAAAGTTCAAATGTGACTCATTTATACTATGAAATAGAATTTCACTTGTTTAAGTATCGTAAAGATAGTCACAATAAAATTATATTAAATAAAAATCTTAGTATAAATATTACATTCACGATAGTAGAATTTAATATTTTTTTTATTAGAAATTGACGAAAGACATGAAATAGGATAACATAAGTAAAATCAAATGACTAATTTGTAATTAAGGGTGTTCAAATTCAAACCAATCAAAATAAAAAACCGAAAATCGATTCAAAAAATTAAAAATCACAAAAAACTGAAATTTATTAGATGCATTTGGATGTCATTTTATGAAAACGATCTGTTTGAATCAGATTTCAAATTAATTTTTTAAAACCAATCCAACCCAAATCGAATCACATAAATATATATATTTATACTTATTTACTTTTTATTAATATAATATGTTACGTGAATTTATTATTAGATGATAATAATTTTTTTAATAATATATATTAGTTTGATATAATCTATTTATTTTTATCATTTCAACCATAATTGATCACTTCCAATTTGTAATATTAACTTTTAATATACTATATATTATATATTATATCAAATCTATTATTTATTAGTAGTTTTATATTATTAATAAAAATATAATATGTAATTTGGATATTTAAAAACCGATTCAAATTAAACCGCATAAAATTATATTAGATCGGATTAGATTTTTTAATATATCATCGAGAAGAATATTCATAATTAACTACAATTTTTGACGTCAGCTGTCCTCAAAAAGATATTTATAGCGAGCAGCACTACTAAAAATGACCGGGGGCTTCAACCAAATTTCGCCCTATACATCGGGAATTGGATCAAGATCAACTGTTTTTTAATTAAGTTTTTGGATTTGGCTCTCGAATTTACTAATCGTACCGAACCATAAATAAATTTATCTTTAAATCAGATAAATTTTTGCTTTAAAACTGATTCAAACCGAACCGCAAACACCTTTATTTATAATATTTTTTTCAAAATATTAAATTAAATTAAGAAATTAAAACACCTATTAAATATATTTATCTTAAGTCGATCTAAACTATGACAATCTATTGAAGTTAGAGGAGCGTTGAAAAAAGAAATATAATATTCTAAAATCACTTGATATTTAATATATTAATCATTTCTCTGCATAATTGAAAATTACTGTGGAGAGAAGCTATGCATATTAGTTTTTCAAAACCATAGCAAAAAAATGTCATAAGCTTCTCCTTAGTGGTGGGGTGGAAGCTATGCATATCAACATCTGAAAATCAGAATGATCCATCATGTTATTAAACACAAGCTTAGTAACATTTAATGACTCATTCTTGATCCCATTAGGGGAAAGGTTTCACTTTCACGAATGTGAAATTGAAATACATTTTCATACTCTATTGTTAAAAATGTGCACATATTTTAGAGAGTAGAAGTACAATATTTCCATTATATGTTACAGGACAATGATAAGAGAATATATGATAGAGAAAATGAAGAAAAGAAATTAAAAGATGTGAATTTAGGTAGCTAGTGTCACATGGGATGATGGAATAAGAGATGTTGACTACCCCCCAACTTCGTAGAAGCAACGTTGTTAAGTCCAAATTCCCATGATTTTGGTTGCCCAACGTTGAAGCTATAGTTTCCGCAATTCAATATGTCTCTGCCCCCACACTTTAATTATGTCATATAGTTTCCCATTTAGATCTAGTGGGGCTCTATACTAGAATATGTATCTTATCGTATATTTCAATTGCAATGTTTGTCCATATATACAATGCAACCTCTCTCAATATTACAATAAAGTAAAGTTCATTTTGAATATATATATAGCCTTATCTCATTGTTTCTTTGTTTAAGACTTGTTATCATTCTTATTATCTATCCTTAATAGCCTTGTCTCATGGATGTTACTTGACTCATAGTAGAGTCTCTAAAGTCGAGTTTGATTTCCTGATTTAAGGTTATGATTATCAGTGTTTTAAAATTAAACTGATTCGGTCCGTCAGACTAATTAGATAATAAATCAGAGAATATTACAGGTTGAAAAATTTTAAAAATCGGAAATGCGGTTGACTCGGTGATAATTAGTGCGAACTATTCAGTTCACTGGTTAAACCGATGAATACGTGAATTTGCTTAAACCGTCGGATTGCACTATTTTTTACATTTTAGATGAAGTACAAAATTTTTAAAATTGAAACAACATTTCCTCCTTTTTGTTTTAACGACAAACATGAAACTTTCATAATCTAAAAAAAATCTCATTCATTAATCCACCTCAAACTTCAACTCTAATGATTAATCTTCTTCCTTATTGTAGGATTCGATTTTGTTATTCAATTTTGTTGTTATTGGTGAATTGACTTCTTTCATTTGCAGTCTTGTTATTTTTATTCAATTTTTATGTTATATTTTCACTTTACATTTATTGTTTGGCATTTGATTTAGATAATTTTATTCGAGGCTTAAGAATCATTATTTATTTTTGTTGAAGATTAAGACGTGTACTTTAGGAAATTTCTGATATGAAATGATGCTAGTAATAATTTTGTCTTACCACTTCTTAGAATAACAATTTATCCTTATCTTACATGAATTTGATCACATAATCATTTGATTTTTTGCGTTTGATTCTAGCGTGTGTATTGAAAGTTTGTTTACATTTTATATAATTTTTTTTAGATTTTAAAATCACAATTTTTTATTTCAACTAATATTTTATTTATTTTTATATATTGGATTAAAATTCATGCAGTCCGACCAATCACTCACCAGTTCCAATGGCCTAATGACCCGGTATCTTAACCGGATTGAATATCGATCTAGGTTTTAAAATATTGGTGATGAACTTGAAGTCAAAGGAGCTTCCCCTGATCTCCACGTGACAGACTTCTCTAAGGTAGTTTGAGGTAATTCCAAGTTTGTCAGTTTTTTATGAAGTACTTCTTCTTTACCATAAGCAAAAGTCAATATTTTAACTTACTAAAAAATTTCAAATTTTTGTGCCTTTTTTGAAATATATTTTAAAATGTATTTCTATATTTATTGGGTATGTTTGTATATTTACTTTGAACATATGTATATTTCTTGATCATGGTGTTGTATAAAGCTTGCTTTACAAATCAATCTTGATGTCTTCTTTGATCTTTTTGCTTTATGTTTGGATTTGGGTTGTTATAGACATATACCTCACAAATCTTGATTAAGAATGGATATCTATTAGTTTCTAGATTTTAGAGATAGATTTAGAGCTAATATTCACTTTGGGTGCTAAAGCTTAATGCTTCCATGTTGTTGTAGCGTGCAAGACATTGCCGATAGAGTAATACGGTTGGTCTTGCGACTTGGCATTAGACATAACCTTCGTTGTAGATACATCTCGTGGTGCCCATGATGATTTTAACGAGTACAGTAGGTTGAGTGCAACTGATCAATATGTTTAAGTTTGTGACGAGTAGTATAAATTCCATCCTGTTAGATTTCTCCTTTCTATTTAATGTATTTATTTTCTTGTCAAAAGTTTTTACCCTTTCCTTACAAACAAACCCATTTAATCCCCAAACTCATAAACGCGAGAATTTGTTGAACGAAAATTCGATAACTAATCTCTGTGGACACGATAAATTCTCGGATAAATATTTCCAAAACTTTTATTGCTTGCCGCTACACCGCTTCAACATAGGTCTATAACACATTTTAGTAGTGAGGGCTAGCACATAGAGGTGAGAAGCCTTGTAAGGTGGTGTTTTGAGGTGATTTAGGAGACATGCTCACGTGAGGTGAGAGACCCCGCTGGTGACAGATGATTCTTTGGAGCAAGCGTGTAATCACCTAAGATGGTGTATTTAGATTGCAGTGAGCGTGTTTGCTCTTTAGAGTGTAAAGAATGAGTATTACTTGAGATATGTCTTTATCACTTGGAAAAAGATGTATTTATAGAGGCCTATATGACCTAGGAATGAATGACCCTTAGAGACGTCTGTAGCAACTGGTTTTTTTTAATCAAGAGTCACCACTATTAGTTTTTATCCTAGGGAATGAAACCTAACAGAAAAGCCTAATTTGCGGACAGAGATTCTAGGTTTCGGACTCAATTAGACGAAAGGAAGGTGTTAGGCACCTTTCATCTACATTGTTCACAAGGATATTAAGCTCTAGGTCTAAGTTTGGGATAAACAAGGTTTTAAGTTTTAATTAGCAAGACTCACCACTATTTTAGATCGCATGCCTACGTATCCTTTTATGAGGAATCAGAGTCCCAATTCGTAGTTCGTATCAATTGGTGTATTTTAGGGATTTGCAAACATATTTTGAATCACTTCGCACTCGGTCAGGAGTAGTGTTTGCGGAGATTTTGACTGAAAATGCAGTAAGCCAAAATTAGTTTGAAACCCATTTGCAAAAAAAGACTGTTGATTAGCTTAATTTGTTCGCGAAAATAGTTTGAGATTTGTTTGTGTTTTTTATTTGTATTAATTGCGAAAAAATCTTGATTAATGCATGATTAAAAAAACTTAATGCAAATAGTATAGAAAATAATATATGCAATTTTTACATGAAAACAATTTATTCGATCATATAGTAATACTTACATATAATAAATAATAATTAATATTTAAAATATGGTAATAAAAATTAATAATAATAATTATAATTATTAATAAATAATTAATAAAATATAATGTAAATAAAATATAATTTAAAAAATGTAAAAGAAATAAAAAATAATAATTGTTTAAGCAAACCTGGGGGGTGTAATCCCAGTTATGAAGTAAAAACAGGGGGTGCTAAAAACAGTCTGGGTTGGCCCAAATATGCATGCTAGCAGGGGGGTGCACGTTGTTGTTGCGTTTTAGCAAATAGAGATGAAGGGTGGTGTAAAGAGCGTTGGGCCAGGCCCAATACAAAGTGGCAAGGGGGGTCCTGTTAATTGGGTGTGTGAGGGTGTACGAAACTTATGGTGGACTTGGCCTTATGGCCGTCCACTAATGATCATGCAGATGCGATTTGGGAGGTCCATTATAATACTGTATACGCGCGAGCACGTGATTATGTCATAACATAACATTATTTTTTTTCAATTTTTCATTTTCACTTTTATTTTCCCAACCCTTACAATACCCTCATCTTCTCTCTCTCCCAGAACCCCAAAACCCTCGCCTCTACAAAAACCTAACGCCGCTACCGGCGGCGGCCAATCACCCCCCTTCCCCAACACTTATTAATCCTAGCCCCAATACAAACAACAACAACCCAAAAGATCCAATAAAAAGAACAGTAAGCTAAGTATAGTTACCCTTCTTGCGATTTCTGTGCTTTGGTTTCAATTCTGGTCTGATTTGGATGCTAATCCACCGTCTTCTTTTCCAATTTGCAGGTAGCAATAGCGACGGTGCTTGAGGCGGACAACATCAGTGATGTTCAAAAGGTGATTAGGGTTTTTGATCTGGAAACTCTAATCGCCTCTCCCTTTGGATCTTCAACGCAAAGGTTTGCTTCAAGGTTTTTGTCTCCCAGTTTTCTCCTCCTTTCTTCTCCGACCTCTCTTCTCTTATATAGTTAGGGTTTTTAGGGTTATCGATTTGCTGTTACAAAATTAAGTAGCACAGATTTAGAGATTAGATTCATGAATTAGGGATGTTGGTTGTTGTTAATTGATTTTTTCTCCTTTTGTAATTGATCTGTGTTTGGGCTATATGCTGTAATATAATTTTGTACATTGAATGTAATTGATACCATGTTCCTGTAATTTTGGAGATTTAATTCTGTGATGATAAGATTTGTTAATTTTCTGGATTTAGTTTGTATAAAGATTTTCTGAGATATGATTTAGTAATTGTAATTGCTTTGAATTTGAATTGGTATCCAAATTTTGTTCTAAGATAATGTTTCTAGGCTTGAGCTGTCAATTTTGCAAAATATTTGATTCATTGTTAATTTGAACAGTAAATGTTCATGCCATGAAACTTGTATAAAATTCTGTCTAATTGGAATAGTAGGTGTTATTTATTTTTGAGCCTTACACATATTATATGGAATTGGGCCTGCGCTACTTTTTTTTGTATTTAGCCCAACTTATTTTCTTTTACAGCAAAACAGTTTTTTTCTTCTTTTTAAACCAGGCCCAATTGGCCTTTCCATACCTAATATTAACTGCTTTAAACATATTTTTACCATTTACAAATAATATTTGACATAATGTGGTAAAAATCAACAGTAATACTTTATACTCTTTTTTAACAATCAACAGTAACACTCAATCAAGAAAACAATGTTTAAAAACAGAGCTCAACGACATGCTACGTTTTTTTTATATATTATTTATTTTCTTTATTAAAATAATAATAAATTGTTTTTAATAATAATAACAATATTTCTTTTTTCCAAAAACAACAAATGGGCCAACTACATAAGCTTAATAGGCTTAGTTAATTTCAATCCCCTTTCTTTTACTAATAACACTAAAGTGAGTTTTATTAATTAAAAGTTAATTATTAATTAATAGTAAATTAAACATAAGTGGATTTAATAACCTAGTAATTATTATTTTCTTTTAAAATAATCTTCTATTTTCAAATTGCATGGGCCATCGGCCGACATGTCTTGCGAATGGGTTTACGGATACACGGGTCTTTCTGATTTAGAAAGCCCCGCTTTCCTAAATTTAGGGTACACCCCCCTAGTCGGATAAAGACGGGTTATCAGATACTGATATACCCTCTTTAATTGAATATTTCTTCAATTTTAATCTTGAAAAATGAAATGATCGAGGTAGGACGAATTTGGGTTACGACAGCTGCCCCTATTCAATTATCTTTCGATCGAATAGCGTGAGAAAACTCGAGTCTTGCGCATTTTGATTGAAAGTTTATTGAATACTTGAAGTATCCCAAAATTCGTCTGACAAACATAAGGTTATACTGATGTAGCATACCCTTATAGGTCTCAAGGAAGTAGACAAAGTGGATGATATATCGCTTACCCGGGTTTGATAACGAGGAAGATAGCACAATTCTGTATGTCTTCGCTTATTCACCCATTTGGAGGGTGAGTATAGCAATGATTGCTGATGCATGGTTGCTTGAAGACTGAGGCCATGGGTTACGTTTGAGAATCGCTGCATGATGTCCGAGGCGATGTTTTAAGCATGAATACCTTGCGGCTCAGAGACTATGTGTTTGAGTTTGAAGAATGCATTGTGGCTTAAAGGCAATGTGTTTGAGTTTGGATAGTACATTGTGGCTTAGAGGAAATGTGTTAAGTTCAGATAGTACATTGCAGATTAGAGGCAAAGTGTTGAGTTCAGATAGTACATTGCGGCTTAGAGGCAATGTGTTGAGTTTGGATAGTACATTGCGGCTTAGAGGCAATGTGTTGAGTTCGGATAGTACACTGCGGCTTAGGGGAAATATACTGAGTTTGGATAGTACATTGCGGCTTAGAGGCAATGCACTAAGTTTCGAGGATACATTGCGGCTTAGAGGCAATGTGTTGAGTTCTGTTTTCTTTTAAGCATCACAGCATGAAGTCTGAGGCGATGATCATTGTTTATAGAATGAAGGAAGGTATTACTGCTTGAAGCCTGGTGCATGAGTTTGGTTCGTGAATCGCTGTGTGAAGTCTAATATGATAGGCTGTATTTTGTTTTCGAACCTCGCTGCATTAAGTCTGAGGTGATGGTTTATGTTTTCAAATCACTGCGTGAAGTCTGATGTAATGTGTTGTTTTGAACATCGCTGCATGAAGTCTGAGAAGATGGTCTGGAGTTTGGAACATATTACTGTATGAAGTCTGAGGCAATGATCCGTGTCGCAGAATAAGAAACACATTACTGCATAAAGTCGGAGGAAATGGGTTTAGACTTGCAAATCACTGCGTGAATTCTGATGTGATAAGCTAATCTAGTTTCGAACATCGCTGCCTGAAGTCTGAGACGTTGGTCCAAGTTTGGGTAATGCATTGCGGCTTAGAGGCAATGTGCTGGTTGGGATAATATATTGCGGCTTAGAGGCAATATGTTGATCTGGAAAGATACATTGCGGCTTAGAGGAAATGTGTTGATTTTTGAAAATACATTACGGCTTAGAGGTAATGTGCTTGAGTCGGATGATATATTGTGGCTTAGAAGCAATATACTTAGTTTTGATAATGCGTTGCGGCTTAGAGACAATGCAATAGGTTTTGATAATGCGTTGCGGCTTAGAGGCAACGTACAAAGTGTTGAGAGTTCCTTGCGGCTTAGAGGCAATGTGTTAACTTTGAGGATACATTGCAGCTTAGAGGTAATGTGTTTGAGTCGGACGATATATTGCGGCTTAGAGGTAATATACTGATCCAGAGAGATACATTGCGGCTTAGAGGCAATGTGTTGAGTTTTTCAAATACATTGCGGCTTAGAGGCAATGTAATGGGCTTGTAAGGTATGTTACGGATTAGAGGCAACATACTGAGTTTGTAAGGAGCTTATCACTGCAGGAAGACTTAGGTGATAGGCTGAATGTATCACGGCATGAAGACTAAGGTGATGGGTTGAATTGTAGGAAGAGTATTGTGTTGGTTGACCCTTAGATGGTTGATCGAGGGTGAAATTATTTATCTATTTTCTAGGCGATACATGTGCATGCATGCGTATTGAATGTTGTATGTATGCGAAATGTATGATGTTTGACATTGATAAGGAACCCTGACTGTATGTGTGTTGTATGCAGGAATGCATAGTGTATGTATGCTTGAGATATGAAATGTGCATAAGATGCGTATATGCCTTGAAGTGTTATGAAGACTATTTCTGGCATTCTCTCCTTTGAACCATTGGCTTAGAGTTACCAATCCCTTGGTGTTGTATGTTGTGTTGTCGTAGCATTATTGGGCTTGAACGTAGTGGACAATGTTAGAAGAATTTGAACATTGATTTTTGTATTGTGAGCGCGAGTGTAGACGTAGACGTAGGTAATAGCCCATGCGTAGATTTGTATGCAGGCGTAGACGTATGTATGTGGTCTCTATAAGCGTAGGTGTAAGCGTAGGCGTACGTGGATTCGTATGTCGTAGGCACAGGCGTAAGCGTAGACATAGGTATGGAATTGGCAAGAGTACACATGTGTGTGGGTGTATGTGAGGATGTAGACCTCGCGTTGCAAGTTAAGCATAGGTGCTGACATGGACGTAGACCTTGCGTAGGGACGCGTAGATATGTGTGTAGACTCTGTATTGATGAGTGTAAGAATATGCATAAATGTACGCGTGGGCGTAGACTTTTTGCACTGTGAGCGTAGATATGCATAGATACAGGTGTAGGCACGTGTGTAGATTTATAAGACGTATGAGTAGCCATGTGCGTGGACGCAGACGTGGATTTTCTTTCGATATTTTTCTAACCCAAAATATTTTCGGTGTTTCATCAATGTCGGCATTCCCTAGGAAAGTGTGAGCAATAACCACCTGAAAATACCTGAAAGCGGGGTTGTGAATAACAGGGGATAGCTGAGTGGAAGGATCAAGGCTCCCTGCAGCAGTAATATCTCTCCATAATTTCTCTATGTCCCTAGTCATGAAATAGCCAACTGGTAGCTCAGGTATAGCATCGGGTGTGGTCTAGAAGCCTAACAAGTTGCGAAACTCCCTCTGGGTAAAACAATATTCTATCCCGAATAGTCTGAAAGTGAGATATCCATCCTGGCCATTATAGGGCTCAAACTCGAATGAACTGAGGAATTCTAAGGTGAGGTTCCTATAGGTCACATTTAGGTCATCTGCATACTCTTCCCACTTTAGCTGGTTGCATAAATACTTGATATTGGCTTTAAAGCCAAGAGCTTCCATGCAAATCTGGTCTGGATATCTGGTCGGTGCCATGGGTCGCTGTGACAGGACCGCATAGCCTTGTCTCTGAGTGTCATCTCGGAAGGAAACATGCATGTCATCGAAATGCTCTATCCTGAAAAATGTAGTTAGTAAAGACGGCTAGCATGTGATGCCTGAAATCATAAATTTTGCAACTATTAGTATAAAGATAAAAATAAAATTTGATAAAGTAAAAAGTAAATAAATGCAAAAAATAAAAGTAAAAATAAACCCATGGGTTGCCTCCCATGCAGCGTTTGTTTAACGTTGTTAGCTTGACGAGTAAACTTCATATAACGGAAACTAGTACTGGTGGATCAATCAGAGTGTGGCTGGAGTAGTTGTTGGGAATGTCACCTCCTTCGTAGTGCTTTAACATCTGCCCATTGACGATGAATGGGCTACAAGAATTGTTCTTGATCTCGACTGCTCCAGATCTTAGGATTCTAGAGACCTCATAAGGACCAGTCCATCTTGAACGTAGCTGTTGTACCCCAAAATTTGCCCTCCCATATTCTTCAAAGATTTGCCAAGATCATAGTTCAACATCTCTCAAAGGTTGCACAGTCCAATTGCCTCATAACACAGTCAAAATTAGGGTTTTGGTTCTTGCAGAGAAATTGAGGTTTTCAAGGGTCCAATCAAGTCCCATATGCCTACATATATTGTCAAGCATCCATATGGCAAGTTTCAAGACTCCCAGCATCAAGTTGCACAGTCAAAAACCCTATTTGCTTCACAGTCAACTGCAGGGGCAAAATGGTCATTTGACAGTCAAAACTCAAAATGTTTGGTCAACATCTTATTTTGAAGCCACAAACATCTGTGATCGGTGGATCTGGAACTGACTGTTTAACGCTGGTTTCGCGAAATGTCGCGGAAGCAAGAGTCGCCACCGTCTTTTATTTTCTCCAACATGGAAAGGACAAAAGCACAACAAAATTCCTTATTGAGAAGGTTTCTCGGTTCGGGAGGTAGATTTATAGAAAGGGAAGGTGTTAGCACCCTTTCTATCCATGGTTATCCATGGGCTCTTAGATACTTGCTCATTTGTGTTTTCAAAATGTTTGTTTGCTTTTCAATCGTGAGTGGGTTTGAAAAAGTTTCGTTTAAAGTTTCAGATCGACTCTTGTATCAGTCCTCAAGGGTGTTTGAAAAGTTGTTTTTTGAAAGCTTTTTGAAAAGTGTCGGTGTGAAAAGAAGTTTTTGATTTGTTTTGAATTAGAGCAAGTATCTATGAGTCATCTACCTACCCTAAGGAATTAGGCTGTGTAAATGTCCTTAAGGTAGTGCCATCCAACCATTGAGAGGTAGGTAGCACCACCGTTGGAGGTGTTCGGGTCAATTCGTTTTTTAGGGACAGTGTGGTCACCAGAGCAACAGTAGGACACCTTAGAAGCTACCCTCATGCCATGTTCATGGACATGAGGACTTACTAAAACGTCCTATACTCGACGACCACGTTTCGAGGGGCAAGGCAACAGTGAGGCGTACCCTAAGAGTGGTGTGTGAATTGTGTGTCATTTTCAGTTATGTTTTATCTCGTCATGCATTGGGTGAGCTACGATTTGATTTTATTTGGGCCATTCACTCTTTCATGTGATTAGTAGTTTAAAGGTGCGGAAATTAAAATGCGGAAAATAAAGGTCTTACGCTATTACAAGGCGCGGGTCTATACATCGCCAAATTAACAAAGACCCGATTTGAATAAAAATGCGGAAAGTAAATAAATTCCTAATTACTATTACAAGGCTTTGACAATTACATAATATTTGAAATAAAAAATAAAGACAAGCGCGCGAAAAGAAATTGGAATCGAACGTGCGAGGGCATTGGACCCTTTAAAGAAATTAAATTAAAATTAAAAGTTGATTAATGATTAAATAAGGAAAAGAAATTATTTTTATGTTTTTTGGTATTTATGAAAATAAAGAGAATTAATTAAAATTAGAAATTAAATAAAACCCTAATTCTAAATTTGTTTTTAATTATTAAAGAAAAAAATTAAAATGTTAACCTAATTTATACTAATTATTTAATTACATGAGTTTTTTACAAAATAAATTAGTAGTTAATAATAATGATAAGGAGAAAAATTGTTTATTAAAAAGGATAAAAAATGTTAAAAAAACCTAATTTGTACATTTTTTTAGTTATTTAAGAAAAATATTAAAACTTTAACCTAAATTAACCTAAATTGATTATTAAATTTATTTACAAAAAATATTAATGCATTAAATATTAAATAAACATTTTTTATTTTCTTGATTTCTGATTTTTTGTATTTTTGTATTATGAAAATTAATTTGATGAATTAAAAGAAAATAATTAAAAGAATTTAAGAAAGATAATCAAATGAAAATAAGTGAGAAAAAGTGCAAACCATAGGGTGTTCAGACCCAATTTGAGAGGTGTATTTGAGAAGTTTGGCCCAAGAAATCTGGCCTTTTTTGACTTTCCAATGCTTATGTGCAGAGTAGTTGACTAATGTGCATGGTGAGCTGCCCATTCTGGCCATTGGATTGATCTCCTGGGCGCGTGGCAAGCAAGCAGGTGAGGGCATATGGTATTCCTTTGCATGAGAGCTACGTTGGAACAAGTTAGTGAAAAAATTATGAAATACACAAGGGGACCTGGGAATCGAACCCAGGTCCCAGAGTTTACCCAATGCACGTCCAACCGTCTGAGCTATGCGCGCGCGTTGTATTGGAATTGGCAAGCAAATAACATAACACAAAACAGCACTTAGTGACATCCACCGCGCCAAAATTCAAACGTGCCAGTCATCAGGAGACACGTCCTCCTTCTTCTTCACTTTTCCTGCAATTATCAAATAGATAGAGGGGGTTTTAAACCCCCACTAAACTCAAACCTGAAAAATAGCGAATAGAATATAGGGCAATATAAATTGGGCGCGATACGTGAGTTAGCTTTGTTTGAATGTCCTGAGTCCAATGGTCCTGGTTTGAGTGGCCAATTGTTCCTTATGCGTGAAACCCCAAATCAAAGCTTCAGAAACCCTAAAAAGCTTTCATGGCAATTTTTGACACAGGCAATTAAAGGACACCAATAGCTTCAGAGAGTTCATGTTAGTGTAAATCAATGATTAAAAGCCACAAATAATGCATGGAAAATGGAATACGATTATGAATAATTTTATGAAAAGTGAGACTTCAATCTACCAATTCTTTGAGTATGGAGGCGTGATTTTGATTGGAACAACTTCTTGGTAGTGTCAGGAGTCTTTTGGAATACTTTGCAGTCTTGAATTATGCTCTAGCTATCAAAACAGTTTCAAGGTTTTTTGTGAAAAATGCAAAGTTGTTTCTTTTTTCTGAGCGCAGCTTGTCTGTCCTTATGCATTAGGTTATGTTTGCATATGTATGTAGCATGATTAGGTCAAGCAAAACAAGCCCATGATCCATTGTTTTAATGCTTTTGAATATTTGATTTTGTATATCTTTTCTTCAATCTTTTTCATGCCAACTATGCCAAATCATGGAAGATTCTTTCCTTTTGAGGGATGCACGAAATATTGAGCTCTTAATGGGAGAATATGCTGCACAAAAAGATTCAAAACCTTTATTTTAGTATTTTTTATAATTAATTTTTAATTAAATGAATTAATAGGATTAAAAATTCAATTAATTAATTAAAAATAATAAAATAACTCCCTTTTAGCTTAATGGGTCGTGCATAGCTTTTGGGTGATGATTCATGGAAGAAAATGAGGCCCATTAGCAATTTTGAGGCATTGAAGCAAAGTTGACTTTTCAAAATTCCCAAAAATTTTCCAACTTCCACAAGGCATATCTTGCTCAATTTTTAAGCTTTGATCATGTTCTTGGACATTTTGGAAAGGTCCTGAAGTCCTCTAACCAATGACTTTGGTCCCATGTCATTTTGATTTACCAATCTCAAGTTATGTTCTTTGACTTAAAGTGCCTTTTTGTTGACTTTTGAAAATGACCTATAATATTGAGATTGATAACTTTTTGTGAGAGCATTTCTTGGATTTGAAGTGTGAAGATGAGTTGTAGGAAATGTCATTCTCTTCAAAATGAGCTTTGGATGGAATTTTTCTGATAAACCATGTGGAAGTTATGCCTTGGTCAATTTGCAGTTGACTTTTTCAGCTGTCCAAAAGTAGAAACTTTTGCATCTTGAGACTTTTTGAGCCATGTTCTGAGAATCATGATCAAGAATTGATCAAATGATGTTTGTGGCTTCAAAATAAGATGTTGACCAAAAATTTTGACTTTTGACTGTCAAATGACCATTTTGCCCCTGCTGTTGACTGTGAAGCAATTAGGGTTTTTGACTGTGCAATTTGATGCTGTGAGTCTTGAAACTTGGCATATGGATGATTGACAATGTTTGTAGGCATGTGGGACTTGATTGGACCCTTGGAAACCTCAACTTCTTTGCCAGAACCAAAACCCTAATTTCTGACTGTTAGGAGGCAATTGGACTGTGCAACCCTTGGGAGATTTTGAAGCATGCTCTTAGCAAACCTTGAAGGATATGGGAGGGAAAATTTTGGGGTACAACAGTTGCCCCTGTTCAATCTTCTTAAACCTGAGGATGTAGATTGGCTGACGTGCCTTTCGTGATCCGAAGGTGGAAGATGATTGAACACTAGAGTGCCCAGAAATTTGCGCTCACATGTTAGCAGTGTGATGGTGGGAATGGGCTTATAAATGCCATTTGGACATTGATGGATAGGAAAATGGGCTTATAGATGCCATGTTGAGAGGTGATGGATAGGTGGATGGGCTTATAGATGCCATCTAGGTGTCGATCGCGTAAGAGTTTCCTTAGCGAGAACTTGCGTACCTGAAAAAGCAAATGATTACCTGGCCTGTTACAGGAGTTGGTCTTCAAACTCTTTGTGTAGATGCGCCCTGGCTGGTTACAGGAATCGAATCTTTAAACTCTTCAGACGTGCCCTGGCGAGATACAGGAATCGAGTCTGGAGAATATAGTCGTCAACAGATACACCCTGGCGAGATACAGGAATCGGATCTTCGAACTCTTCAGACGTGCCCTGGCGGGATACAGGAATCGAGTCTGGTAATGCTAGTCGTCAACAGATACACCCTGGCAAGATACAGGAATCGGATCCTCGAAATCTTCAGACGTGCCCTGGAAGGATACAGGAATCGAGTCTGGTAATGCTAGTCGTCAACATATACACCCTGGCAAGATACAGGAATCGAATCCTCAAACTCTTCAGACGCACCCTGGCAAGATACAGGAATCGGGTCTGGTAATGCTAGTCGTCAACAGATACACCCTGGCAAGATACAGGAATCGGATCCTCAAACTCTTCAGACGCACCCTGGCAAGATACAGGAATCGGGTCTGGTAATGCTAGTCGTCAACAGATACACCCTAGAAAGATACAGGAATCAGATCTTAGAACTCTTCAGACGCACCCTGGCAAGATACAGGAATCGGGTCTGGTGATGCTAGTCGTCAACAGATAAACCCTGGCAAGATACAGGAATCGAATCTTCGAACTCTTCAGACGCACCCTGGCAAGATACAGGAATCGGGTCTGGTAATGTTATTCGTCAACAGATACACCCTAGCAAGATACAGGAATCTGATCCTCAAACTCTTCAGATGCACCCTGGCAAGATACAGGAATCGGGTCTGGTAATGTTAGTCGTCAACAGATACACCCTGGCAAGATACAGGAATCAGATCCTCAAACTCTCCAGACGCACCCTGGCAAGATACAGGAATAGGGTCTGGTAATGCTAGTCGTCAACAGATACACCCTGGTAAGATACAGGAATCGGATCCTCAAACTCTTCAGACGCACCCTGGCAAGATACAAGAATCGGGTCTGGTAATGCTAGTCGTCAACAGATACACCCTGGCAAGATACAGGAATCAGATCCTCAAACTCTTCAGACGCACCCTGGCAAGATACAGGAATCGGGTCTGGTAATGCTAGTCGTCAATAGATACACCCTGGCAAGATACAGGAATCAGATCCTCAAACTCTTCAGACGCACCCTGGCAAGATACAGGAATCGGGTCTGGTATCGATCGTCAACAGATACACCCTTGCGAGATACAGGAATCAGATCTTTAGTTGCGACCGTTGATAGTAATTATCTTTGTATTAACCTTTGTCCTGAAAAGACAAAACGTTAGTTGTATGCGATGTCATGATGTATGACACGCGAGATGTGATAAGTGAGATTGTATGTTTATGATGCGTATATGCATGCTATAATGTATGAAGATGCGATGTTTATGAATGTTGAAGGGGTGAAAAACACAAGAAGGGGGGGTTGAATTGTAAAACTGAAATCTTAAAGCAATTGACAAGATATTTTTATCCTGGTTCGTTTGATCTCAAACTACTCCAGTCCACCCGTCAAGGTGATTTCGCCTCTCTCCAACGAGGTCTTAATTCACTATATTCAACTGAATACAAATCTGCTTTAACAACTGCTAAAGCCTTCTTGATTCAAACCACAATCCGGTTTGTCAAGGCAACACTTTCTTACAAAGGTATAAAACAATGTGTGTGAATGTTTTCTACAAAACTTTATCACAACTGTGATGTATACACAAATGAAGCTTAGAATACTAGGTTGCTAAACAATAATGAATATCAGAGTTTGGTTTAGCAAAACTGGTAGAGTGAAGATAATGGTTCAGCTTTGTGCGTGTAGAGAATTGGAGAGCATTAGCCATTATAATCTTCGAAGCCTTGTTTATATAGCACTTGAGAAGATGAACGTTGAATGCAATATCTTTGATTCAATGCTAATAACAAGCTTTCCTTTTTGAGCAGATCTTGTCTAGAATGATGCCGTTGGAATTAATTAGCGTTCAATGCACAGTACCGTTGCTTCTTCAATGCACGTTCTGGCTTGGCTCATTCTGATTCTGCTTCGCTGCTGATGAACTAATGTGTTTCTGTATCAGAGTGTTTTACGCGCAGTTCTGTTCATCAAGCTTCAGCATGTACAAGCGTTGATCATCTGATCTTGACGTTCTGATTCAGCAACTTCTGATGCTGGTGTATGAAATCATATTCTGATGCTGAATGAGTGATCTTGCTTATTTTAATCAGCATATCTGCAAGTCAGAGCATAGTAATTTTAGGCAGCATATAATTCAAACATGAAACATATAAATACTATATCTTTTTACTTTGTTATCATCAAAACTCAAATATAGGGTACTAGATTCAAACATTGTTCTAACAATCTCCCCCTTTTTGATGATGACAAAAACTAGATATTTTAAATAAAAAATAACGTGAAAAGGTATCTAGGAAATGTTTCAGAGTTAAGAAGTAAGGAGAAATCAGAGTTAAGAGATACTCCCCCTGAGTTTGTTACTTCCCTTTGATATGCATGTTCTTCAGAATCAGATCTTTTTCTTTCTTTGAACGTCAGATTATAAGAGTCTTTGACTCATCAGAGAGCAGAGCTTCAGAGCTTTTCCTGTCAGAGCTTTGCTTCGGATCAGAGTGTTAGGTCGATCAGAACTTCATATTTGATCAGAGCAACATGAGTTTCTACATTTTGATCAGAGCTTCTAGCTTCTAGTCTTCATAGTGTTCAAGAGCTTCCTTGTGCCTGTAGACTTAAAAACAAAACAGAAAAACATTTCAAGTAATAGAGTTAGAATGTTTGAGAGTTTCTGTCTAGTTAGCCGTTATTGATTTTAAATATCATTCTTGTTCTCCCCATTTTTGTCAGCAATCAAAAAGTGTTAGTGATGTGCTAAAACAATTTAGATCAGAAAAACAAATTATATTAAAATAGTTCAGAGCAAAAGAACATTACACAAACATAGTCAAAACAGTACATCAGAAAATGAAGAAAACATAGAGAATGTCATGCAAAAAAAATTTAAGGTTGAGGGGGCATGCGTGAGAACAGGCTTTCCAGCATTGCTTGAATATTTTCAGAAGTTTCATTCTGCTTCTGAACCATGGTGACAACAGTGTCAATTTTGCTGTCCTGAACATCCATTCTTGCCTTCATCTTCTGATCATTGTCGTCCATCCGCTGTTGGAGACGAATGTCATTCTGCCTTAGTTCTTCCAGAGCCTGCCTGTCCAAGGCAGCTTGAGAACTTTCAGAAGGAGGAAGCTTCTCAGAACTTTCAGCTACATCCTCTGCTGGATTTTCTTCCTGAAGGGTCTTGTCTTCTGATGGTTGCACCTGTGCAGCTTGCTCTTTCTCAGACCAAGATTCACTGTCCAGAGGGAGTACAACTTCTTGAGGCAGCTGACTCTCAACTTCCTTCAGCAGCTTGCTAAAGTTCTGTTGAGCCTGCTCATAGTTGACGTCCTGCAGCTTGAGGGCTTCAGCACGTACCCATAGTCTGAACTGTGACCAGAGCTGATCAGAAGCAGCTGGGTCGATCATCCCCGGACAGACTTGCTTCAAAGAAGCAATCCATTGCAGCATACCTGTTTCAAAATTCAAGATACCAGAGCCAACATCTGGTTGCTTTGGTTTGGGTATGGCAATTTTGTGTCTTAGATCAGCAAGACGTTCAAGACTTGTTAAGTCAATGAAAGTTTTGCTGAGGTTTTCAGATGTTTGCTGAGGGGCTGTTTGTTTTGGTGGAAGGGTATCAGAATCAGAGTCAGATATTTCTATTGGAGTGGTTGGAGTTTTTGGAGGTGTTGATTCCTCTGAAGATGGCAACTGGGGCCTGACAATAGTTGTTCCACATGGCAACTGTATTGCCAGCGGTGAAGGTTGAGGTGAGTGGGGGTCAGAATGATGAGGAGATGGGGTTTCATAGCGGTGAAACTCTGTTTGTGGTGAGGGTGGATTATTTTCTGGTTGAGGAGGTGGAATCTCTGATTGCTCAGGGATCAGAGGTCCTTCTGTGAGTGGTTGTTGTTGTTGTTCTGGTTCTGGTTCTGGTTGTATTTCTGGTTCAGGTTGTGGTTCTGGTTGTGAAGGAGGAATATTTGGTGGTTCAGAGTGAGGTTGAACAGAAGCATGTTCACGCTCAATGTCAGCTAGCACTCTATCAAGTGCTGGTGTTGTTGAAACAGTTGGTTGTTTGGGAATTTTGATTCTGGTTCTTCTGAGTTGTAAGGCCTCAGAAGGGTCTTCTGGTATGGTTTCATCAATAGTAGGGATTGGAATGGATATTCTGTGAGAGGTTTGAGGAGGGGCAACAGATGTTGGAATAGTAGATGAAATTGAAATAGGGGCAGCAGATGAAATACCTCTTTTCTTTGGAGTCTGATGAGATGATCCTTCTGCTTTCCTCTTCTTTGTCTTCTTCTGAGTCACTTCAGGTTGGGGTTGACTCAGATCTTTGATCTTCAGCTTTGAAACTGTATCATCTTCCTTGTATGAATCTGGATACTTGAGAAACATATCCGGTTTGGATTCCATTTCAGAAAATTTTGGGAAATCACTCAGAGGCACTCTTCTGCTGGAGATGTCAGCAGTTGAAGTAGCTCTGGGTTCCTTCTTAATATTTTCTATCAGCTTCATCTTTTTCAGATTCTTAGCGTTCAGCGGTTTTCCAACAGTTGGTTCAAGTGTGCACAGCACTTTAGCTTCGCTCAGATAATCTATCAGCTTATTCTCTGTCAGAATATCTGATATGAGCCTTCCAAACGGTATCCAGTCCCTTTTGGTCCTTTCTTCTTCTCTAGTCTCTTTGACGCTAGTCTTCAGATGGTTGAACAGGAAGTGTGCCAGATTGATCTTCACCCTCTGATCAATAAAGTAGATCAGAAATTGCTGATCCACGTTTATATAGTCAGGAGAGCTTGTGGGCTTCCTGTGATTGAAGCAGCCCAGAACAATCTTGGCCCACACTCTGCAGTGATCCTTCAGATCCTTAATTTTGCTGCTGGGAAATCCAAGAGTGAAAATGCAGTTGGCTACCACACCTATATCAGGGCATCTATCAGCCATGTCCACACAACGGACTCCACCACCACTTTGACCGATTAACCTAGCAATGAGGTCTTCAGAAATTACTATCTTCTTTCCCATGACAGAAGAGATGACTAGATGTTTATGAATCTTGGCGTGAATCCAAAATTCCTTGACAAGCTCTGGGAAGGTTGGTCCAACCAATCTATCAAAATACCTCTCCCACTTTTGAGCTTTAATTTCCTCAGTTAGGTCAAATCCATTATCCTTCAAACTTTCGAAATCGATGATTAACTCAGAGAGAACTTCAAGATTCTTTACCGGTGTGAGAAGAGTTCTGGTAGGCACCTGATATTGCTCAGAGGTTTCTTTCTTCTGATTTCCTGCAGAAATGCTGGAGGATGCCATTGTTCTCACTAAAAAGCTTTGAGAATGATTTGAGAGAAAAAGGGTTTGAAGGAGATAAACTCAGAAATGTGCAGAAAATACTTGAATGATTATGAGAAAGCGTAAAGAATAAGAATGAGGAATTAGTGTGCTTAAATAGAGTTTTTCAAAAATTATTTTGAAAAATTAAACGTTTTTAAGAGAGAGAAAAAAAATAATGATTGCCATTAACAAGCGTGATTACTTTGCATTAAATGCTTGCTGATTTTGGGGGATTTGAGAAAGATACTTAAAAACGGTTACCAGACATGTGTCTCAATGCACCCAATCAGCGCTTTGCCTTCTCAGAAGCGTGCACGCGTTCTGCTTCAGAGATTTGCTGATGATTGGATGACACTTGTTTGATGTAGTGATCAGCACGTCTGTCTTTGAGATTAGACTCTCAGATCTTTAGACTTGCATCTGATACAATCTGCATGTTCTATCTTTCTGAAAGAAGATTGATCAGAAGTTCACAGTAATATAATTACATTCTGAAGATAAATACATGGAATTAAAACATTTTCATTCTGGGCATACTTTCATGCTGAGATGTTTCAGAATGAAATTAAACCTATCTTCTGAAAGGGGTTTAGTAAAGATATCAGCCCATTGATGGTCTGTATCTATAAATTTCAAGTTTAAAATACCTTTCTGAATATAGTCCCTAATGAAATGATGTTTTATTTCTATATGCTTAGCTCTAGAATGTAAAATAGGATTCTTACTTAAGCAAATAGCAGAAGTATTATCACAAAGAATAGGAATGTTACTCTCAAAAATCTGGAAGTCTTCAAGCTGACTTTTCATCCAGAGCATTTGTGTGCTACATCCTGCTGCTGCTATGTACTCAGCTTCTGCTGTTGACAGAGCAATTGTTGATTGCCTTTTGCTGGACCACGAGATCAGATTTTCTCCCAGAAACTGGCAGCTTCCAGAAGTACTTTTACGTTCCACTCTATCTCCAGCAAAATCAGCATCACAGTAGCCTACTAAGCTGTAATCACTAGATTTTCTATAAAACAAACCCAGATTAGTAGTACCTTTCAGATACTTGAAAATTCGCTTAACAGCTGTTAAGTGAGATTCTCTAGGATCTGATTGGAATCTAGCACAAATACATACGCTGAATAAGATATCAGGTCTTGAAGCTGTCAGATAAAGGAGAGAACCAATCATACCTCTGTAGACTTTCTGTTCTACACTTTTGCTTACCTCTTCTCTTTCTAGAATGCACGTGGGATGCATTGGAATCTTTGATGGCTTACATTCTGAGAGGTCAAATTTCTTCAGAAGATCTCTGATGTATTTGCTCTGATGAATGTAAGTTCCCTCTGGAGTTTGATTGATCTGAATTCCTAGAAAGAATTTCAGTTCCCCCATGAGGCTCATCTCAAATTCTGCCTGCATACACTTAGCAAATTTTCTTCCAAGAGAAGGATTAGTAGAACCAAAAATAATATCATCAACATAAATTTGACAGACTAAAATGTCACTCTTAACTATTTTACAGAATAGAGTAGTGTCCACTTTCCCTCTGGTGAATTCATTTTCAAGCAGAAAGTTACTTAGCCTTTCATACCAAGCTCTGGGAGCTTGTTTCAGACCATACAGTGACTTATTCAGTTTGAAAACATGTTCTGGATGTTTTGTATTTTCAAAACCTGGGGGTTGGTGAACATAAACTTCTTCTTCTATATAACCATTTAAGAATGCACTTTTGACATCCATCTGATACAGAGTGATGCCTCTATTAACAGCAAATGAGATTAAAAGTCTGATAGATTCTAACCTGGCGACTGGGGCAAAGGTTTCTGTATAGTCTATCCCCTCTTGCTGACTATAACCTTGTGCAACCAGTCGTGCCTTGTTTCTGACGACTTCACCTTGTTCATTGAGCTTGTTTCTGAACACCCATCTTGTTCCAATGACGTTGAATCCTTTTGGTCTGGGAACGAGATCCCATACGTCGTTTCTGGTGAATTGATTCAGCTCTTCTTGCATTGCCAGAATCCAGTCATTGTCCAGAAGTGCTTCATCAATAGAAGAAGGTTCAATCAGAGACACAAGTCCCATCAGAGTTTCTTCAGAGTTTCTGAAGCTTGCTCTTGTTCTGATTGGATCTTCCCTTCTTCCTAGGATAGTCTCTTCTGGGTGATCCAAACTGCTTCTGGGTAATCTCTTCTGAGGTTGATCAGCAGCAGTTGTAGGATTTCTAGCATTGCTTCTTTCAGACGTTGAAGGAATGTCTGTGTTGAGAGCTTCTGATGACTTGTCTTCAGAACCTGCAAATTCAATTTCTATACCTGCAAAAATTTCATTCTGCTTTGACTTTTCAGAGTCAAGCTTATCATCAAAACGAACACTGATTGATTCTTCCACAATCTGTGTTTCTGTATTGTATACTCTGTACCCTCTTGAGCGTTCAGAGTATCCTAACATAATACACTTCTGTGCCTTAGAATCAAACTTGTTCAAATAATTCTTAGTATTCAATATAAAGCACGTACATCCAAATGGATGAAAATACGAAATGTTGGGCTTTCTGTTCTTCCACAATTCATATGGAGTCTTTTCCAGAATAGGTCTTATTGAGATTCTATTCTGAATGTAGCACGCTGTGTTTATTGCCTCTGCCCAGAAAGTCTTAGCAACGTTTGTCTCGTTGATCATGGTTCTGGCCATTTCTTGCAATGTTCTGTTCTTTCGTTCTACAACTCCATTTTGTTGGGGAGTTCTAGGACAAGAGAAATCATGCAGAATTCCTTTGTCATTAAAGAATGACTCAAAATCTTTATTTTCAAATTCTCCACCATGATCACTTCTGACTTTAACGATTCTAAGATCTTTTTCATTCTGAACTTGGTTACAGAAGGTAACAAACACAGAGTGTGACTCGTCCTTGTGTCTTAAGAACTTTACCCATGTCCATCTGCTATAGTCATCTACGATTACTAACCCATACTTCTTACCACTGACTGAAGCAGTTTTAACTGGTCCAAATAAGTCAATGTGCAGAAGTTCTAATGGCTTAGAGGTAGAAACAACATTTTTGGATTTAAAAGAAGGTTTTGCAAATTTGCCTTTCTGACATGCTTCACACAGAGCATCTGAATTGAACTTCAAATTTGGAAGTCCTCTGACCAGATTGAGTTTGTTAATCTGAGATATTCTTCTCATACTAACATGCCCCAATCTTCTGTGCCAGATCCACTGCTCGTTGTTAACAGACAGAAGACATTTTACGTTCTGACTCTTTAGTTCAGAAAGTTTGATCTTGTAAATGTTGTTTTTCCTCTTACCATTAAACAGGATAGTCCCATCTTTCTGACTAACAGCTTTACATGATTTTTGATTAAAGATTATATCATAACCGTTATCACTTAATTGACTTATGGATAACAGATTATGCATCAATCCATCAACTAGCAGAACATTATTAATAGAGGGAAGATTTCCGTTACCTACAGTTCCAGAGCCAATTATCTTTCCCCTCTGATTGCCTCCAAAGCCAACGTGGCCTCCAGGCTTAAGTTCCAGGCTTTGGAACATATGCCTTCTTCCCGTCATGTGTCGTGAGCAGCCAGAGTCCAGGTACCATGACTGGTGTTTCTGACTTGCTGCTAAAGATATCTGCAACATGTATTATTTTATCCTTAGGTACCCAGATCTTCTTGGGTCCTGATTTGTTAGTTTTGCCAAAACTCTGGTTGAATTTTGGTTTCACAGAGAGCTTACTACTAGTATATTTGATGTCATGTGTGTGACCATACACAAAGTGTGAATTTAAAGGAGTGTGTTTAATGGTTAAATCCATGACATTCTTAGGTGTAGGAACCTTACCTAGGTATCCTATTCCTTTCCTGCCGTTTCTGCTAACTCCATAGATCATTGAAGCCATTCTGCTTCTATCTATGCTTTTAGCAAGGAACTTCTGGAAACTGTGATCATACTCCTTGATGATCTCATCAGCGTTGCTGGGAGTTTCAGAAATTGGTTCCTTCTGAGAGTTTTGTAAAGAGTTTTCTAATTTTGAAATTTTATCTCTCAGCTCAGAGTTTTCCAATTTGAGACTCTCAGACTTATTAGAGTCAGATTCAAGAGTCCTTTTCAGGTCTCTGAATTTAGCTCTAATCTGCTGATAACGTTCCAGAATTTCATTGAGGCTTTCAGCAAGTTCAGCCTTTGTAAAATTAACAGCGAAGTTAGGGAATACCTCTTCTGTGTCTGATTCTGAGTCTGATTCAGAAGCTTCACTGTCATCTGGAATGTTAGCCATGAGCGCTATGTTTGCCCTTTCATCATCTGATTCTGAGTCAGCTTCAGACGAGTCAGAGTCATCCCATGTGGCCATGAGACTTTTCTTCTTCTCTCTTCCAAACTTCTTTTTGGGCTTTTCCCTCTGAAGCTTTGGGCAGTCACTCTTGTAGTGTCCTTGCTCATTGCACTCGTAGCAGATGATGTCTTTTGTATTTGGCTTCTTGCTACTGGAGGAGCCTTCAGATCTTCTGTATCCAGAGGAAGAATCTGTCCTTCTGAATCTGGAAGAAGACTCGTTCTGATCAGATCTTCTGGGATTCCTGAACTTCCTTTGTCTTTGCTTCCACAGTTGATTTACTCTTCTGGAGAGAAGGGAAAGTTCGTCTTCTTCTGATGAGGATCCATCAGATGTTTCTTCAACTGCCTGCAAAACTTTAGATTCAGATTTTCTGTTAGATTTTAAAGCTAAAGGCTTACCTTGCTTCTGAGGCTCATCAGCTTCTAGCTCTATCTCATGACTTCTGAGGGAGCTTATAAGTTCCTCCAGAGTGATTTTGTTGAGATCTTTCGCCAGCTTCAGAGCAGTAACCATAGGCCTCCACTGCTTGGGTAAACTTCTGATTATCTTCTTGACATGGTCAGCAGTAGAGTATCCTTTGTCCAGAACTTTGAGACCAGCTACCAGAATCTGGAATCTAGAGAACATAGTTTCAATGGATTCAGATTCTTCCATTTTAAACGCCTCATACTTCTGAATGAGCGCCAGAGCTTTTGTTTCTTTGACTTGAACGTTGCCCTTATGCGTCATTCTGAGAGAATCAAAGATGTTCTTAGCTGTGTCTCTGTTGGAGATCTTTTCATACTCAGTATAGGAGATGGCACTGAGGAGGATGGTTCTGGCCTTATGGTGATTCTTGAAATCACGCTTTTGTTGATCAGTCATTGATTTTCTTTCAATCTTCTGACCAGTTGCATTCACAGGGTGCATGTATCCATCTGTCACCATATCCCACAGATCAGCATCATGTGCTAGAAAGAAGCTTTCAATTATGTCTTTCCAGTAATCAAAGTTTTCTCCATCAAAAACTGGAGGTTTGCCGCTGAATCTGTCTCTGTCCTCATTGTTGTCATTGCTGAAATGAGAGTTGTTTCCTGCCATTGTGTTTTTCTGACGCTGGATCTTGTACTGACACGGTTAAGTGTTTTAGCTCAGAACCAGGCGCTCTGATGCCAATTGAAGGGGTGAAAAACACAAGAAGGGGGGGTTGAATTGTAAAACTGAAATCTTAAAGCAATTGACAAGATATTTTTATCCTGGTTCGTTTGATCTCAAACTACTCCAGTCCACCCGTCAAGGTGATTTCGCCTCTCTCCAACGAGGTCTTAATTCACTATATTCAACTGAATACAAATCTGCTTTAACAACTGCTAAAGCCTTCTTGATTCAAACCACAATCCGGTTTGTCAAGGCAACACTTTCTTACAAAGGTATAAAACAATGTGTGTGAATGTTTTCTACAAAACTTTATCACAACTGTGATGTATACACAAATGAAGCTTAGAATACTAGGTTGCTAAACAATAATGAATATCAGAGTTTGGTTTAGCAAAACTGGTAGAGTGAAGATAATGGTTCAGCTTTGTGCGTGTAGAGAATTGGAGAGCATTAGCCATTATAATCTTCGAAGCCTTGTTTATATAGCACTTGAGAAGATGAACGTTGAATGCAATATCTTTGATTCAATGCTAATAACAAGCTTTCCTTTTTGAGCAGATCTTGTCTAGAATGATGCCGTTGGAATTAATTAGCGTTCAATGCACAGTACCGTTGCTTCTTCAATGCACGTTCTGGCTTGGCTCATTCTGATTCTGCTTCGCTGCTGATGAACTAATGTGTTTCTGTATCAGAGTGTTTTACGCGCAGTTCTGTTCATCAAGCTTCAGCATGTACAAGCGTTGATCATCTGATCTTGACGTTCTGATTCAGCAACTTCTGATGCTGGTGTATGAAATCATATTCTGATGCTGAATGAGTGATCTTGCTTATTTTAATCAGCATATCTGCAAGTCAGAGCATAGTAATTTTAGGCAGCATATAATTCAAACATGAAACATATAAATACTATATCTTTTTACTTTGTTATCATCAAAACTCAAATATAGGGTACTAGATTCAAACATTGTTCTAACAAATGTATGTTTTTGTCTAGGAAAGTAAATCCTTGACGGGTGCCGGGAAGTTGAATCCTGGGCTGATGTTGAAGAATAGAGCTTCATTGTTTTCGCTGGGGATGATAGTTGCAAGAATACCGGTAGGAGAAGATGACTCCGTTGGGGAATAAACTTGGCGAATGGATTACTCTGCGGGGAGAAAATTATTCTAGCGATCTTGCTGGGGAATAATACTCCGTGGGAAGAGAGGTACTCTGTTGAGATGTTGATGGTAATTTCGCTGGGGATACCGTTGTTATGTTGGAAGTGTTAATAGACTCTGCTGAGGATAAGAAGACTTCGCCGAGGACGATCTTTCCGTGGCTTTTGGCTGAGGATAACCCAGTTATATCCTGGTAGGGAAATAACCTTTGAATAAAGCCGGGAGACGCGTTCGTGCTTTGCGGGGGATAAGCTTCCAGAATCTACTAGGGATAAACTTCCTGCTGGGGAGATGATTCAGCTTTCCTGGGGAAGTCTTCAGGCTGGACTCTCCTGGGGAAATTTTTGAGATATATTGGGGAAGTGGCTCCGCTGAATGTCTGATATACCGCCGGGGAACAGTCTTAGATCAAGACTACCGGGGATGCTTGTTAAGAATATTCGTATATTGCGCTGAGGAATGTTGAGATCTGCTGGAGGATACCCAACTTCCTTAAGGCTGACAGGATAACTCTACCTGGGGAGAGTGCATTGACTTGCTGGCTCACTCTCTGGGGACTTAAGATATCTTGGTTATGTTCTTTAGCTGAACTTACCTTGGTACCTTGGTGGACGGAGCAATTAGATCGCTTAGACAACTCATTATTGCCCCTGTTTCTAATGTTACCTGTAATTAATCCTTTGTTTCGTATGCAAACATTTATGAGTTAGCAATTATTGTCAAATGCATATATCACAAATTGAACCTTGGACGTTCTTCGCAAAACAAAATAGAAAAAGGAAAAAACAATTGGCAATTGGTCTGAACTGTGAATTTATATTGATTTTTGAATTAGCCTGTAAATAGGCATTTTTATGTACAAGAGGCTGACGTCCTAGTAAGAGAACGCCGCCGAACAAAAGAGTTTATACAGTTTGTGAAAAGGGAAAACAAAACAGCTATGTGAAAAGAATAATCCACTGGGTTCCAACTCTGCTATCGCCTTTATATCTTCGAGCGTCTCATCACTTTGCTGCTCAGTTGAAGATGAAGCTGATTGATCGATGTCGTTTGAACTTGATGTTGATACCGGATTCTGGATGCAATGTGATCCAATGAGACATAGTATTACGCTTTAATCCCTAATTTTTGCCTGAACCGCCCTTTCGGGTTTTCGGTCCACCGGGATACCCATTTTTGCCCAAGCCGCCTTTTCAGGTTTTCGACTTGCCGGGTGTACAGATTTTTTATTATTTCATCCCTCATTTTGCCCGAACCCTTTTGGTTCGCCGGGAAGCCCTAATTTTTGCCTAGGTATGTCAATCTAGCGGGTCTTTAATCATGCGTAGTATCTTTTTACTATGTCTGCATTGGCCGGGTGAGGAAGGTCGTCACCATCCATGGTAGTTAGGATCATGGCTCCTCCTGAGAACACATGTTTAACCACAAATGGCCCTTCGTACGTAGGGGTCCATTTGCCCCTGGGATCACTCTGAGGAAGAATGATGCGCTTGATTACCAGATCCCCAACAGGATATTCTTGTGGTCTGACCTTCTTGTTAAATGCCCTGATCATCCGTTTTTGGTACGTCTGACCATGACAAATAGCAGTGAGTCTCTTTTCGTCGATTAGATTTAATTGATCAAGTCGTGTCTGGATCCAATCATCTTCGCTCAGATCTGCATCCTTCATTATCCGGAGAGAGTGTATTTGCACTTCGATTGGTAAGACTGCCTCCATGCCGTAGACCAAAGAGAAAGGTGTTGCCCCGATTGACGTCCTTGCTGAGGTACGGTACCCGTGAAGAGCGAACGGTAACATCTCGTGCCAATCTTTATAGGTCACTGTCATCTTCTGCATAATCTTTTTGATATTCTTATTCGCTGCTTCTACAGCCCCATTCATCTTCGGCCGGTAAGGAGAAGAGTTGTGGTGCTGTATCTTGAACTGCTCGCAGAGCTCAGTGATCATCTTGTTATTGAGATTGGTACCGTTGTCTGTAATGATTCTTTCTGGGACACCGTATCGACAGATCAGGTTATGCCGAATGAACCGTGCCACAACGTTCTTGGTTACTGTGGCGTAAGAAGCTGCCTCAACCCACTTTGTAAAGTAATCGATCGCTACCAGGATGAAGCGATGCCCATTGGACGTTGTAGGTTTAATCTCGCCGATCATATCAATGCCCCACATTGCAAAAGGCCAAGGTGCAGTCAAGACATTCAGAGGAACTGGAGGAACGTGCATCTTATCTGCGTAAATCTGGCATTTGTGACATGTCCGAGAATGTTGGTAACAATCAGCTTCCATTGTGGACCAGAAATACCCTGCCTGAAGGATCTTCTTTGCCATGGTGTGTCCACTGGAATGTGTTCCGAAGGTACCTTCATGCAGCTCTGCCATGATCCTTTATGCTTCAGTCTTATCCACACAACGCAGTAAGGTCGAATCATGGTTTCGCTTGTACAAAATGCCGTTGCTAAGGAAGAACTTCGCTGCGAGCCTTCTCAGAAACTTCTTGTCATTGATAGATGCACCTTCGGGGTATTCCTGAGCTTCCAAGTATCTCTTCACCTCGTGGTACCAAGGTTTCTCAGTCACTACCTCAGCCTCAAGATCACAACAGTATGCCGGTTCGTCCAGTTTCCAGATAATGACCCGGGGAGCCTCATTGTCCCATTTGACTTTGAACATGGAAGACATCGTAGCTAACGCGTCCGCCAACTGATTCTCCTCTCTCGGGAAATGTTCAAAGGTTATCCTTGTGAAATGGGGGATCAACGTCAACACACACTCTTTGTAAGGAATAATATTCGGATGTTTCGTATCCCACTCGCCTTTGATCTGATTGATCACGAGAGCGGAATCTCCGAAGACACTCAGAAACTTGATCCTTAAGTCAATTGCAGCTTGAAGACCCATGATGCATGCCTCATACTCCGCCATGTTGTTCGTGCAGTTGAAACATAGCTGGGAAGTAAGTGGAGTATGAGTGCCTTGAGGGGATATGATCACAGCGCCGATACCATTACCCAAAGCGTTAGATGCTCCGTCAAAGTGTATAGACCATCGGGATCCTTCCTCAGGTCCTTCATCCGGTCCAGGTACTTCACAATCAGTCACTATCATGATGCTCTCGTCAGGAAATTCGAAATTCATTGATTGGTAGTCGTCTACTGCCTGATGTGCCAAGTGGTCTGCCAATACACTTCCTTTGATAGCTTTCTGAGTCGTGTACTGGATGTCGTATTCTGTCAAGATCATTTTCCATCTTGCTATTCTCCCAGACAGAGCAGGCTTTTCGAATATGTATTTTATAGGATCCATCTTTGAAATCAACAAGGTAGTGTGAGTCAGCATATACTGTCTCAGCCGGCGAGCAGCCCATACCAAAGCACAACAAGTTTTCTCGGGCAGTGAGTATCGGGTCTCACAGTCGGTAAACTTTTTGCTAAGGTAATAAATGGCATGCTCTTTTCGGCCAGACTCGTCATGCTGTCCCAGCACACACCCCATTGAGTTGTCAAGTATTGTCAGGTATAGTATCAGAGGTCTCCCTTCAACCGGTGGCATAAGGATGGGTGGTTCTTGGAGATACTCTTTGATTCTGTCAAAAGCGGCCTAACATTCATCATTTCAACGTACTACCTGATCTTTCTTCAGCAGCTTGAAGATTGGCTCACAAGTAGCAGTCAGGTGCGAGATGAATCAGGCAATGTAATTCAGGCGTCCTAGAAAGCCTCTGACTTCTTTCTCTGTCTTGGGAACTGGAATCTCTTGAATGGCTTTAACCTTGGCAGGGTCCACTTGAATACCCTTATCACTTACAACGAAGCCTAGCAACTTTCCAGATCTTACCCCGAAGGTGCACTTGTTCGGGTTCAACCTCAGCTTGTATAGTTTCAGACGATCAAACAATTTCTGCAGATGATCAATGTGTTCCTCCTCAGTTTGGGACCTTGCAATCATATCGTCAACATACACTTCAATCTCATGATGGATCATGTCATGAAATAAATCAACCATGGCACGTTGGTAGGTTGCCCCAACATTTTTCAACCCGAATGGCATGACCTTGTAGCAGAAGGTGCCCCACTGAGTAACAAAGGTAGTCTTTTCCATATCTTCAGGAGCCATCTTGATCTGATTATACCCTGAAAAACCATCCATGAAAGAGAACACCTTGTGCTGAGCAGTATTATCAACCAGAACGTCAATGTGAGGTAGGGGAAGTCATCCTTGGGGTTGGCCCTGTTCAGATCCCTGTAATCAACACACATTCTAACCTTACCATCTTTCTTCGGTACCGGCACCACATTAGCAACCCACTGAGGGTAAGAAGTCACTGCAAGAAAACCGGCGTCAAACTGTTTCATAACCTCGGCTTTGATCTTCTCAGACATCTCTGGACGCATACGGCGGACCTTTTGCTTAACCGGAGGGCAGTCTTCCTTGGTAGGCAAATGATGGACCACAATGTCGGTATCCAACCCGGGCATGTCTTCGTAGGACCAGGCAAAGATCTCCACATAATCATGTAACATCTGATTCAACCGTTGTTTTACGCTGAGCTCCAGATTGGCACCAATCTTGACTTCCTTTCTGTCCGTCTCAGTACCCAGATTTATCGTTTCCACTGGCTCTTCATGTGGTTGAATTGCCCTCTCTTCCTGGAGTAACAGTCTCGCAAGCTCTCCAGGCACTTCGCAATCATCTTCACCTTCGTCTTCGGCTAAGTTGATCGGATTTTCGAAGTCATAACTGGCAGTAGCAGAGTCGTTACCAGTGAGATCCAGAGTGGATTGAAACCTGTGTAGGTGAGTGTGTGTAAATATGGCTGTTTTGCAACATATAAAGAAAGAAAGGAAGAAAGGGAGCACAAGATTTGAAATGCGAAAAAACGTCCAAGATCTTTATTCATGATATATGGAAATGATAGTTATAAGCCCTCACAAATGAAGCCAACGGTGCCCCGGGTAAGACACCGGGCCATAGAGTTTCAATTCATTGTTTATTACAAATAACAAAAACAAAGGAATTCATTATTGCGTCACAAAAGTAACAGGTAGGTTGTCTTTTGCAATCCAATTGCTAGGTCCACTATCGGCCGTTGGATAAATCCAGCTGTCGAACTCAGATTCTTCCACTTCGTCATCATCCCTGGCATTTACCCCATGGGCAGGCAGGGGAGCTGTCACCACATTGGGCTTCTCAGGTGCCTCAAACTGTACCTCCTTTGCATCAATAAGGTCCTTCACCTTATTCCTCAAGGCCCAGCAGTCATCAGTGGAATGCCCCGGGCTATCAGAGTGATAAGCACAACGGGCATTTGGATTATACTTGGGGGATGCAGTATTCACAACCTTTGGAGCCTCTCTGACTGTCACCAAGTTGGTGGATAGCAGTTGCGGCAGGATTTGTGACAAGGTCATACTCAACCGGGTAAACTCTCTTCTGGGTCTCTCAGCCCTGGGTTGATTAGTTTGCCGAGGAGCGGCAGCTGGCTTTGCAATCATCATCGCGTTGACAGATTGGCGGCACTCTGGTTTGTCTTGCCTCCTAGGCCCATACACAGCACTGGCCTCCTTCTTAAAAGGTTTCTTCTCAGAACTTGAAGATGCACCCTTCTGAATCTTTCCTGACTTCATACCAGCCTCTATCCTTTCCCCAGTCAGAATGAGGTCAGTAAATCCTGCAGACGAATTGCCAATAAGATGATTGAAGAACGGCCCGGAGAGGGTTCCCAAGAACATATCCACTAGCTCACGGTCTATTAACGGAGGCTGCACCCTGCCAGCCAGGTCCCTCCACTTCTGCGCATACTCTTTAAAACCTTCGCCTGATCCTAGCGACATACCCTGGAGTTGGGTACGTGTAGGAGCAAGGTCGACATTATATTGATACTGCTTGTAAAAAGCAGTAGCCAACTCCTCCCAGTTACGAACCTTGGTTCCATCCAGCTGATAGAACCATTCGAGATGAGTCCCTGAAAGACTCTCCTAGAAGAAGTGGATCCACAAGTTCTTGTCCACTGTATACGGCTGAATCTTCCGCACATAAGATCTGAGGTGTAACTTAGGGCAGGACGCCCCGTCATACTTGGTGAAAGATGGTGCTTTAAACTTGTGCGGGATGATCACACCAGAAGATAAACCCAAGTCTCTGAAATCCAAACCAGGCATTTGTTGAATTTCCATGGCGTTCAGACGGTCTTCCAACAGCTTGTATCTGTCTTCAGCCGGAGGATACTATTCCTCATTAAAATCAGTCTCGTTGTCAGAGACCACCGGACTTGGAGCCCTTCCCCCCTGGGGACTGTCTTTGCCTACAGAAGAACCAGCCTCCTCATTCTGCATTGTGTTACCAAACATCCGGCCCGAGTTGAATAAGACAGTTCTCTTCTTCTTCTTCTCTTTCTTCAGGAGCAAAGCCTTCAACTCTTCTTGACCTTGATCCAAACCCATGATCAGCTCCTGAAATTGTGCGTTATGCGCCTGAAGGGCCTTGATAGACAGCTCGGTAGATGATTCAGGGTTCATGATGCTGAAATAAACAGCGAAGAACAGTAAGCAACCTGAAAAGAAGAGTACCTGCTATGCACATGATGAATGATATGTGTTTATGCAATGCATTCAAGGGTTCGAAAGTTCAAATTTGTTGTAGACAAAAAGGAACACACGTTATTATTAAGGAAATAATTGTTCAGTACATCACAGCCTCATAGGCACACATTACAAAGCAAATCAATCCCAAAAGACACTACGCATCCTCTTCGGAGCAATGTAGGTGTTGAGATTCCTTTCCTCGTGCAGTAGGCGGGTGAGCTCCAAGACCTTCTTTTCACTAGCATGTAGACTGGTCTCAAGAGAATTCCGTTCTTCCTTAAGCTGGATCCAGCTCTTCTGCATCTCTTCCCAGGACGTGGGCATGTCAGGATGTTGAATGGTGTAGGACACCTCTCCTTCCAAGACTGGCTCTTTGATCACAGGGAGAACATGAGGATAAGGCATTACTAACTTCTGGGAGCGGGCTCGTACCCACTTGAGATAAGGCTCCAACGGGATGGAATTCCTGTGCCCCAGGGTCTTGCTGTCTACCCTACTTGGCATCCTCCAAGCTCTGATAAATCTCTGGCGAAGTCCTTGTGCATCGTTGTCGAATTCAAAAACTATGTCAGGAATTAACATGTCATGAGGGCCGTCCCTCCGAGCATAACCAAACTGTCTCCAAGCCAGGCACGGGTTGTAAGTAATACCTCCTCTGATTCCAAGTAAAGGAACATTAGGGTACTCCCCGCAACGATCAATGATAGTGACATCCTCTCTGGACCGAGAGCACCAATGTATATCCTCATGTGTAAGAGTCATCAATCGTTGTGACCATCTCAAACCCCGTTCATTCTTCAAAACTGATTGTGGAAGGTGCGAAATAAACCACCTTCCCAGAAGAGGAGTACAGCACATAAGAAAACCTCTTTTTCTCATGGTTCGAGTGTAACATGAGTGAAGGATGTCCCCAAGCAACGTAGGTATAGGATTCCTGGACATGAAGATCTGGACAACACTGATATCTATAAGCTGATCTGGATTAGGGAACAACACCAAACCATAAACAAGGAGGGCCAAAACTTCTTCAAAAGCTTGTAGGTCAAGGGAGTTCCAACATTCTTGGGCCTTCTCAAACAGAAACCTGGCTAAGAACCCTTTGATACCACTTCTAACTTCCCAATGTCCCTTGAGGTCAGATGGTTGAAGGTGTAAGGCTTTAGCAATCTCTTCAAGCTTGGGTTCCTTTTCCGTACCGTTGTAGGGTAGTTGATCAAGGATAAGGATCTCCAGAAGCCGGGAGAACTCTTCTAATGTAGGCACCAGTTGATAATCTAGGAAAGTGAAACAGTGATGCAGAGGGTCAAAGAACTGGAACAGTACCTTTATCATATCTTCCTCAATGTTGGTGTTGACCAAGCTGATGAGTCTTCCATGTCTTTCACTGAATGAAGAGCTCTCGAGAATCCTGGATATAAGCTCCTTAAGCTGAGGAGGGATCCTTACAAGGCTGATCTGAATTGTCTTTCTGCGAACAGTTTCCATGTCCTACAAAACAAGAACAAAGATGAAGATCCGAACCCCTGAAATGGTTAGTCAATGCATATGATGCTGTATGATGTCATGATGCTATGATTAAACACACCACAAATATTCACAAAGGCAAACATGGTAAGGCACACAAGTCACACAAGACAAGCCCTTAGAGTTTAGGCCAGCATGGGGTCTGGGTATTACCCTCTTGAAGTTGGTGGGCTCAACCTGTCCTATCAGAAGTAACCGGGTTCTAAGGGTCCCAATATCACTGGATTGCTTTCATTGTTCATCGTTTCGATTTAGCCACTGAACTGGCAACCGAAATATTCAAGGAAAGCAACCCTCAATTGAGTGTAGTATCGAGTATAAACCAACCTCGGACTACACCAAAGTCAGTTATATCACTACCCTAAAGAGGCCAAGATAGTTCAATTAAGGTTCCTAAGGTCAGTTGATGCTTCACGACACCACGCGGAGGCCCCGTACTCTCCTTGACTGAACTCAAGGGTTACCGGTACACACCAAAGTGCCACATCAACGTAGCAGACTGTTTCAACCATGTCGGTATACCCCGCACAGTTTCCTCACAGCCTTGTTGCTACTTTCTAAGAAGGTATCCCCAGATCCGGGTTAGGATCTATAGAACTCCCAAGACAGTCCCACAATAATAAAGCAAACAAGTCAAAGCAATTGAATACACAAGTGATCTTAGTCCTAAGGTACACCTCACTTTTATAGATGTCCCCAGCAGAGTCGCCAGTTCTGTGATCGGTGGATCTGGAACTGACTGTTTAACGCTGGTTTCGCAAAATGTCGCGGAAGCAAGAGTCGCCACCGTCTTTTATTTTCTCCAACATGGAAAGGACAAAAGCACAGTAAAATTCCTTATTGAGAAGGTTTCTCGGTTCGAGAGGTAGATTTATAGAAAGGGAAGGTGTTAGCACCCTTTCTATCCATGGTTATCCATGGGCTCTTAGATACTTGCTCATTTGTGTTTTCAAAATGTTTGTTTTCTTTTCAATCGTGAGTGGGTTTGAAAAAGTTTCGTTTAAAGTTTCAGATCGACTCTTGTATCAGTCCTCAAGAGTGTTTGAAAAGTTGTTTTTTGAAAGCTTTTTGAAAAGTGTCGGTGTGAAAAGAAGTTTTTGATTTGTTTTGAATTAGAGAAAGTATCTATGAGTCATCTACCTACCCTAAGGAATTAGGCTGTGTAAATGTCCTTAAGGTAGTGCCATCCCACCATTGAGAGGTAGGTAGCACCACCGTTGGAGGTGTTCGGGTCAATTCGTTTTTTAGGGACAATGTGGTCACCAGAGCAACAGTAGGACACCTTAGAAGCTACCCTCATGCCATGTTCATGGACATGAGGACTTACTAAAACGTCCTATACTCGACGACCACGTTTCGAGGGGCAAGGCAACAGTGAGGCGTACCCTAAGAGTGGTGTGTGAATTGTGTGTCATTTTCAGTTATGTTTTATCTCATCATGCATTGGGTGAGCTACGATTTGATTTTATTTGGGCCATTCACTCTTTCATGTGATTAGTAGTTTAAAGGTGCGGAAATTAAAATGCGGAAAATAAAGGTCCTATGCTATTACAAGGCGCGGGTCTATACATCGCCAAATTAACAAAGACCCGATTTGAATAAAAATGCGGAAAGTAAATAAATTCCTAATTACTATTACAAGGCTTTGACAATTACATAATATTTGAAATAAAAAATAAAGACAAGCGCGCGAAAAGAAATTGGAATCGAACGTGCGAGGGCATTGGACCCTTTAAAGAAATTAAATTAAAATTAAAAGTTGATTAATGATTAAATAAGGAAAAGAAATTATTTTTATGTTTTTTGGTATTTATGAAAATAAAGAGAATTAATTAAAATTAGAAATTAAATAAAACCCTAATTCTAAATTTGTTTTTAATTATTAAAGAAAAAGATTAAAATGTTAACCTAATTTATACTAATTATTTAATTACATGAGTTTTTTACAAAATAAATTAGTAGTTAATAATAATGATAAGGAGAAAAATTGTTTATTAAAAAGGATAAAAAATGTTTAAAAAAACCTAATTTGTACATTTTTTTAGTTATTTAAGAAATATATTAAAACTTTAACCTAAATTAACCTAAATTGATTATTAAATTTATTTACAAAAAATATTAATGCATTAAATATTAAATAAACATTTTTTATTTTCTTGATTTCTGATTTTTTGTATTTTTGTATTATGAAAATTAATTTGATGAATTAAAAGAAAATAATTAAAAGAATTTAAGAAAGATAATCAAATGAAAATAAGTGAGAAAAAGTGCAAACCATAGGGTATTCAGACCCAATTTGGGAGGTGTATTTGAGAAGTTTGGCCCAAGAAATCTGGCCTTTTTTGACTTTCCAATGCTTGTGTGCAGAGTAGTTGACTAATGTGCATGGTGAGCTGCCCATTCTGGCCATTGGATTGATCTCGTGGGCGCGTGGCAAGCAAGCAGGTGAGGGCATATGGTATTCCTTTGCATGAGAGCTACGCTGGAACAAGTTAGTGAAAAAATTATGAAATACACAAGGTGACCTGGGAATCAAACCCAGGTCCCAGCGTTTACCCAATGCACGTCCAACCGTCTGAGCTATGCGCGTGCGTTGTATTGGAATTGGCAAGCAAATAACATAACACAAAACAGCACTTAGTGACATCCACCGCGCCAAAATTCAAACGTGCCAGTCATCAGGAGACACATCCTCCTTCTTCTTCACTTTTCCTGCAATTATCAAATACATAGCGGGGGTTTTAAACCCCCACTAAACTCAAACCTGAAAAATAGCGAATAGAATATAGGGCAATATAAATTGGGCGCGATACGTGAGTTAGCTTTGTTTGAATGTCCTGAGTCCAATGGTCCTGGTTTGAGTGGCCAATAGTTCCTTATGCGTGAAACCCCAAATCAAAGCTTCAGAAACCTAAAAAGCTTTCATGGCAATTTTTGACACAGGCAATATCAATGCAATTAAAGGACACAAATAGCTTCAGAGAGTTCATGTTAGTGTAAATCAATGATTAAAAGCCACAAATAATGCATGGAAAATGGAATACGATTATGAATAATTTTATGAAAAGTGAGACTTCAATCTACCAATTCTTTGAGTATGGAGGCGTGATTTTGATTGGAACAGCTTCCTGGTAGTGTTAGGAGTCTTTTGGAATACTTTTGCAGTCTTGAATTATGCTCTAGCTATCAAAACAGTTTCAAGGTTTTTTTGTGAAAAATGCAAAGTTGTTTCTTTTTTCTGAGCGCAGCTTGTCTGTCCTTATGCATTAGGTTATGTTTGCATATGTATGTAGCATGATTAGGTCAAGCAAAACAAGCCCATGATCCATTGTTTTAATGCTTTTTGAATATTTGATTTTGTATATCTTTTCTTTAATCTTTTTCATGCCAACTATGCCAAATCATGGAAGATTCTTTCCTTTTGAGGGATGCACGAAATATTGTGCTCTTAATGGGAGAATATGCTGCACAAAAAGATTTAAAACCTTTATTTTAGTATTTTTTATAATTAATTTTTAATTAAATGAATTAATAGGATTAAAAGTTCAATTAATTAATTAAAAATAAGAAAATAACTCCCTTTTAGCTTAATGGGTCGTGCATAGCTTTTGGGTGATGATTCATGGAAGAAAATGAGGCCCATTAGCAATTTTGAGGCATTTGAAGCAAAGTTGACTTTTCAAAATTCCCAAAAATTTCCCAACTTCCACAAGGCATATCTTGCTCAATTTTTAAGCTTTGATCATGTTCTTGGACATTTTGGAAAGGTCCTGAAGTCCTCTAACCAATGACTTTGGTCCCATGTCATTTTGATTTACCAATCTCAAGTTATGTTCTTTGACTTAAAGTGCCTTTTTGTTGACTTTTGAAAATGACCTATAATATTGAGATTGATAACTTTTTGTGAGAGCATTTCTTGGATTTGAAGTGTGAAGATGAGTTGTAGGAAATGTCATTCTCTTCAAAATGAGCTTTGGATGGAATTTTTCTGATAAACCATGTGGAAGTTATGCCTTGGTCAATTTGCAGTTGACTTTTTCAACTGTCCAAAAGTAGAAACTTTTGCATCTTGAGACTTTTTGAGCCATGTTCTGAGAATCATGATCAAGAATTGATCAAATGATGTTTGTGGCTTCAAAATAAGATGTTGACCAAAAATTTTGACTTTTGACTGTCAAATGACCATTTTTCCCCTGCAGTTGACTATGAAGCAATTAGGGTTTTTGACTGTGCAATTTGATGCTGTGAGTCTTGAAACTTGGCATATGGATGCTTGACAATGTTTGTAGGCATGTGGGACTTGATTGGACCCTTGGAAACCTCAACTTCTTTGCCAGAACCAAAACCCTAATTTCTGACTGTTAGGAGGCAATTGGACTGTGCAACCCTTGGGAGATTTTGAAGCATGCTCTTAGCAAACCTTGAAGGATATGGGAGGGAAAATTTTGGGGTACAACAACATCATTTGATCAATTCTTGATCATGATTCTCAAAGCATGGCTCAAAAAGTCTCAAGATGCAAAAGTTTCTATTTTTGGACAGCTGAAAAGTCAACTGCAAATTGACCAGGGCATAACTTCCTCATGGTTTATCAGAAAAATTCCATCCAAAGCTCATTTTGAATAGGATGACATTTCCTACAACTCATTTTCACATTTCAAGTCCAAGAAATGCTCTCACAAAAAGTTATCAATTCCAACATTATAGGTCATTTTCAAAAGTAAAAAAAAAGGCACTTTAAGTCAAAGACCATAACTTGAGATTGGTAAATCAAAATGACATGGGACCAAAGGCATTGGTTAGAGGACTTCAAGACCTTTCCAAAATGTCCAAGAACATGATAATAGCTTCAAAATTGAGCAAGATATGCCTTGGAGAAGTTGGGAAATTTTTGGGAATTTTGAAAAGTCAACTTTGCCTAAAACACTTCAAAAATGCTAATGGGCCTCAAATTCTTCCTTGAATCATTACCCAAAGCATATGCACGACCCATTGAGCTCAAAGGGATTTATTTTCTTATTTTTAATTAATTAATTGAATTTTTATTCTTATTAATTCATTTAATTAGATTTAATTATGAGAAAAATATCAAATAATGGTTTTAAATCTTTTTTGTGCAGCAAATATGTTCATTATATGCAAAAGATTTCGTGCATCATCTCAAGGGGATAAGATCATCCATATTTGGCAAGATTAGCATGGAAAAAAGATTGAAAAAGATGTGATAAAAATCAAATATTGAAATCATAAATTCAATGAATCCATGGGCTTGTTTTTGACCTAATTTGCCTTATGTACATATGCAAGACCTAACCTAATGCAAGGATACACGAAAAAGCTGCTGAAAGCACAAAACCAAATTGCAAAATTTCCATAAAAACTTGGAATCTGAAATCACATTTGCAGGGCGATTCAAGGCTTCAAAACACTTCCATTGCCTTACTGACCTTGCTAGGAATCGATTAGCATCAAGAACCAATCCAAACACGTGAGGAATCAACGAATACAGGCCATACAGTTTGTCTTGTTTTTCAAATTCGCATAGCATGATTCATGTGCTTTTAATTGGTTTTCTTGTTTGATTTACACTAATAGGTACCTCCTGAAGCGATTGGCATAGGTTAATTGATCTAACTCTGCCTGAATCAAGATTCACCATGGACGAAAATTAGGTTTTCAGAAGCTTCCAATTAGGGCTTTCCTTGTATGGATAATTGGACCTTTAGACCTATACAGCTGAATTTAGAAGCTTAAGACGAAGCAAACCATCTCCTCGCGCTTAATTTATGTTACCTGTACGCGTGTTCGCTATTTTCCACTGTTGCACTTAGTGGGGGTTTAAAACCCCCGCTACTTGTTTATGTTGCAGGTACAAAGATGAAGAAGAAGCTGAAGTGTCCAGGCGTGATAGGATAATTCAAACCTTGGCGCAGTTTTTCAACGTTCCAGCATAATGGCCTTTTTTCATACATATTATTTGTTGTCTATTACATATACAATCGCGCGCAAACAGCTCAGATGGTGGGAACATGACTTGGTAAACGCTGGGACCTGGGTTCGATTCCCAGGTCCCCCCACTTAATTCTTAATTTTTGTTTCAACATATTCACGTGCAGCATACTCTCAACGTCCCACCGTATGTCCACATGCATTGGCTTGCCAGATGGCATGGTGATTAATCCAAGGGCCTCAGAAGGAACTCCATGATGCACACCAGTCAATGAACGTGCACTCTATCCTGGAAAGTCAAACAGGGCTTTGATTCAATGGGCCAAATTACTTCAAAAAACCTCCAAAATGGGCCAGATACCCCCTATGTTTGTATTCTATTTTTAATTTCCTTTTCTTTTCTTTTTAATTGTTTTAATTGTTTTAATTGTTTTATTTAATTCACCTAAAATAATTTTCATAATAAAAAATCAGAAACCAAAAAAAATATTTAATATTTAATTCTTATTAATTTCACTATTAGAATATTTTTGTAAATAATTAATAATTAACTTAGTTAATTTAGGTTTAACTTTAATCTTTTCTTAATAAATAAAAAATATCTAGAATTAGGTTTTGTGACATTTTTCATCCTTTTCTTAATTAATTATTTTTCTCATTTATTTATTATTATAATTACTATTTATTTTTGTAAATAAACATGTACATTAATTAATTAGTAAATTAGGTCAACTTTTTTTTATTAATAATTAAAATACTTAGAATTAGGGTTTCATTTTGATTTTAATTTTCTTTATTTCATTAAATACCAAAAAAACATAAAAAAAAATTTCTTTTCTTTAATTAAATAATTAATTAGCTTTTAATTCAATTTAATTTCAAAAGGGTCAAAACCCTCGGACATTCAATTTCTATTTCGCGCATTATTTTCTTTTTGAATATTATGTAACTGCTCAAGGATTGTAATAGTAATTAGGTCTTTTTACTTTCCGCATTTTTATTCAAACGGGTCTTTGTATTTTTGTGATGTATAGACCCGCGCCTTGTAATAGCGTAGGATTTATCTTTCCGCATTTAAATTTCCGCACTCTTGAACTCTAAATTTTGCATGAAAGAATGTATGGCTAATTAAAAACAAGCGTAGCTCACAATGCCCTGATCAAAGATAAATATTGACATGAAAATAACACACAAATTCACACACCACTCTTAGGGTACGCCTCACCTGTTGCCTTCGAAACGTGGTCGTCAAGTATAGGACGTCTTAGTAAGTCCTTATGTCCATGATCCAGTTGCCTCAAAATAAGTTGCCTCGAAACGGTTGCCTTGGAATAGTTGCCTCGAAACGGTTGCCTCGAATTTAAAAAAGGATCAAGGACATAAGGGTAGCTTCTAAGGTGTCCTGCCGTTGCTTCGGTGACCACACTGTTCCTACACTCGAATTGACCCGAACACCTCCAATGGTGGTGCTGCCTACCTCTCAATGGTGGGATGGCACTACCTTAAGGACATTTACACAGCTTAATTCCTTAGGGTAGGTAGATGACTCATAGATACTTTCTCTATTCAAAAACAAATCAAAACTTTTTTCACACCGACACTTTCAAAAAGCTTTCAAAATGATTTTTCAAACACTCTTGAGGACTGATACAAGAGTTATTCTGAAATCTTTCAAAGAAACTTTTTTTTCAAACCCACTCACACTTGAAAAGCAAACACTTTTGAAAACACAATGAGAAAGTATCTAAGAGCCCATGGATAACCATGGATAGAAAGGGTGCTAACACCTTCCCTTTCTATAAATCTACCTCCCGAACCGAGAAACTATCTCATAAGGAATTTTGTTGTGCTTTTGTCCTGTCCATGTTGGAGAAAATAAAAGACGGTGGCGACTCTTGCTTACCGCGACATTTCGCGAATCAGCGTTAAATAGTCAGTTCTAAATCCACCGATCACAGTAGCTTACCAGGAAAAAGTCGCAACCGGGAATTGAAAAGGAGAACAAGGTCGCATATTTTGAAATTTTTCTTTACAATTCTTCTGTCATGCCAATTTTTGTTTCTTTATTTATATATTATAGCATTCCCATAAGGACATGTGAAAGTTGTTTTCTCTTGATCCTCTGGGTGAATAGGTATTTGGAAAAATCCTGAGTATCCATTTAGATAACAAAAGTGCGAGTGTCTGGCTAGACGCTCGAGCATTTGATCTATAAATGGAAGAGGGAAATGATCCTTCCTGGTTGCTTTATTTAATTTTCTATAATTTATACACATATGCCAACCTCCTTCTGTTCGTTTAGCAATATGCTCACCTTTCTCATTTTCTATGACTGTGATGCCTCCTTTCTTTGGCACCACATGCACAGGGCTCACCCAATTACTATCTGATATTTGGTAAATTATACCAGCCTCTAATAATTTAAGAACTTCTCTTTTATCAACACCACTCATTATAGGGTTTATTCTTCTTTGATGTTCTCTTGAGGGTTTTAAGTTTTCCTCTAACAAGATCTAGTGCATGCACACCGATGGACTTATTCCTTTTAAATCGGAGATGTTATACCCTAAAGCTGAGGGATATTTACGTAAGATTTCTAAGAGTTGAGTTGTCTCATCTTGAATTAAAATAGCGTTAACTATAACAGGACGATTCATCTCTTTATCTAATAATTCGTATATGAGATTCTTGGGAAGTTCCTTCAGTTCTAAAGACGGTTTCATAGGGCAAGGCATGGGATCGAGAGTAAGCGATAAACATTCATAGAGGTCGTCATTGATGTAAGGTTCTAAACTTTTAAATCCATCGTCCTCCGTAATGAGGGTCGAAGGTAACTTGATATTTTTGTTAGATTCCTCTCGCTTAAGTTCCAATATACACTCGTCAATGACGTGGATGGCATAACAGGCATCTCCTATGACTGGTGCCATTAAGAACTTTGAAAGAATAAATTCTATCTTTTCATCACCCACCTCAAATGTTAATTTTCCTTTCTTAACGTCAATTATGGCTCCGGCTGTTGATAGGAATGGTCTACCTAAGAAGATTGGGATTTCTTCGTCTTCTTTAATATCTATAACTACGAAATTAGTTGGGATATATAGCTGACCGATCTTAACTGGTATGTTTTCAAGTATGCCTATAGGATACTTAACTGATCTATCAGCCAGTGGGAGAGACATTTTAGTCGGCTGCAATTCTCCTAAGTTTAACCTTCTACAAAATGCTAAAGGCATAAGGCTGACGCTAGCTCCTAGATCTAAGAAGGCTTTGTCAATAGTATGATTTCCTAAGATACAAGGAATGGAAAAACTTCCTGGATCCTTTTCTTTCTTGGCAAGTTTATTTTCTGAAATAAAATTGCATTCGATAGGTTTGGGATCATCAAGTCTACGCTTGTTGGTCAGGATGTCTTTTAGGAATTTAGCATAAGATGGTATCTGAGTAATGGCTTCGGTGAAAGGAATCTCTACATGGAGTTTTTCTATAACTTTAACGAATCTCTGGTATTGATTGTCAAGTTTGGTTTGTTTAAGTCTTTACGGAAATGGGACTGAGGGTTTGTACGGGGGTGGTGATTTATTAGTTTTATCTTTTAATTCTGGTTGTTTTTGCTTTTCGGGTTCCTCTGGTTCCTCCACTTGGTCTGTAGGAAAAACATTTGTCTTAGGTTGTGAGGGTGTACTCATGGCTGGATCCTTGGGTCCATTGTAAGTAGTCCCACTTTGTAAGGAAATGGCATTAGCTTTCCCTTTAGGATTTGGTTGAGGTTGTCCAGGGAATTGTCCTCCAGGTGTAGTTTGTGGGGCTTGTGTTTGAGCTATCTGCGAGATCTGGCTTTCAAGAATCTTGTTATGCGTAATTATCTGATCAACCTTAGTTCCCAATTGCGTGATTAGTTCGTTTACGTGAATATTCTAATTTAGGAACTCTTTGTTTTGCTGGGTTTGAGCTGAAATGAAATTTTCCATGATTTTCTCAAGGTTTGGTTTGAGTGCCACAACTTGCATAGGTTGATTTGGTCTTTGGGCTTAGAAACCTGTAGGTATCGGAGGTGCATAGTTTTGTATTGGGCTATTGTTTTTATAAGAAAAGTTTGGGTGATTCCTCCATCCGGGGTTGTAAGTGTTTGGAAATGGGTTTCCTTGGGTGTAGTTTACTTGGTCTGAGCAAGGCTCATTCAACAAGTTACATTCTGTAGGTTGATGTCCTTGGGTCCCACAGAGTTCGCATTCTGAAGCTACTGCGGCTACAATATTAGGGTTTTGAGACATGTTTTGAACTTTTAAGGCAAGAGCGTCCATTTTAAATTGCATCATGTCTAGAGAACTTATCTCATGTTTTCCTCCTTGGGTCTCATTTTTCTCTATTGTAGCTCGTTCTGGGCGATAAGGACCATTTAAGGATCCAATTATTGATCACGTAATTAGGTGGAAAGGATACCACTTAAGGATTTATCAATTGATCTTCTTATTAGGAAAAAATAATTCCCCTCAAAGGTTTAACAATTGATCGCATCGTTGGGCGGTAATGATCCCACTTAGGGATCTTGCAGTTAATCATTTCATTGGTTGATAAAGTTCCCACTTGAGAATCCAACAATTAATTGCCTCGTTGTATGGAAAGGATCCCAATTAAACATATATTAATTGATCGCCTCATTAGGCAGCAAGGATCCCACTTTAGGATCCAACAATTGATCGCCTCGAGGGGAGACAAGCTTTTTATGTGTTCTCTAGTTTCCTCAAGGAAATGTACAACCAAACATACAAAATTTAATATAATGGAAAGTTAAGTGCCTCATTAAAAACCCTCGAATTTTATAAGATCACCCAAAGGGAAAAGAGTGCACCCATAAAGCAACTTGTTACAATCGATAGAGATACAACATTCCCCTATAAAAATGAAACAATTCAACAAAATTTAAAGAAAAACAAATAGCAGTTATGCTTACATATTCAGAGGGAGTGCCTCCTGGATCATTTAGCCTTTAGTCTCCTTAGAGCTTATGGAGGAGATTTCCTCGGCTTTGTGAGATTCCTCTGGTGGATTTATTTCCGAGCTTATCTTTTTTACATTCCTGTCTTTAATGCAGATCCTCTTCAACCTGAGGATTTCCACATAATATTTTCTAGAGATCTCATGATATCCTTGGATAACCCCCACTCGCCCATTGGGGAGCATTTACTTCATGCATAAATACATATTATACAAGGCAGCACCCAACCGACTAAAGACTCATCCCTCAATAATCATATTATATAAAGAAGGGACATCGATAACCAGACAGCTAACCTTCATTTCCTTATCTTGATTTTATTTTTTGGAGGTGATTCAAATAATGATATTGTTAGCTCCTAAATTCGACACCTATAACAAGATTGGTCTTATGGGCCAAAAATAGATTGAACAAGTCTAAGTTGGAAAGGCTTCGATAGAATGGAAAATACTTAGAGAAATTTCTAAGTTAAAATGAATCTTCGACCAGAAGGTTCTCATACCCTTCGACTGAAAGGATTCCAGGGTCATCGACCAGAGGGAAACTTCGTATCTGCAACAGAAGATTTTGAATCTGAAGAAAGGAGGGAAAAGCAGTTCACCTGAAAGTTAAGGAAGCAACGTGGCGTGAAGAGAGGGGTCAAAGCGCATGCATAAGACACTTGTCTTCATCCTAGAGCAAGGCAACGGTTACCTAGTGTTAGTATAAGTATATGAAGTTTATGTAGATTTCCGTGTGTTCAACTGATCGTACAAATTATTCAATACTATTCAAGTACCCGCTGCGTGAGAAAGAATACTGAAAATGTACGTTTGAAACACCACATTTTATAATTAAAGTCTTTTATTTCTCTCTTTACATTTCTTGCCTTTTTATCTTGTTTGCACTTTATCTTCACTTTTACCCAGATTCCTGCACTTAAACTCTTCTTAACCCCTTTTCTATTTACTTTCTGCACTCAAACTCATCCCTTTCCCAGTAGAATGTGTGTTCTTCACTTACATTAGCATTTATGTCCAAACAACACCAAAAATTAGCATATGTCCTAGGATCAAACTGATCGATCCTGCGAGTAACCAAAAATTTACCCTTTTTGGAAGATCAACGATTGTTTACCAGAAAACACGGTGAACAAATTGGCACACCTAGTGGGACACCTGGTGGGATGTTGCTAATTGTTTTTGTTTTATTTATTTTTGTCTTCCGTTTTTGCTTATTTATCTTAACATAAATGCTTCGCATAATTTTCTTTCTTTTACGAAGTTTTGCATGCTATTAAGAAGTGGTAAAGTAACCACCAACGAGTGTACAACTAGAAAGAGAAATAGTGAAAGCAATATGGCTAATCAGCCAAATAATGGAGAAATACCTCCACCAATTACTACGGGAACAGTGGTAATACCAATCGTTAGTGAAATTGTCTCATAAATTGTTGGTTTGATACCAACATTAACAACAACTCAAACAGGACCAATACTTTCGTATGCAGGTCCCAGAGGTCCAGCCGAAACACCCCCACCAAGGGTGAATCCAGGATCTCGACCATACGCTCCCCCAGGATTTTCGACAGCCTGGATGGGTCAAGACCAGCCTTATGGCATGCCAACTACTGAAATGGCTAGCCTTATGAATGTTGCGTCTACATTTTCAGAACCTTTGGTAAGTGCGTCTTCACCATTACAGGGATCTGGAATTTGTATGGGTAGGAACCACTTTTAGGAGGGACATCCCATGCAATGCCAAGCCTCACAAACGCTTCCACAACAATTTTAAGGCAACAAATGGATGAAAGAAACCATGACATGGTACAAATGTTGGCCCAAACTCTAAGTACTGTGTTGAACCCTCTAATACAAAATACCACTCAATCGAACCAACAAACGCCAGTGCAAATGGCACACATGACTGAATTTTTTGGGATTCCCCAACCTATTCGACAACCCCAAAGAGCTCCTATGAGAGAGGATCAAGGTATAGTCTTAGAAGAAGATGTAACTATTAACCAAAATCCACAACTAAATAGGAGGAACCACATAGTGGAAATCGAACAACCTAGGGTCGAAATACCCAGACTTCCCCCAAAGATCCCTAGAGATGGTGATCAAGGTGTAATGGTGGTAAATAGGAACCAAAATGCTGAAGAACTGATACAACAAATTCGACACCATAATTATGGCACAGAAAATAATCTGACAGCCATGATCGAAAGGATCATGATACAAAATAGAATGAACATTGGCTTTCATAGGCCAAAATTTACATCCATATTGTCAGAGTATATCTTGAAAACAGATTTACCCCTAGGTGGAAAGTTCCAAAGTTCACTAAGTTTTCAGGGGATACGACGGAATCCACTGTCGAACATATAGCGAGATATTTGATAGAAGCTGGAGAAATATCAAATAATGAGAGCCTTAGGATTAAATACTTCCCAAGTTCTCTAACTAAAAACGCTTTTACTTGGTTTACCACCCTCCCAGCCAATTCGATCCATAATTGGAATCAATTGGAGAGATTGTTCCATGAACAATTTTACATGGGACAAAACAAAATAAGTCTGAAAGAATTGGCAAGCGTGAATAGAATATTCACCGAGCCAATATACGAATATCTAAATAGATTTCGACTGCTCAAAGCCAAATGCTTTACACAAGTTCCTGAGCATGAATTGGTCGAAATTCCTGCAGGGGGCCTAGATTATTCTATTAGGAAGAAACTAGATACCCAATACCTAAGGGACATGGCCCAATTGGCCGATAGAGTTCGATAGGTAGAACGTCTTAAAATTGAAAAAGCTAAAGCAACTAAAACTCATCGAAGAGAAAGGGTAGCATATGTCGAAATCGATGATGATGATCCAGAGACATCTAGTGATCCTATAGTTGTCGAAGAAAGCGAAATAGATTTAGAAGAACTAAAACATGGGCCTCCATACTCTTGTAGAGTGTTACTATCCTCAGATGGGAATAATCCTACGGAGTCTGAAAAGAACAACGATAGATTCCCAAAGAAAACATATAGTTTCGACGTCACAAAATGTGATAAGATATTTGACTTGTTTGTTAAAGATGGCCAAATGATAGTGCCCCCAGGGGAAAAAATGCCTCCTTTAGAACAAAGAAAGAAAAGAGGTTTTTTTTGTAAGTATCATAATTTTTTGGGCCATAAAACTTCACAATGTTTTCTTTTCAGGGATCTCGTTTAAGGAGCGATCAAAGAAGGCAGACTCAAATTTGCTGACAAACCCCAAATGAAAATTGATGCAAACCCACTGAGAGTTGATGCCCACTATGCTGAACCAGCAGGAATCAACATGGTCGAATCTTCTGAAGACTTCGTCAATATGTCGGTTTTTGGTAGTTTCATTGGGAGCATCTCCAGAAAGACTGCTGAAGCAGTTAGAAAGGCTACTGAAGGCCTAAGAAAAAAGGATACTGAAGGCCTAAACAAGGAGGATACTGAAGGCCTAAGCAAAGGAGTTATTAAAGACTCAAACAAAAGTACTACTGCAAGTTCTTATTTGGCTTCCGTCAAGGGTTCGACAGAGAGCCTTGAAGCCAAAATGCAAAAAATGAATCCCGCTGCTAAGAGTAACGTACAAGTCAACATGGTTGAAGTATCTTAGGCAAATGCTTCACATGAAGCCATTAGACAAGAGGAAGTGAATAAAACTGCATTTCCTAAAGAAAGTGAGAGTCTAGCTGACTTTCTGCAACGATGCCAAAAGAAGAAGTCTGAAGTTATGTTGTGTACAAGATGCAGCTCCATCTTCGACAAAAAGTATGCATAACACATACAGGGCATAAGGGTAGTGAAGGAGAAAAGGACCACCAATGCCCAACCCCGCATGGTTTCTGAGGTGAGATACGATCCCAGAAGAGGACCAATGAACCAAGTGAAGAGGCCATCAACTTTCAAGCCTCCAACAAATGTCCCTGTGGACACTTGGCTAAAAACAGCAAACAAGAAAAGGCCAAGTGAAGAGAAATGGCGGACATTCGATGTGCCAAGAGGGTCATCCTTGGAATATAGTAAGAAGTTCCAAACTTCAACTACAAACAAAGTGGCTCATGTGTCGAGCAACTATAAGGGAAAGAACCCCATGTCTCCCTCCCAGTGGAGAAGATTTCAAAGACAGTGAAAAGCCAAAAGAGAGGCTGCAGAAGAGCCTTAACCAGAGTCAAGCACCAACGTACCACAAAGAATGGACAAAGGCAAACAAAGAAAGCCTTTGGAAAGGAAACCAATTTCTAGAAGATTGGAGTGGCTAGATCGAGGTGAATCAGATGACGAAGGTAACTCTAAATCTGATGCTACTTTAGACATTATGGCGAATGTAGTATCCGTGCTACCCAGAGAATACGACCGCCAAGTCGAAGTCGAAGAGACCGACTGGGAAGTCAAAAAGGAAATGGCCAAACATAGGCCAGTATGCTATTATGTGATGAACAATGGTTGCATCGAAGAGCAAAATTCCTTCTTCGATCCACCTACTGAGGCGATGAAAAATCACCTAAAACCCTTGTTCATAAGGGAAAAGATAGGGGAAATAACAATCAACAAAATTCTGGTTGATTGTGGGGCTACAATAAATATAATTCCCCAATCTATGATGAGGAAAATGAGCAAAGGAGATGGAGATATCAAACCCCACAACATGGTTCTATCGAACTATGAGGGAGGTATTGGAACTACTATGGGGGTGATACAATTAGACCTCAAGGTGGGAACAATACTTCGACCAACTATGTTCATGGTCATTTCAGCAAAGCCCAACTATAATCTACTCTTAGGTAGAGAGTGGATACATGGCATATGTGTAGTGCCATCTTCGATGCATCAACGAGTCACGATTTGGTGCCCTGATGGAATTATAGAGAATATTGAAGCTGACCAAAGTTAATACTTGGATGAAGTTAATAACGTTGGAAAAAATAGCTTTGCCAGAAACTTGGCTCACATAGGGCCATGCAATCCTCCCGAGTTTGATTTGGCACCAGCACCAAATGCCTTTTTCTCCCTCTACCTGCATTCCGACCATGGATTCCAGTGGGATAGAGAAGATTTATCAAACATTGACTATGGAGGAGTTGATGACATACGGCCAACGGGTTGGGGAAGTGAATTTGGTGATGATGATTGAATCACAAGCTTTACAAAAGATTTTGGCATATGTAGCCGAAAGTAGAATGATAGAGGCCTTAGAGGCTGAAGTCAAATACATGGCTCTTGAAGCCAATGAACAAGTATTTCTTCCAGAAGGTCATGGGAAAGACTTCAAACCAGAACCACCTGACACGAAGGAGGAAGAAATGAAAAAACAGAGGCTAGATGCTATCTATGATGATGAGCCTTTGGGTTTTGAAAAGGATCCGTTGGAGAACAATGTTAAAATGCTAGCGCAAGATCCATTGGAAGAAATAGATATGGGCGAAGAATTGGTGAAAAGACCAACATACATTAGCACGAAGATAGATCCAGAGCTCAGGATCGAAATAATCCAATTATTGAAGGAGTTCAAAGACTGCTTTGCATGGAATTATGATGAAATGCCTGGTCTCGACAGGGAAGTGATAGAGTTTCAACTACCAATAAAGCCTGGGAAAAAGCCTGTCAAGCAAACTCCAAGGTGTTTTGCACCAGAAGTCTTGTCGAAGATCAAGACGAAAGTCGAAAGACTGCTGAGATGCAAGTTGATCCGAACAACCAAGTATGTCGAACAAATTGCAAATATAGTACCTGTTATAAAGAAAAATGATACGTTAAGGGTGTGCATCAATTTTAGAGATTTAAATGCTGCAACACCCAAAGATGAATATCCAATTCCTGTGGCGGAAATGCTTGTCGATTCTGCCACTGGATTCGAATACATGAGTATGCTTGATGGATACTCAGGGTATAATTAAATTTTCATTGCTGAAGAGGATGTGTCGAAAACAACCTTTCGATGCCCTGGGGCTTTAGGAACTTACGAATGGGTAGTGATTCCTTTTGGCCTAAAAAATGCAGGGGAAACATATCAAAGAGCAATGAATTCTATCCTCCTTTATTTTATTGAAACTTTTATGCAGATTTATTTTGATGATATTGTTGTTAAATCTGTTTCAGGGAAGAATCATATAGACCATCTTCGACAATCCTTCGAAAGGATGAGACACTATGGTCTAAAAATGAATCCTCTAAAATGCGCTTTCGGCGTAAGAGCAAGGGACTTCTTAGGCTTTGTGGTCCACAAAAAGGGAATTAAAGTAAACCAGAACAAGACCAAAGCCATTTTGGAAGCAAAAGTGCCAACTAACAAGAAGTAGTTACAATCTCTACTTGGTAAGATAAATTTCCTGAGGAGATTTATTTCCAACTTAAGTGGAAAAACGCAAGCCTTCTCACCACTACTTCGACTAAACAAAGGAGGCTTTGAATGGGGGAAAGAACAACAAGAGGCTTTAGACGAGATCAAAGAATACCTTGCCAAGCCACCTATTATGGTACCTCCTTGTAGAAATAGAAGTATGAGATTGTGCATAGCTGCATCTGATAAATCATTAGGAAGCATGTTAGCTCAAGAGGATGAGAATGGTGTCAAAAGACCCATTTATTACCTTAGTAGAGTTTTAAATGATGCATAAACTAGATATAGCGAAGTTGAAAAACTATGTTTATGTCTTTACTTCTCGTGTACAAATCTCAAGCAATATATTAAACCAGTTGATGTTTTTGTTTCGTCTCATTTTGATGTTTTCAAATATATGTTGTCGAAACCCATCTTGCACAGTCGAATTGGAAAATGGGAACTTGCATTAACTGAGTATTCATTAACCTTTATGCTTCTTAAGGCTGTAAAAGGTCAAGTAGTAGCAGATTTTATAGTTGACCACTCAATAAATGAGGAATCAATCAACTACCTGGAGATCGAACCCTGGAAGTTATACTTCGACGGTTCTAGTCATAAAGATGGAACTGGGGTAGGAGTTCTAATTATTTCTCCAAATAAAATTCCAACAACATTCAAGTACAGGATTGAAGGTTCTTGCTCGAATAATGAGGCTGAATACGAAGCTTTAATCGTAGGCCTTGAAATATTGTTGGAATTGGGGGCAACTCGAGTCGAAATAATGAGTGACTCAGAGTTAGTTATAAAACAAGTTACAAAAGAATATAAACGCATAAGAGAAAATCTTATCATGTATTTTGTAATAGTCAATCATTTGTTGATAAACTTTGAAAAGATCAACATTCAACATATACCAAGACTGGAAAATCAAGTGGCTAATGACTTAGCATAGATTGCATCCGGGTATAAAATTTTGAAAGAGAAATTACAACAAGTAATCAAAGTTAGAGGATGAGTGAAATTAACTAAGTTGTCTCTAACAGATTTGAAAACAACAAAGTTGGGGTACGCTAATCACGAAAACATCGAAATTTCGTTCATAAATAATCTAACAGAACAAGATTGGATAAAGCCTATAGTGGATTATTTGCAAAATCCAGTAACTTCGACAGAACAAAAGATAAAGTATAGGGCGATGAGTTATACCCTAATGGGAAACGAGTTATTTAAAAAGACGCCTGAAGGGGTGCTATTAAAATTCCTAAATGAAATAGGGGCATACATATCCCTTTCAACTACACATGCTGGGGCATGTGGAGCACATCAAGTGGGCCAAAAAATGAAATGGTTATTGTTTCCACAAGGACTATATTGGCCCACTATGTTGAAAGATTGTGTTGAGTTTGAAAATGGATGTCAGGAATGTCAAGTACATACAAGTATCCAGCACGTACCTACAAGTGACCTTCACTCAATTGTGAAACCTTGGCCTTTTAGGGGATGGACTTTGGATCTTATTAGAGAGATTCGACCAGCACCATCTAAAAGCCAGAAATACATATTGGTGGGAATTAATTATTTTAATAAATGGATTGAAGCAATTCCTTTAGTCAATGTAGACCAGCAAAATGTCATTGAATTCATTCAAAAGCACATTATATACAGGTTTGAAATCCCTGAGACAATAACAATTGATCAAGGGTCAGTCTTTATTGGTCGAAAAATGCAAGAGTTTGCTACAGAAATGGGGTTCAAATTATTTACATCTACGCCTTACTATGCACAAGCCAATGGTCAAGTCAAAGCGGCAAACAAGGTAATAATCAGCTTAATAAAAAAGCATGTAGGAAAGAAGCCAAAAAATTGGCACAAGACTTTAGATCAAATTTTTTGGGCTTGTCTAACTTCTCCTAAGGAAGCTACTAGAACAAGACCTTTTCGACTAACTTACGGCCATGGCACAATATTGCCAGTATAAATTTGTCTATAGTCAACAAGAATTCAGAAACATCAAGACATCCCTTCTGATGTTTATTGGAATATGATGTTAGATGAATTGGTTGATTTGGACGAAGAAAGACTGAAAGCTTTGGATCTCTTAAGGTCACAAAAGAGGAGAGTGGAAAGATCTTACAATAAAATAGTAAAACCCAAGACATTCTTGTCTAAGGAACTGGTATGGAAAGTAATCCTCCCAATGGATCAAAAGGATAGAAATATGGGAAAATGGTCTCCTAAATGGGAATGACCTTTTAAGATCATCCAAACATTATCTGGTGGCGCATATGAGGTCGAAGAGTTAAATGAAGACCAAAGGCTTTTGAGAGTAAATGTTAAATACTTGAAAAAGTATAGACATGCACTTCAAGAGGTTAGAATAACCAATGCTTGATCTTAATCAAGTTAAAAAAGCCAAGATGGAAAATATATTACATAGCCAAAATGGCTGAAAGTCATTACAAACAAAATATAATTATACAACTAAAAAATAAAGTTGAAATCAAAACGGGAGGTTGGCCTTGATTTGGAGGTATTTTATCTTCTGTAGCTCCAGGCGTCTTTTGCATAAAGCTTTTGACTGATGAAGAGTCTCGAATTTGGCATCCAATGCTTGGGCTCGTTCAGCATATGCTAACCCCTCGTTGAGTTCCTCTTGACTTTATGAATTAGTGCTGACAACGAGAAGTGCTTCCTTTCATTTATCGTTGGCAGCAATCTTGGCTTTTAACTCTCTGATCTGAGCCTTCATATCGGCTGTATTTTGATCCAGTTATTCGACTTCTTTCTGCCTAGCTTCTTGCACCCTCGATAGCTCCTTCAGCTTTGAAGCTGATTCAGCAGCAGCACCCCAGGCAGCAGCTACATGGCCATTGACCTCCTCAATTTCGCGAGTGAGATTCCTTCGACGATTGTAGTCAGCTAAAACCCGTTCGATGATGGAAATCAAATCCAAAATAACGCTGGAAATGTTAGGCGAAGCAGCAAGAAGGTCGACAACTCTTAAAGTAGTCTTCAAAAAGGAAGGAGATGTAGGTTCTCCCTCTAAGGTCGGCATTAAATATCTTTTGAAAAGCTGAGCCTTAACCTTTTGAAGTGCTTCTTCAAGAGGAGATGGTTAAGTTGATTTGCCAGACGCAGTCGAAGCACTCTGATCAGAAGAACTTTATCTACCCTCAAGAATGGCAGTCAAGTAGCCAAGAGGATTTTGCTGTTTCAGCAATGCCAAATCTTCCTTAGTATGAGACCCAATCGAAGTAACCCTCTCGTTTGCAACATGAGCCACATTGGCTTCGACAGGAATCTGCACAGGGACACCTTCAACATGCGCAGAGTTTCCTGCTCCCCCTGTAAGGTTTTCTCTTTCATCAGTCGCCCGAATATCTTCAGTCTGATTCCCTCCCGTTGGTGTGTTTTCCTTCTCCATTTAGATTCTTCATTAGAAACCTCTTCTTCTCCATCCTTATGTCCATCATCGTTAGCTTGCGGTGTCCTAAGATTTACATGTTCTTCACTAGGAACATCTTCATTAGGCTTCCCAACGGATTCATGCCCAGAAGTTTGGTTTACTTTTCTAGCAGAGCTCACAAAAGATCCTTTTGCTGAAGAAGGCCTATAAGTAGGATCACCCTCACTGTTTATTAAGGTGACAATACAAGGACCTGTTTTAAAGTACCAGCAGTGTCCTGAAGATCACAAGATGGTTATCAGAACCATTGAAAAAAGAAAAAGAATTCGAAGTCAATAAATAATCTTGAAGGGTCGAAATAATTACCTTAGGCAGAACTTCAGCGCCAGGACTTGAGTTATCGCTCTCACTAGGATTATTTAGCCTAGCAACTATCTCTTGCTCCGTTGGCTCTCTGATGGTGACAGGAGGAGCTCTCGACCTAATAACTTTAACCCTGGCCTGGGTTTTTAGATGAGGCTCAGGAATAGAGACTGGTTTCTTTAACTTGTGCCTCTTTAGGGGGACATGAGGAAATTCTTCTTATTCATCACTGGAAATTTCAATTTCTTGAACTTTCCTTTTCCGCGGATTGATTTCAAATACCCAGAAATTGAGGAGTCAAAGGCATTAGCATCAAAAGTAATATTTCGAGAAGAAAGATATAGCATAAAGAGTTTACCTTTGGTAAAGGTTTCACAGAAAGGTCTCCTCCCTTTGCGCTTTCAGCGACTTTCTTGGTGACGGTCCTCTTGACCGCTAAAAAATGAACAAGTATAAATTAGATGTCGAATGATTAAATGAAAGACAATAAAAACATTTACTTTGAGAAAGAAGATTAACCTTTTTTATCTTGTCAGAGACTAGCGTAAACGCCTCTTGAAGGTGAGCAGTGAAGTTTTTTTCGTCAAAAAAATCTTCGTTATAATACTGCTTCCACCAATCTTCAAAAAGAGGCGAACACAGGAAATTGAGATTAAAGTCGAACATAGTTAGTACGGTTCGACCAACGTACCTACCAGTATGGTTGGTAGAAACATCCTCTGGATAGTTCGCATTGTAAAACAACAGAAGCTTTTCTTGGGAGTAGATTGGTGAAGGGAGCGTCTGGATAATACCAAATTGTCGAGAGACAAGATTCGGTTGATAAGAAATTAAGATAAGTTGATTCTTCAAACTCTTGAATCTCAGAGGCATGATTCTTGGTCGAAGAAACGACTTCCAGATAGCCACATATTTATCCACATGGTCATCTTCGTCAGACGAAGGATATGGTCGAATGAACCATTCCGGACCAACCTTTCTACTAGCAAAGGGAGCCATGGTCGAAACAAATTCCTTCCTCTTTGCAAACATCATTACAAAGCTGGTAAACACTTTTTGGAATTGTTGTCCTTCGTCAGTTGGAGTCAACAGGACTAATCTAGTCCCTTCGATCCTTCTGTTCAGGACCTCTGGGGCCCTCTCGTTAATCTTATTCTTCTGTGGAAGAAAAGATTTAAAAGTGGCATTTAGCCAAAGTTGCAGAAGCCAAAAGGGGCCGGAAAGGAGTAAACTCGCCTTGTCTCCAATAACCTTAAGTTGAGTCACACCATTGCTGATGGACTCATACAGGTTGGCTAGAATCAACTCATCCAGATAAAGAGGATAGCCATGGTGAAGCTGTGTTGCAAGAGTAAGCATTTTCTTAGTCACTTGAAGTGACTTAGTGCAAAAAATGAAACGAGATAACCACAAAGCCAGAAAATCTATGTGTTCCACTTTAGAGACAGTGGTACTCGATTTGTCTTGGAAATAATTGATGAATATAGTATACATGGGCTTCGTGGCCGAAAACCCGATAGAATCTTCAGACAGATCCTCAGGGTCGAAGTATTTACCTGTTGGTCGAAGTCCAGTAATGGCGGCTATATCGAAGAGCGTTGGGGTTACCATTCCACAAGGCAAATGGAAGGTAAACTGTGTGCTGTCCCAGAAATACAGTGAAGACACCAACATGAGAGGGCAATAAGCTAACCCAGTCTTCGACATCACAATCAAGTCATAGATCCCCATATCTTTCCAGATTTGGGCTTGTAATTTTTCCATCTTACTCATCCATTATGAGTATTCTGAAGTAAGACTAGGGAAAGATCGAAAGATCCTATTGCCCATGTTCATGAACTGAAGGTTGATATCTTCCTTCGTTTAAGAATGTTGCTGGTTGGCAGGAGTTGCATCTTCAGGATCATTCCTGAGTTTCTTCGCACAACCTATAGGCTTGAGCCTAGGGTGAGTTGGGAAGAAGTTGTTATTTTGTTTTGGGTTCTTGAAACATGTAGATAATGGGCCAGTCATGTCATACATCTGCCTAGAATGCCTAACAGGGATAAGCAATTGGGAGTCACAAGCCTCACACCATTCTTTGGCCATGGGTTCAGATACGACCCTTCATTCCCCAGTCGAGATAGGTACAAGGTTAGTGGAGAAAACCTCTGGTTGTCTTTGTAGATCAGAAACGTTCTTAGTTTTTAGGTTGTTTGGTGCATTGGAAAGGAAAGCCATGGTTGAAAGTAGTGAAAGAACGAAGAAGAATGAAGTTGTTAAGACTTTTTCTTTGCAAGGAAGTGAAGAATACTAGGAGTTATAAAAGAATTCCAAAGAGAGGATTCGTCTATTTATAGTGTTCAGGAAAGAGTGCTTTCCCTCAAGACCATTTAATGCTGCAGAGTTAGTGGGGCACATGGTGAGCGTTGAAGCAGTTATTGTATGAGTAATGAAAATGTTTGCCATACTTTCCTAGGTTGTGGGGATAATGGCCATCATGGCAGCGTAGTAACGGTTGATTGACAGTGACATGTTGGGAAAAAAGGTAATGATGACTCTGAATACCAGCAGTGGTTGGTAGAAGGCAAAAAGCACACAAGTGATTTCTATGGTCAAAGAGAAGACAAGTGTCAAATGGGAATCTCAAAGAATGATCATTTCTCCTTGCATCGAAACTGATATTCTTGGGGGGAAATTTGTTAGCTCCTAAGTTTGACACCTACAACAAGATTGGTCTTATGGGCCAAAAATAGATTGAACAAGTCTAAGTTGGAAAGGCTTTGACAGAATGGAAAATACTTATAGAAATTTCTAAGTTAAAATGAATCTTCGACCAGAAGGTTCTCACACCCTTCGACTGAAAGGATTCCAGGGTCTTCGAACAGAGGGAAACTTCGTATCTGCAACAGAATATTTTGAATCTGAAGAAAGGAGGGAAAAGCAGTTTGCTTGGCAGTTAAGGAAGCAACGTGGCATGAAGAGAGGGGTCGAAGCGCATGCATAAGACACTTGTCTTCATCCTAGATCAAGGCAACTCCTCGACGGTTATCTAGTGTTAGTATAAGTATAGGAATTTTAAGTAGATTTCCGTGTGTTTAACTGATCATACAAATTATTCAATACTATTCAAGTACCTGCTGCGTGAGAAAGAATCCTGAAAATGTACGTTTGAAACACCACATTTTATAATCAAATTCTTTTATTTCTCTCTTTACATTTCTTGCCTTTTTATCTTGTTTTCACTTTATCTTCACTTTTACCCAGATTCCTGCACTTAAACTCTTCTCAACCCCTTTTCTATTTACTTTTTGCACTCAAACTCATCCCTTTCCCAGTCGAACATGCGTTCTTCACTTACATTAGCATTTATGTACAAACAACACCAAAAATTAGCATGTGTCCTAGGTTCAAACTGATCGATCCTGCGAGTAACCAAAAATTTACCCTTTTTGGAAGATCAACGGTTGTTTTCCAGAAAACAGGGTGAACAGATATATCCTTTTACCTATACATGTTCTCTTAAGAATCTAACCAGCGATGCTATGAAGGTGTAGCGGTAGAAATGTGCAAGACTAAGCCATTGGATTGACTAGACTTTATACAAATCAAAATAAAAATCTCTACCGCGCTTTATTGTTTCCAAAGGAATGGGAAAAGAGCGAATAACCCAAAAAGGGGGAAGATTCAAGGTAAGGGGGTTGGTTATGCAAAGGGAAGGTATTAACACCCTAAACATCTACGGTACTCCGCAAGAACCTCTTTGAAAAAATCTATATATTTTGGCTATAAAAATGTGTTGTATATAAAATGGATGGTGGAGGTGAGAAAAGAAATATTTTTATGATTTTTGCACCCACTGCGGTTGTGAACCTTTAGTGCCTACGTACCACCTTTCGTGCAATAGGGGATCAGAGTACACGTATTTCATCAAGAAAAGACTTGTTTGTTGATTGTTTTTAAACAAGGAGACAAGTCGTCATTGTTAGGAGAGAAATCTCGACTAACGCCCACAAGGTGTAAGAAAGATGGACCCTGCGTCAACAAGAGTGAGGGTTTGAGAACGCCTCTAGTACTCAAGTGTAAAAGTAGACACCTTTATAACCATAGGGATAGGAGAATGTTGCTCGACTATCAATGAATCATGTCTCATCTTGAAAAAAAGTTTTGAATGTAAAAGGTGCTCGGGCGCACAAAAGAGTTTGAATGTGTTGAATTGTTTTGGTAATTTTGAAGAAAAAATGTCAAAGTATGATTAAGTGTATTGAAGTTTGTTTAAAGAAAAGAAATTTTAAAAAGAAAACGCACTCGACAAAGTCGAGGTTTATTATCAAAGCGGTTTGAGTTTATAAACAAAGAAGATTTTGAAAGAAGATGAGAAGGTTTTGGAAATTAAAGAAGATGGGAGGAGATGAAGGGACTATCCTAAAGCATAAGGTAAAAGCTAAGGAAGAGAACCATCTAACCAACATGAAGCCGATACCTGACATTATAAGCCAATGTAGAATTCCCACTCTTCGGATTGAAACCAAGGAAGCAAAGATACTAGACCTCTTGAGAGAACCAAACTTCAAGTGTATTTAGTCTTCGCAAAAATTGGGCAGAGTAACGGTTGTATACGGGTGAATTCCAGATTACAAATAAAGTATGTAATCACAATAACCTGCACACAAAACAAACAAACAACCCAATGTCTTCAAGGTAAACCTTAAGAACTCCAGACAAAATATCAAATAAAGTCACAAAGTCTCCAAGATAGGCCAAGGTCTCTAATCCTAAGTCCAAGAAGTCCATCACTCCATAATGCAAAGGATAGTAACCATGTTGTCCAAGTATCATTAATGATTTTTATGGTTCATGTTGATTATTAGGTGTCTTCAAAAGGAAAAGAAAAGCTCAAGTGAGCAAAATAAAAATGACATAAAAGTAAATGCTCAAGTGAGCAAAGATGAAAATAGCATGAAATGTAAAATGCTAAAAGTAAATGGTACATAAAGCATAAAAATAAAAGCATAAAGTAAAGTTAATTGTTAGTAATTAGTGGTTAGTTGGATGACCATCTTGAAACTTGCATTTAGAACTCATTAGAGGATTGGTAGAACCAAAGCCTCCATACAACAAGTTGCATTTACTTTTTGTCAAGTATATCATCCATTTTGGAATTCTCACAAGGCAACATGTAATGATCAACGATGTTTAAGTGATCTGCGTTGACCAAAGGTGTTGTAGATCCATCAGAGGATTGGTAGAACCAAAGCCTCTACACAATGAATCTCAAGGTTATTGGATCAAAGAGATCAACTTAATATACTTGGGCTTGCAATCATAAGTTTGGGCCACAAATTATCATTTATTCGAATCGGGACAAAATTTAGCGCTATGTTAAACAATCGTAAGTGGACTTATGTAGAAGTCGCACCTATTTTGAGGCCGGTCAATAGCAATCTATGTACTTCATGTTTGGATAAATGATATAGAGATCACCATCCCTTAACATGTAGCACAATTAAAAAAAAAGAAGGGATAAGATGAAGAGAAAGGGAAATGATAAGCTAATTTGGATCACCATTTCAAAATTCTTTCATCTTTAAATTCAACCACTCCTCTAGATGGATTAAAGCACTAAACATATCATTAATCCAAAGCACCAAAAATGAATTAAATAATTCATTCTTAGGTAGATTTGAATTGATGAACATTTATCCAACTTCATCTACATCACAAAGTCCATTGAGTTTAAAGATAAATTGGACATTTAAAATTGCAATCCAAACCAACAATCAAAAGGAGTGAGTAGAAAAAGCATTTTGGATCAAAGCTGCCCCAAAACAAGGCAAAAAATACATTATGTTCTGGTGTAAATCGATTTACACTACTATGTAAATCAATTTACACAGTATAATTTTCCAAAATTCGTGCAAAATTGTGCTGTGTAAATCGATTTACACTTAGTGTAAATCGATTGCACACAGAAGCAGTAGCAAAAACAACATTTTACAAGGGCAATTGCTTGTTCAAACTTTCCATCAAACACCTTATGATCATGGATCCAATTGAGCACGAAAATTCCATCAAATTATGAGAAAATAACACCATTGGAATCACAAAATAATGCTCAAAGAATCAATCCCAAAGATCACCAAGAGATCACATTGTGAAAGATGAATTATCCAAACTTACCAAAGGTAGATCTAGAGAATTATCAAAACAACTTCAAGAATTTGCTTCAATTCAACCACAAGAATCAATTGACCAAGCTTGGATGTAGAGAATTGATGGAGAAAAAGTGTTTGGATGAAGTTTTAGCTCAAAGATTAGTAAGCTTCAATGCAAAGCTTACTAACTTTTTGAAAATGGAGCTTTGAGTGAATTTGGTAGATGGAGAGAATTGAGAGATTTTTTAGCAAGGTGGATTTGGCTATCAAAAGCTTGAAATTTGAATGAGATGAGGGCTCTATTTATAGAGTTTAGGATTGGGATTAGTGGTAATTTGGTAATTGATTCTTGGAGCCAAAATTTGAATTAATGAATTATTTCAAATATTAGAGCCAAAATTTGAATTAATGATAATTCTTCTTAAAAATGAAAGATTGGCACTAAAATTTGAATTAATTATACATCTTTCAAAAGTGAAGGAAAATTGGAGCCAAACATTTGACAAGTTTAAAATGCTGATTTTTTTTTTAATTTTCACTCCATGCAAATCGATTGCACTATATTGCAAATCGATTTGCACAGTGTATTTTTTCAAAAAATTGTGCAAAATTCACTTTGTGCAATCGATTGCACTCTAGGAGCAATCGATTGTATAGTGAAAAAAAATGAAATTTTTTATTCTTTTTCTTTGCAAATAGAGATTTTAGGGAAATAATACCGGAAAACCTTATTTGCCATATGGTTCGACTCGGTACCTACAAAACACAAATATGCAAAGACAAAGACAAATATTTTTTGTATTTTGATTAGAAGTTAGTCAACAACACAAGAACAAACTTAAAGATAGGATGCAAATGTGATGAATGAAGCTATTTATTAATGGTTGTGACCAAATGACAAAATATGGTATGAAGGTGCGACTGAAAAAGAGTTAGGGGCAAAATTTAGGGTACAACAGCTGCCCCTATTTAATTATCTTTTAGCCAGATAGGCGGAAAGTAATTAAATACAAACAAAACTGAATTTTGTCCCTGATGTGATGAGATGATAGCATATGTTATGAATGAATGCATGGACTCTTTTTGACATATATTTTTTGAATGATGTATGAGATGAGACAGACACTGTGGGAACATGGAAAGACTTGAAACTGGAAACTTATGGTAGTTCAGATGAAATGACGTGGAAAGACACGCCGGGGAACAACAAGATACTTCTGGATATCTGTCAGGGTGACAAGGAGTAACCAGTAATACTTGGAAAAAAGAGATAAAACTCGAGAAGGAAAGCAGCAACATCCAAGAATGGCATTGAATGAGGCGAGAAACTCTCTGGAAAAGGCAATCAGAAGCATCTAGAAGAACATTAGATATGGGATGAGACCAAATCTGAAGCTACATCAGAGTCGTCCAGGAAAGACGCTGGACGGAAAAGAAACACGACATCCAATACTGGCTTTGAATGAAGGGAAAACTCAACGTCTAATACTGGCTTTAGACGAGAGAAAAGATCACAACATCCAATACTGGCTTTGAATGAAGGGAAAACTCAACGTCTAATATAGGCTTTAGACGAGAGAAAAGATCACAACATCCAATACTGGCTTTGAATGAGTGAAAGGGATTTTGACATTCAATACTGGCTTTGAATGAAGAGAAAACTCAACGTCTAATACTGGCTTTAGACGAGAGAAAAGATCACAACATCCAATACTGGCTTTGAATGAGTGAAAGGGATCTTGACATTCAATACTGGCTTTGAATGAAGAAAAGCTCAACGTCTAATACTGGCTTTAGACGAGAGAAAAGATCACAACATCCAATACTGGCTTTGAATGAGTGAAAGAGTCTTGACATTCAATACTGGCTTTGAATGAAGAAAAGCTCAACGTCTAATACTGACTTTAGACGAGAGAAAAGATCACAACATCCAATACTGGATTTGAATGAGTGAAAGGGTTCTTGACATTCAATACTGGATTTGAATGAAGAAAAGGCTTCTTGACATTCAATACTGGCTTTGAATGAAGAAAAAGGTAACAACGTCCAATACTGGCTTTGGATGGAAAAAGAGACGGCTGAACTGATGTTTACTTTGGTAGGTGCCAAGTAAGTTGGACTTTGATCTCAAGGTGACATGTCAACTGCAATAAGACCTCGGGAAATGCAAATGAGGATGAAACACTCTTGTTATGCATTATGTGTGAATTTTGTTATGCATGATATGTGAATGATTTATGCATGTAATGCTGACGTTAACGACAATGGAGTTTGACTCTTTTGTGGACGATAGTTTGGAAGTTTGATTCCTCAGCACGGAGAACTCTGCCAAATTTGCCTGGAAAGAAAAATATCCTAAACCCAAAATTGTCACACTTGTAAACTGTATTGAACTGATGATCTTCTGAGGAAGGACATGAAGAGCTACTTGGGGACTCGTCCCAGATTAGCTGACTGTTGAAGATAAACTGATCATGGCTTCAGTTGAAAGTTGTTGGAAATAAGCTGATCACGACTTCAGCTCCGAAATGACTATTGGAGATAAACTGATCATGGCTTTAGCTTCTGAAATGTTTGTTGGGAATAAACTGATCATGGCTTCAGTTATGAAATGATTGTTGGAGATAGACTGATCATGGCTTCAGTTCTTGAGATAATTGTTGTAAATAAATGCCCCTGTATGAGTCTTGAAAATGATTTCCTGGCTGGCCAATTTTGAGAAAACTTGCATTGAGCAGTAAATCTTAAACTTATTCACAACAGGATCTGGAAGATACTTGCCCTTGATAGGGTCACTGACCAAGTTTCTCAGCTGTTTGAAATTCCTTGATGAGGAAAGCTTGTTTGCAAGCAAAATTGTTTATTCAAACATGGTATTTTTAATGCAAAGTTCATGCAAAAGTTTTGAATCCAAAATCATTTTTGAAATGATGTTATTGGTGTATAGAAAATGCATCACTGGTTAAAACACAGTGGTTTATACTTTTAAAGTGAAAACAAAGGTATGAAACCAAAACAAATGATTTGCAAAAGATCATAGGAGTCAGTTTACGCAACCTTACTATAGTATGCTTTCAAAAGAAACCTGACTTCAATTAGGTCTTTTGAGGGTTGTAATGTGGTCTGGTTCATGGTTTAAGAAATAAAGGATAAAGGCTCAAAGTTTATTTGTACCCAACCCAATCTTCGTGATGTTCTTCAGCCCTACGTTCAGTTAATTTGGAATATGCATTCAGGTTCCAAGAGATTTTGGAATTGCACTGATGGTAGCAATGACGATGGCTCAGAAGCTAAAGGAATTATTGAGAATGACAATCATTTCTTCTTACATATTTTTGCTGTTTTGAGGACTTTTGTCAATTCTGGTGGAGAATTTTGAGGATTTGAAGACCTCTTCTGATTGAATTTATTATTCCCAACTTTTTCCTGAACTGTTTCATTTGAGATTACAGTCAGCAGGTGTTGGCTCCTAAATTCGACACCTTTGTTTTGTTGATGTCAGCCATTAAAAGCTGAAAGATGTTTTCGACTGGCTGAGTCTGTCGAAATGCCCGTCGAAAGATGGCAAAGTACTTAGAAGATTTCTTCCAAGGAAGAAGGCTGATTGCCTTCGACGTCGAAGGAGTTTCTCGTCGAAGATGTCTCTTGACGAAAGTGTTCGATGGTCCAGAGTGGAGCAGTTTTGAGATTCAAGCTTTTGGAGGGAAAACAGTTTCCAGCAGTTACCACGTGCAAACGTGCAAGGATCTGGAGCGTCGAACATGGAGAACGTGCCAAGTGGATTGATCTCGAAGCAGTGTAACTGCCTGACGGTTACTTGGGATGTTTTAGTAAAATAGGAGTAGACATGTAGTTTCTCGCGTGTGTTCACAATTCTATACAAAGTCACTCATATAGATTCGAGTACCCAGCGTGTGAGAAAGAATTGTTGAGAAATGTATGTGTGAAACACCAATTTTATCAATTAAAGTCATTTACTTTTCCAGAAATTTACTTGCTTTCCTCTTTACATTCTTGTCGAACCTTTTACTTTAAAGCCTTGTTTATTTTACCAAGTTTTTCTTTCTTGCAATTTACTTGAAACCTTTTATTTAAAGCCTTATCCAACTTAATCAAACTTCAAAATCAACCTATGTCCTAGGATCAATCTGATCGATCCTGCGAGTAACCAAATAAGTAACCATTTGGAGGATCAGCGGTTGTTTACCAAAACCCAAGGTAAACAAATTGGCACACCTGGTGGGACTGTGTGTTGATTGTTGAAAATAATCTCATCTTTTCGAGTTGTATGTTATTGAGAAGTGGTAGAATATACACTAACGATAACAATACTGCCAGAAGAAGGGAAGAGATGGCGAATCCGCCAAACACTAACGAAATCCCATAAACGAGTGTGGGAGCAACGGTTAATATGACCGTAAGTGAAGCGACAAATGTTGGTTCGACACCAGCAGTATCGGTCACAACCACGGGGCCAATAACTTCGTTAACAGGCCCCAGGATGCCTTTGGGAACTCCCCCACCAAGGGGAAATTTAGGCACAAGGCCTTTCGTTCCCCCAGGATTCATTCCACTCTATGGTATGCCAACTTCTGAAGTGGCAAGCCTGACGAATGCTGCGTCCACTTTTTCAGACCCTTTTGTGAGTGCCTCTTCGCCACTCCAAGGCTCTGGAGTAGGCATGGCGAATAGAAATAGGACCCAACTCTTAGGAGGAACGTCCCAAGTAGCCCATGGCCTTACAAATGCCTCGACAGCGGTCTTGAGGCAACAAATGGACGAAAGCAACCATGATATGGTGCAAATGTTGGCACAAACTTTGAGTACAGTGCTAAACCCTCTAATACAAAATACTACTCAATCGAATCAGCAAGTTACAGCGCAAATGACGCGTTTGGCTGACTTCTTTGGAGTACCCCCACCTATTCGACAGCCCTAAAGGGCGCAAATAAGGGGAAATCAGGGGATATTTTTAGAGGAAGAAACCACCATTAACCAGGCTCAACAGCCTGTCGAAGAAAACCTTAGGGCACGATTGGAACAACCTGTCGAGGAACCTAGGGTAATAACCCCAGAGGTAAGGTTAGTTAACAGAAACCAAAATGCTGACGAAGTGGTTCAGCATATCCAATACCAAAACATGGGTTTGGAAAACAATCTGGCAACCATGATTGAAAGGATCATGACTCAGAATGGGATGAACATGGGCTTTCGAAGGCCCAACTTTACATCTCCATTGTCAGAATATGTGTTACAAACGGACTTACCTCCTAGATGCAAAGTCCCCAAATTTACCAAGTTCTCTGGGGACACGACAGAATCTACTGTCGAGCATGTGGCGAGATATTTGATCGAAGCAGGAGATATTTCGAATAACGAAAACCTAAGGATCAAGTACTTCCCAAGTTCTTTGACCAAGAACGCTTTTACTTGGTTTACAACTCTCCCCCCCAATTCGATCCATCATTGGACCCAGTTGGAAAGATTGTTCCATGAACAATTCTACATGGGGCAAACCAAGATAAGCCTGAAAGAACTGGCCAGTGTGAAGAGACGTTTCAATGAACCTATAGACGAATATCTGAATAGGTTTAGGTTGCTCAAGGCGAGATGTTTTACACAAGTGCCAGAACATGAGTTGGTCGAAATAGCCGCAGGCGGTTTAGATTATTCCATTAGGAAGAAGCTAGACACCCAGTACCTAAGAGACATGGCCCAATTGGCCGATAGAGTTCGACAGGTCGAACGCCTCAAAGCTGAAAAGGCTAAGGCAACGAAAACTCACAAGAGAGAGAGGATAGCGTACGTTGAGATGGATGACGAAGATCTAGAATCCTTCGACGATACTTTAACTGTCGAAGAAGGAGAAGTCGATTTAGCAGAACTAAAACAAGGGCCACCATACTCTTGTAAACTGTTAGTCCCCTCAAATGGGAAAAATCCCATTGGTCCAGAAAGGACCAACGATAGGTTCCCAAAAAAGACTTATAGTTTTGACATCACAAAATGTGATGAAATATTCGACTTGCTAGTTAAAGATGGCCAAATGATAGTACCCCCAGGGGTAAAAGTGCCTCCTCTTAATCAAAGAAAGAAGAGAGGTTTTTGCAAATATCATAATTTCTTGGGCCATAAAACTTCTCAATGTTTTCTTTTCAGGAATCTTGTGCAAGACGCTATTGAGGAAGGGAGATTAAAGTTTGCAGACAAATCCCCCATGGCTGTCGACTCCAATCCATTGAAGGCTGAAGCCCACTATGCTGAACCCTCTGAGGTGAACATGATAGAGGCAACCAGGATCCAGTCGAAGAAGCCAGGAATTACCATGGTCGAAGTCTCAAAGGACCACATCAACATGCCAATCTTTGGCAGTTTTTCTGGAAATTTATCTAGGAAGACAATTGAAGCTGTCCAGAAAGCGGTCGAAAACCCGAAGTCGGAGACCGCTGAAGCACAAAAAACTGGATCAAAAGACAGTTCCCACTTGGCCACCGTTCAAGGCCAGACGGAGAATCTGGAGATACAAATGAAGCAGTTAACTCTTGCTAACAAAGATACAATGAATATCAACATGGTTGAACTTTCTGACCCAAAAGCATCAGAAGAGGCCATAAGGCAAGAACAAGCTAATAAGACTGCTTTCCCTCGGGAAAACGAAAACTTGGCATATTTTCTACAAAGATGCCAGAAAAAGAAATCAGAGGTGATGCTGTGTCCAAGATGCAGTTCGATCTTTGATAAAAAAGCTGCTGAGCACATTCAAGGCGTAAGAGCAGCGAATAAGAGAAGGGAGAATGCTGACCTTCGACATGATCCCAGAAGGGGTTCTAACCAAGACAAGAGGCCATTGACTTTTAGGCCTCCAACAAATGTGCCAGTAGACACTTGGTACAAAACCTCTGGCCGGAAAAGGCCAAGTGAGGAGAAATGGCATTCCTTCGATGTGCCAAGAGGTTCCTCTTTGACTCAAAAGAAAGAGCCTCAAGTTGCTGCACCTAAGGTTGCACAAGTGTCCAGCAACTACAAAGGTAAAAATCCTATGTCTCGATCCCAATGGAGGAGATATCAAAGGAGACGAAAAGCTGAAAGGGAGGCTGCCAACGAACCTAAGGCAGAAACGAGTTCGAATGTTCCTCAAAGGAAACAAAGGAAGCCTCTAGAGAGAGAGCCAGTAACCAACAGGCTAGTTTGGCCTAGCCAAAGTGAAGTCGAAGACGAAGACGATGCTGAGTCCGACGATACTTTGGACATAATGGTGAATATCATTTCAGTGCTGCCCAGAGACTTCAATCGACAGGTAGAAGTCGAAGCAAGTGACTGGGAAGTGGAGCAAGAAATGGCCAAACATAGGCCAGTGTGCTATTTTGTCATGGACAATGGCACTACTGAGGAACAAAATGGCTTCTTCGAGCCACCTACAGAGGCGATGAAAAATCACCTCAAGCCTTTATTCATAAGGGCTAAACTCGAAGAAACTACTGTGAATAAAATATTGGTCGATTGTGGGGCAACCATCAATATTATCCCTCACTCTATGCTAAGGAAAATTGGCAAAAGGGATGAGGAAATTAAGCCTCACAACATGGTCTTGTCGAACTATGAGGGCGGCATAGGGACCACCATGGGAGTGATCCAGCTAGATATCAAAGTAGGGTCTATCCTTCGACCAACGATGTTCATGGTCATATCGGCCAAACCTAACTACAACCTTTTGTTAGGCCGTGAATGGATTCATGGTGTTGGCGCTGTGCCTTCATCAATGCACCAAAGGCTGCTCCTATGGCGTCCAGATGGGATGGTCGAAAACATAGAGGCAGATCAAAGCTACTACCTTGGCGAAGTGAATCACTTGGGTGTGGCAGATTTCGACAAAAACTTGGCTCACATAGGGCCATGTCCAACACCTGACTTCGACATGGCGCCAGCGCCAAACACTTTTTGTTCCCTATACCTGCATCCTGAGCATGGTTTCCAATGGGACAGAGAAGACTTGTCCCACATAGACTTCAGTGGGTTAACTGATATCCAACCAACTGGTTGGGGAAGTGAATTCAGTGATAATGACTGAGTCACTATCTTTGAAGCGAATTTCGGCTTATGTAGCCGAAACCAAGATGATAACGGCTCTCGAAGCCGAAGTAAAGTACATGGCCACACAGGCCAATGATCAACAATTATCTGCTATAGGCCTAGGAAAGGATTTCGATCCAAAACCTCCTGATATCATGCCAGAGGAAATGCAGGAACAGAGGCTCGACGCCATCTATGACGATGAGCCTTTGGGCTTCAAAAAGGATCCCTTGGCGAACAACATTAAAATGTTAGCACAAGACCCTTTAGAAGAAATCAACTTAGGCGAAGGATCAGAGAAAAGGCCAACTTACATCAGCGCCAAAATCGATCCAGAACTTAGGTTGGAAGTAATCCAATTGCTGAAAGAGTTTAAAGACTGTTTCGCATGGGATTATGACGAAATGCCTGGTCTCGACAGAGGATTGGTAGAACTTCAGTTGCCAATCAAACCTGGGAAGAAGCCAATCAAGCAAAATCCAAGGCGCTTCGCTCCTGAAATACTGTCGAAGATCAAAACGGAGGTCGAAAGACTTCTGAAATGCAAATTCATCCGTGTTACAAGGTATGTCGAATGGATTGCAAATATTGTGCCAGTAATTAAGAAAAATGGTAGGTTAAGGGTGTGCATAGATTTCAGAGATTTGAATGCTGCCACCCCCAAAGATGAATATCCTATGCCTGTGGCGGAAATGCTAGTCGATTCTGCCGCTGACTATGAATACCTGAGTATGCTCGATGGTTATTCAGGATATAATCAAATATTCATTGCTGAAGAGGATGTGTCGAAAACAGCTTTTCGATGCCCTGGGGCCTTAGGCACTTACGAATGGGTAGTGATGCCTTTTGGCCTAAAGAACGCTGGGGCAACATACCAGCGAGCAATGAATACTATCTTCCATGATTTTATTAACACTTTTATGCAAGTTTATATTGATGATATTGTTATAAAATCTGTTTCCAGGAAGAATCACATTGACCACCTTCGACAATCATTCGAAAGAATGAGAGAACATGGTCTGAAGATGAACCCTTTGAAGTGTGCGTTCTGTATGAAAGCTGGAGATTTCTTGGGCTTCGTTGTCCACAAGAAAGGAATCGAAATCAACCAGAACAAGACGAAGGCAATTCTGGAAGCGAAAGCGCCATCGAATAAGAAGGAATTGCAATCTCTCTTAGGCAAGATAAATTTCTTAAGGAGGTTTATATCTAATCTAAGTGGGAAAGCTCAGGCATTTTCACCCTTACTTCGACTGAATAAAGAGGGGTTCGAATGGGGGCAAGAGCAACAAGAAGCCTTCGACAAAATCAAAGGGTACCTCACTAAGCCACCTATTTTGGTGCCTCCTTGTAGCAATAGGAGTATGAGATTGTACATAGCTGCATCCGACAAAACTCTGGGAAGCATGTTAGCCCAAGAGGATGAGAAAGGAGTCGAAAGACCCATTTATTATCTCAGTAGAGTTTTGAATGATGCAGAAACTAGATATAGCGAAGTTGAAAAATTGTGTCTATGTCTGTATTTCTCTTGTACAAAACTCAAGCAGTATATAAAACCAGTTGATGTTTATGTTTCGTCTCATTTTGATGTTTTCAAATATATGTTGTCGAAACCTATCTTGCATAGTCGAATTGGCAAGTGGGCATTAGCATTAACTGAATACTCCTTGACCTTTATGCCTCTTAAGGCAGTAAAAGGACAAGTGGTGGCAGACTTTATAGTCGACCACTCAATTCAAGTTGAGGATATTAATTATGTGGAGATAGAGCCTTGGAAATTCTACTTCGATGGTTCCAGCCATAAAGATGGAACAGGGGTAGGAGTCTTGATTATTTCTCCAGATAAAATTCCAACAACATTCAAGTACAAAATATCAGGTTCTTGTTCGAACAATGAGGCTGAGTATGAAGCTCTAATTACTGGCCTTGAGATATTGTTGGAATTGGGGGCAACTCGAGTCGAAATAATGGGAGACTCACAGTTAGTCATTAAGCAAGTCACAAAGGAATATAAATGCATAAGAGAAAATCTCATTATGTACTTTGTGATAGCAAATCGTTTATTGAAAAAATTTGAAGCGGTCAATATTCGACACATACCCAGAGTCGAAAATCAAATAGCCAATGACTTGGCACAAATTGCATATGGGTATAAGATTTCAAAAACGAGATTACAAAGAGCAATCGAAGAACGAGAGAAGATAAAAGCAACTTGTCTATCACCATCAGACTTGGAATCGACGAGACTAGGATATGCTGATCAAAGGAACTTCGAAATTTCGTTCATAGATAATTTGTCAGAGCAAGATTGGAGGAAACCCATTGTGGACTATCTTCAAAATCCAGGAGCTTCGACAGAACGAAAAACAAAATACAGGGCGTTGAGTTATGTACTCATGGGTAACGAGTTATTCAAGAAGACGCCTGAAGGGGTGTTGCTGAAATGTTTAAGTGAAACTGAAGCATACATAGCCCTTTCGACGACGCATGCTGGGGCATGTGGGGCTCACCAAGCAGGCCATAAGATGAATGGTTGTTGTTTCGACAAGGACTATATTGGCCCACTATGCTGAAAGATTGTGTTGAGTTCGCCAAGGGTTGTCAAGAGTGTCAAGTCCATACAGGCATCCAACATGTACCAGCAAGCGAACTTCACTCGATAGTGAAGCCCTGGCCTTTTAGAGGATGGGCGTTGGATCTCATTGGAGAGATTCGACCAGCATCATCGAAGAGTCAGAAATACATACTGGTAGGCATTGATTACTTTACTAAGTGGATCGAAGCTATCCCTTTAGTCAATGTAGACCAGGAAAATGTCATTGAATTTATTCAAAAGAACATTATCTTTAGATATGGAATCCCTGAGACGATAACAACTGATCAAGGGTCAGTTTTCACTGGTCGAAAGATGCAGGAATTTGCTCAGGAAACAGGTTTCAAACTCCTAACATCCACGCCTTATTATGCACAGGCGAATGGTCAAGTCGAAGCAGCTAACAAAGTGGTGATTGGCTTGATAAAGAAACATGTTGGGAAGAAACCAAAGAATTGGCATAAGACGTTAGACCAGATTTTATGGGCTTGTCGAACGTCCCCAAAAGAAGCCACTGGTACAACACCGTATAGGCTAACTTTTGGCCATGATGCAGTGTTGCCAGCAGAAATTTGTCTTCAATCTGCAAGGGTTCAGAGGCATTATGATATTCCTTCTGAAGTTTATTGGAACATGATGTTAGATGAACTGGTGGATTTGGACGAAGAGAGATTACGCGCTCTCGACCTACTCAGGCTTCAGAAGAAAAGAGTAGAAGACTCTTATAATAGAAAGGTAAAACCTAAGGTATTTTTGCCTGAAGAACTAGTTTGGAAGGTAATTCTTCCCATGGATCGAAGGGATCGAAGCATGGGGAAATGGTCACCCAAATGGGAAGGACCCTTCAGAGTTATCCAAACTTTTTCTGGTGGAGCCTATGAAGTCGAAGAGTTAGGTGGAGATAAAAGGCTCTTGAGAGTAAATGGTAAATATTTGAAGAAATACAAACCTATACTTCAAGAGATAAAAATAAAATAATAAAAGAACAAGACTAAATTAACCATAAAAATGCCAAAATAGAAATTTTATAAATTTCAGCCAAGATGGCAATTGTTGTCGAATAATGATTACAAAATATGGTTACAAAAGAGAATCAATCAAAAGGGAAGAGAGTCTTTGAATCGAAGATACTTGGCTTGCTGCAGCTCCAACCTCTTCTTGCACCAGGAGTTCTCCTGCACTAGTTTGGCAATCTGAGCGTCGAGGCTTTGGGCCCTCTCAGCGAATTCCAGGCCTTGTTTGATCTCAGTTTGGCTCTCGGTGTCTGAGATGGTCGAAAGAAGTTCCTCCTTGCGTGCAGTATTGGCGTTTATCTTCGCCTCTATTTCTTCGATTTGTGCCCGGAAGGAAGCGTTCTCTCGATCAATGGCATCGACTTCTTCCTGCGTAGATGCTTTTTGTTTCGACAACTCCGCAATTCGAGAAGTCGAATCTGAGACAGCAGTCCACGCAGAGGAGCTTTTACCATACAACACCTCAAGCTGACTGTTAAAACCCCTTTGGCGCCTGTAATCTGCTGAGACTTGATCAATCATAGAGTGTAACTCCATGATCAAGCTTGAAACTTCTGGGGCTACAACTTCAAAGTCGACAGCATTCAAGACCTCCTTCAAGCATGATGGAGCAGTGGGGTCCCCCTCTAAAGCCTTCATCAAGTCCCTCTTGAAGAACTGGGCCTTAACCTTCGCCAAAGCATCATCAAGGGGAGAAGTTTCAGTAGACTTCCCCGACAGGGTAGGAATTTCCTGACTAGCGACAGATGAACTCTTACTCTCGATGATTGCGTTGAGATAGCTAACAGGGTCAGTTTGTTTCAAGAGTTCTAAGTCCTCTTTTGACCTGTGCTTCGAGGAGGTAACCCTTGCAACAGTATTATCTTGGGTTTGAGGCTGTTGAACGTTAAGTGCCTCGACTGGTTGCTCTTCGACTCGGACTGGGGCACCACCAGCGTCGACTTGTGGTTCTTCGCTAGCATCACCCTGGGGCCCTTCGCCAGCGTCATCTTGGTGTTCTTCGCTAGCGTCACCCTGGTGTCCTTCGCCAGTGCCACCTTGGTTCTCTTCGTCGGCAGCATTTTGATTTTCTTCGCCATCATTGCCTTGGTCCCTTTCTTCATGATTCTCTTCTGACAGATCCACCACCTGAACCGTTTCTGGCTGTTGTTCCTCCACCAGAGGTTCCTCTGTTGGTTTCTCTACCGTTTCAGCATTGGCCTCATTCTCAGTATGGGCTTCGTCATTGCCCAAGCCTTTTTCCTGAGGCCTGCTAAGGTCAGCAGATTCCAGCGTTTCTGAGGTCCTTGGCGGAGAACTTTCTGTGGTGTCCTGAAAGGGAAAGAAGACAAATCTTCAGAGATCGAAAGAGACACAATCGAATATGGGTATCTCTACCTAAATTATAAAAGGGTCTAAGAGATTACCTGTGGATTAACTTCAGCCCCAGGGCTGGAATTGTCGCTTTCGACAGGCTTGTTAAGAAGAATGTTTAGTTCCTCCTCAGTTGGCTCCTCAATGATCACTGGAGGTGGCCTAGGCTTTCTCACAGCAACCTTTATTCTGACAGTTCGACCTTCAGGAGCAGGAGCAGGAACAGAAGCATCCCTCGTCAACTTTCGCCTCTTTAGGGGGGCAGGAGGGGAATCACTTTCTTCATCACTCCCAGATTCGACCACCAGTCCTGGCCGTTTCTTGGGCGAAGGTGCCTAGAAAACCAATAGGAATTCGATTGAATAATTGCATCGAAAATCAAAAATCGAAAGCCAGAAGGAAAATGAAGAAAGTCTGGTTACCGATATAGAAGGCTTCTTCGAAGAGCCTTCCCCCTGTTGGTTGCTTGTGGTCTTCGCCGGCGCTGTAGTCTTCGCCGGCGGTGGAGGTTTTGTTGAAGGGCCTCCTCCTTGTTGGCCTTCTGTAGCCTTCTTGGCTACAGGCTTTCGAACAACTGAAAGCAAATGAAAAAATTAACAGGCTAGCAGTCGAAAAAGACAAAAAGTAATGTGAGAACATGAACTTACATTTCTTTATTTTGTCCAACACAAGGACAAAAGACTTCTGCAGCTCATCCATGAAGTCCTTCTCGTCGAAGAAGTACTCAGCATAATAGCTTCTCCACCACTCCTCGAAGGATGGTGAACAAAGAAAATTGAGCTGGTAGTCAAACAGCGAGAGGATTGTTCGACCAGCATATCTTCCGATATGCTTGATGGCAGCTTCTTCTGTGTAATCATTGCAGAAGTACAGCATAGACTTCTCTCTTTGAAAAATCGGAGAAGGTAGGGTTTGGATAATACCAAACTGGCGAGATACCAGATTTGGTTGGTAGGCAATCAGACTCAAATGAGTCTTAGAACTCTTGAATCGAAGAGGCATGATCCTTGGTGTAAGGAACGCCTCCCACAGTATTGTGTGTTCGTCGACATTGGGACCACTCGACGCCTTTGGATGTGGCCTTGTGAACCATGCTGGGCCTACCTGTCGTCGAGCAAATGGAGCCATAGTTGAAACAAACTCCTTCCTTCGAGCAAACATTAGAACGAAGTTGGTGAAGGTTTGCTGAAACTCCAGTCCATCTTCCATAGGTGTCAGCCGAGCCAGCCTGATTCCTTCGACGCGTCTATTCGCTATCGCTGGAGCCTGTTCATTTATCTGAACCTTCTTGGGCAAGAAAGATTCGAAAGTGGCATTGAGCCACAGTTGGAGTAGCCAAAAAGGCCCAGCGAGTAGCAAACTGGCCCTGTCCTCGATATGTTTCAGAAGAGTTGCCCCATTGCTGATCGAATCATAGAGGCTAGCCAGAATCAGTTCTGCCAAACAGATGTTTTGGCGGTGATGCAGTTGAGTAGCAAGAGTGACCATCTTTTTGGTCACCTGTAGAGACTTCGAGCAAAACACAAAGCGAGTCAGCCATAAGGCTAGAAACGCTATGTGTTCGACATCCGACACAGCATCTGTCGACCTGTCATGATAATGGTTGATGAAAGTGGTGTATGTTGGTTTGGTCTCAGAGAAGCCAATTTGGTCCTCCGACATCTCCTCCGGATCGAAGTAATCCCCGGTGGGTCGAAGGCCAGTAATAGCGGCCACATCGAAGAGTGTGGGGGTTAGCATCCCACAGGGAAGATGAAAAGTAAAGTGGGAATAGTCCCAGAATAACAGTGAAGCTATCAGCATCTCCGGGGAGTATTTCAAGCCTGTCTTCGACAGCATCACTAGGTCGAAGTTTCCCATATCCTTCCAGATTGGAGTTTGATGCTTATCCATCTTTGTTAGCCAAGCAACATAATCGGAGGTAAGGTTAGGGCAAGACCTGAAGACCCTAACACCTCTGTTGAAGAAGCGGAGGTCGATTTTTTCACGTGCAGGGTCTTCATTGTCTTCTGCGTCTTTCTTGGCGCATGTGACTGGTTTGAGTTTCTCGACTATCGGGAAATAGCTCTTGATCTTCAGAGCCTCAGAAATACTTGGATTCATGGGGCCAGACATTGCAAAGATCTGGTTGGAGTATCCAACCGGGATCATCAAGTGGCGCGAGTAAGCATCGCGAACGGCGATGTCGGAAGGTTCAGGAACCCTTCGTTTGCCTGTAGAATTTACTACCGGAGCAGTGACGAAAACCTTGGGTTTAGCATGTTCAGTTGGTGCGTTAGCACTAGGAGCAGTAGAACCAGATGCCATGGATTAGTGTTGAGTTTGAAATGAGGTTGAAGATGAAGTGAAAAAGGAAGAGTTTCTGCAAAGATAACAAGCTTGTATGAAAACAGGGAAGTTTGAAAGGCTAGATGGCGTAAAAAGTCCCACAATGGGGTGCTTACTACTATTTATAGTAGTGGGAAAAATCCCCAATAACGAGGACATTAAATGCCATTTAATGCCATTTAATGCTGCAGGAGTTAGTGGGACGCGTGGCAGCCCCCTGTTGTTTTAGCCGTTTCTGCAGAAATAGAGGGACGCAGCGTGCGTCCTCGTTTTTGAGAATTGTCATAATGACAAATTCTGAAATGACGTTTGGTACTGCACGCCGTACTGAAAGTGACGTCCTAGGTACGGAACAATGATGGCTTTCTTGGGATTGCCAATAGTTGGTAGAAAACAACAAAAAGTGCACAAGTTAATTTGTGACTAAGCGTGGAAAGACAAGTGTCGAATGGCGTTTCAAAGAATGCCTTTTTCTGTCAGAGTCGAAATAAGGCATTCTTGGGGGGCAATTTGTTGGCTCCTAAATTCGACACCTTTGTTTTGTTGATGTCAGCCATTAAAAGCTGAAAGATGTTTTCGACTGGCTGAGTCTGTCGAAATGCCCGTCGAAAGATGGAAAAGTACTTAGAAGATTTCTTCCAAGGAAGAAGGCTGATTGCCTTCGACGTCGAAGGAGTTTCTCGTCGAAGATGTCTCTTGACGAAAGTGTTCGATGGTCCAGAGTGGAGCAGTTTTGAGATTCAAGCTTTTGGAGGGAAAACGGTTTCCAGCAGTTACCACGTGCAAACGTGCAAGGATCTGGAGCGTCGAACATGGAGAACGTGCCAAGTGGATTGATCTCGAAGCAGTGTAACTGCCTGACGGTTACTTGGGATGTTTTAGTATAAATAGGAGTAGACATGTAGTTTCTCGCGTGTGTTCACAATTCTATACAAAGTCACTCATATAGATTCGAGTACCCAGCGTGTGAGAAAGAATTGTTGAGAAATGTATGTGTGAAACACCAATTTTATCAATTAAAGTCATTTACTTTTCCAGAAATTTACTTGCTTTCCTCTTTACATTCTTGTCGAACCTTTTACTTTAAAGCCTTGTTTATTTTACCAAGTTTTTCTTTCTTGCAATTTACTTGAAACCTTTTATTTAAAGCCTTATCCAACTTAATCAAACTTCAAAATCAACCTATGTCCTAGGATCAATCTGATCGATCCTGCGAGTAACCAAATAAGTAACCATTTGGAGGATCAGCGGTTGTTTACCAAAACCCAAGGTAAACAGCAGGATGCCCCAGTTTTTGCCTGAACTGTTTCATTTGAGATTATAATCAGCGGGATGCCCCAGTTTTTTGCCTAAGCCTCCTTCATAGGTTTTGACTTAGCGGGATTTTTCTGTTGATTTTTCTTTTCTTTTCATTTTTCCTTTTTTGGAAAGATAATGACTGCCTTGCTCAATGATTACGGGGAACCATCTTCGTCATTTTTTGTTTGAGAGCATATTTGACACTTCTTGCTGTGTGCAAAGGAAAGCTTGATCGCGACCTTTGTTGAAAGGTGTCTTGCATGATTTATCTTGTAATTGAATGCACAACCAAATTAACTGAGAACTACCCATCCCCGAGTTAAGATTGCGGGTTTTTCTGTATAGAAAGAAACTCCAACTTCTAGGCTCAAAGGGGTGAACGAGGGATTAACTTCCTTATTTCTCCAGTATTTGGGAGTTGAAACAATGCCTGTATATCCTCAACAAAGTTTTATTCGAAAGCATACCATCAACAATTATGGGTATTTCATTTTCATCATCCTCCCTCAGATCTTTGCATAAACAAAAGCTTGATAAAGGGAGTAAACAAGAGAAATGTATTTGAAAGCAGTAAATGAAAATGATTTGAATCAAAACATTGCAATGCTCATTTTTATTAAACTTAACATGAAAGTACAAACGGAATTTGAAAGAAACAATTTTAACATAAACAAGGAAAAATGCAAACAGAAATAAACATGGCTTAGTGACTAATCAGTAACAAGGATGAGTTGTCCTGTCTGAAACACTAGCTTTAGGAAGTGACTTGAGGGTATCCCGACTCAGTCTTCAGCCACTTTGTTTTGGAAAAGGATTGTTGATAACATTAGGACCTGCCTCTTTGAAAGTGAGAGCATTTGTTTTCACCAATTCTTGCACTCTGTTTTTCAATGCATAACAGCTTTCTAAATCATGATCGACAGCTCCCTGATGAAATTCACAATGAAGGTCAGATCTGAACCCGGCTGGAGGAGGATTTCGAGGAATCAGATACCTAGTTATAATCAAGCCCTTCTGCACCAATGCAGGATATAATTCAGTGTATGTCATAGGGATGGGATCAAACTGAGCCCTATTTCGATTCTGATTCTGCATAATATTTTGTTGTTGAGGAACCTGAACTAGTTGAGCATTGACCGTAGGAGTAACAGCCGCTACTTGTGGTTGATCAGTGTATTGAGGCCTACGGCGAGGTCCTCTTCTCTCAGTCGAGATATCATTGGCTTATACCTCTTTCTTATTTTGAAAGTTCCCAAGTTATTTCTTTGCACCATTAGAAGATTCAGCAGCTTTAGACACTTTACCATTTTTGATTCCTTCTTCTAATCTCTGGCCAATAGTCACCAGGTTTGTGAAGCTGAACGACACACTACCAATCATCTTCTCCCAAAAGAAAGGGGATAAAGTATCCATGAACAAACCAGTTAACTCTTTCTCTGTCAGAGGTGGTTCAACTTGAGATGCCAGTTCTCTCCATAGTTGAGCATACTCCTTGAAAGATTCTTTCTCATTCTGAAACATATTTTGTAGTTGGCGACGATCAGGTGCCATGTCAAGGTTGTATTTGTATTGCTTTATGAAAGCATCAACAAGATCCATGAAGCATTGGATACGACCTTTCTCAAGACCCATATACCATTTCAATGAAGCTCCACTCAGACTGTCGGAAACAATGGATAAGAAGCTTGTCATTCTTTGTGTAAGCATACATCTTTCGAAAGTACATCACCAAATGACTTCTTGGACAAGTATGCCCCTTATATTTCTCAAACTCAGGAGTCTTGAACTTTGCAGGCATAACCAGATCAGAAACTAGGCACATGTTGTTAGCATCAACATTGAAGAACTCATTTCCTTCCATAGCTCTGAGTCTCTTCTCCAAAGTTTGATACTGTTCTTTGAAATCTTCAAACTCACCGAAGTCTCCTTGACTCACACTTCGGGGACTGGCAGCATGGTACTCAAAGAGAAGATCCCCAAAAGTAGCTTGTGCAGCAGGTTGACGAGAAACAGTATGAACGATTAGCTGAGGTTCAGTGAAAACTGGAGCTTGAAAGACTGGTTGGGAAGACTGACCAACCATTAAAGTAGTGGCAACAGGCGGAGAGTAATTTTAAGGTAACCCAAACTCTGGCCATGTAGTAGATGTATGCTAGATAGGTTGAGTGTCAACAGCAGCAGTTGGGATTTCAGATATCACAGTCCTTTGAGGTGGCTCTCCTCTGGTAATCAGGATTTGCATCATCTCAGTAAGTTTGGCCATGCCTGACTTCAACTCATCGATTTCCATTATGACTTCCGTGTTATGTTGTTCTTGGTTTTCCATTCTCAATCTGACAGCAGCTCTAGTCCCGTAGTTATGTTGAGGAATCAGCTTGACGGTAGATGACTAACTGGAAGGAAGAAGCAACTGGGAATAAGATCCTGAACAACCTGGATGTATGTAGAATGATGCAGAGGATGCAAATGATATGCAATGTTATGCAATGCACTGCACAGTAACAGGATCAGATGGTTCAGAGTCACGGGCCTGGAGTCAAAGGTACAACCCATAAGGTATGGACTAACGATTATCACCTGCCGAACAAGGTTCTAAGAGGTTCCCAGAGTCTACATCCTTCCTTCCGATATTACCAACATCCCGATTAACTCGGTAATTAGCAATATTCTCAAGAAAAACTCGTCCGAGTGTAGTATCGCGTGACAACTATTTCCGGATTACTCCGTCATAGCTTCCGCACTACACCTAAAAGGCCAAGATGGGTTAGGTAATCTGTGGTCCTCAGCTTCAGTAGGCTCCCAGGTCGAAAGCAGTATGTCTTCCCGATTACTCGGTAAACGATACTACAATCAAAGGGGCCTCCACTGAGTGGGGGATCTCATGCCTCCTTTTTTGGGATTACTCCCTCAAAGTTAACATGACTATACCGCCCGTCCTATCTTAAGGTTTGCCCAAGTCCGGGTATAGGACTTATGAGTAACCACCAAGCACCATGTGAACCAGGAAAATCCAGACAAACATATATACAAAATATAACACATAAACAACAATAGCACATATACAGATATAAACAAAGATAGGCTTAACCCACTTAAGGATGGACCAGCAAGAGGTCAATCTTTCCCCAGTGAAGTCGCCATTTTTTTCTGTAGCGGTAGAAATATGCAAGACTAAGCCATTGGATTGACTAGACTTTATACAAATCAAAATAAAAATCGCTACCGTGCTTTATTGTTTCCAAAGGAATGGGAAAAGAGCGAATAACCCAAAAAGGGGGAAAGATTCAAGGTAAGGGGGTTGGTTATGCAAAGGGAAGGTATTAGCACCCTAAACATCTACGGTACTCCGCAACAACCTCTTTGAAAAAATCTGTATATTTTGGCTATAAAAATGTGTTGTATATAAAATGGATGGTGGAGGTGAGAAAAGAAATATTTTTATGATTTTTGCACCCGCCGCGGTTGCGAACCTTTAGTGCCTACGTACCACCTTTCGTGCAATAGGGGATCAGGGTACACGTAGCTCATCTAGAAAAGACTTGTTTGTTGATTGTTTTTAAACAAGGAGACAAGTCGTCATTGTTAGGAGAGAAATCTCGACTAACGCCCACAAGGTGTAAGAAAGATGGACCCTGCGTCAACAAGAGTGAGGGTTTGAGAACGCCTCTAGTACTCAAGTGGAAAAGTCGACACCTATATAACCATAGGGATAGGAGAATGTTGCTCGACTATCAATGGATCATGTCTCATCTTGAAAAAAAGTTTTGAATGTAAAAGGTGCTCGGGCGCACAAAAGAGTTTGAATGTGTTGAATTATTTTGTTAATTTTGAAGAAAAAATGTCAAAGTATGATTAAGTGTATTGAAGTTTGTTTAAAGAAAAGAAATTTTTAAAAGAAAAGGCACTCGACAAAGTCAAGGTTTATTATCAAAGCGGTTTGAGTTTATAAACAAAGAAGATTTTGAAAGAAGATGAGAAGGTTTTGGAAATTAAAGAAGATGGGAGGAGATGAAGGGACTATCCTAAAGCATAAGGTAAAAGCTAAGGAAGAGAACCATCTAACCAACATGAAGCTGATACCTGACATTATAAGCCAATGTAGAATTCCCACTCTTCGGATTGAAACCAGGCAAGCAAATATATTAGGCCTCTTGAGAGAACCAAACTTCAAATGTATTTAGTCTTCGCAAAAATTGGGCAGAGTAACGGTTGTATACGGGTGAATTCCAGATTACAAACAAAGTATGTAATCACAATAACCCGCACACAAAACAAACAAACAACCCAATGTCTTGAGGTAAACCTCAAGAACTCCAGACAAAATATCAAATAAAGTCACAAAGTCTCCAAGATAGGCCAAGGTCTCTAATCCTAAGTCCAAGAAGTCCATCACTCCATAATGCAAAGGATAGTAACCATGTAGTCCAAGTATCATTAATGGTTTTTATGGTTCATGTTGATTATTAGGTGTCTTCAAATGGAAAAGAAAAGCTCAAGTGAGCAAAATAAAAATGACATAAAAGTAAATGCTCAAGTGAGCAAAGATGAAAATAGCATGAAATGTAAAATGCTAAAAGTAAATGGTACATAAAGCATAAAAATAAAAGCATAAAGTAAAGTTAATTGTTAGTAATTAGTGGTTAGTTGGATGACCATCTTGAAACTTGCATTTAGAACTCATTAGAGGATTGGTAGAACCAAAGCCTCCACACAACAAGTTGCATTTGCTTTTTGTAAAGTATATCATCCATTTTGGAATTCTCACAAGGCAACATGTAATGATCAACGATGTTTAAGTGATCCGCGTTGACCAAAGGTGTTGTAGATCCATCAGAGGATTGGTAGAACCAAAGCCTCTACATAATGAATCTCAAGGTTATTGGATCAAAGAGATCAAATTAACATACTTGGGCTTGCAATCATAAGTTTTGGCCATGAATGATCATTTATTCGAATCGGGACAAAATTTAGCGCTATGTTAAGCAATCGTAAGTGGACTTATGTAGAAGTCGCACCTATTTTGAGGCCGGTCAATAGCAATCTATGTACTTCATGTTTGGATAAATGATATAGAGATCACCATCCCTTAACATGTAGCACAATTAAAAAAAAATAAAGGAATGAGATGAAGAGGGAGGGAAATGATAAGCTAATTTGGATCACCATTTCAAAATTCTTTCATCTTTAAATTCAACTACTCCTCTAGATGGATTAAAGCACTAAACATATCATTAATCCAAAGCACCAAAAATGAATTAAATAATTAATTCTTAGGTAGATTTGAATTGATGAACATTTATCCAACTTCATCTACATCACAAAGTCCATTGAGTTTAAAGATAAATTGGACATTTAAAATTGCAATCCAAACCAACAATCAAAAGGAGTGAGTAGAAAAAGAATTTTGGATCAAAGCTGCCCCAAAACAAGGCAAAAAATACATTATGTTCTGGTGTAAATCGATTTACACTACTATGTAAATCGATTTACACAGTATAATTTTCCAAAATTCGTGCAAAATTATGCTGTGTAAATCGATTTACACTTAGTGTAAATCGATTGCACACAGAAGCAGTAGCAAAAACAGCATTTTACAAGGGCAATTGCTTGTTCAAACTTTCCATCAAACACCTTATGATCATGGATCCAATTGAGCACGAAAATTCCATCAAATTATGAGAAAATAACACCATTGGAATCACAAAATAATGCTCAAATAATCAATCCCAAAGATCACCAAGAGATCACATTGTGAAAGATGAATTATCCAAACTTACCAAAGGTAGATCTAGAGAATTATCAAAACAACTTCAAGAATTTGCTTCAATTCAACCACAAGAATCAATTGACCAAGCTTGGATGTAGAGAATTGATGGAGAAAAAGTGTTTGGATGAAGGTTTAGCTCAAAGATTAGTAAGCTTCAATGCAAAGCTTACTAACTTTTTGAAAATGGAGCTTTGAGTGAATTTGGTAGATGGAGAGAATTGAGAGATTTTTTAGCAAGGTGGATTTGGCTATTAAAAGCTTGAAATTTGAATGAGATGAGGGCTCTATTTATAGAGTTTAGGATTGGGATTAGTGGTAATTTGGTAATTGATTCTTGGAGCCAAAATTTGAATTAATGAATTATTTCAAATATTAGAGCCAAAATTTGAATTAATGATAATTCTTCTTAAAAATGAAAGATTGGCACTAAAATTTGAATTAATTATACATCTTTCAAAAGTGAAGGAAAATTGGAGCCAAACATTTGACAAGTTTAAAATGCTGATTTTTTTTAAATTTTCACTCTATGCAAATCGATTGCACTATATTGCAAATCGATTTGCACATTGTATTTTTTCAAAAAATTGTGCAAAATTCACTTTGTGCAATCGATTGCACTCTAGGAGCAATCGATTGTATAGTGAAAAAAAATGAAATTTTTTTATTCTTTTTCTTTGCAAATAGAGATTTTAGGGAAATAATACCGGAAAACCTTATTTGCCATATGCTTCGACTCGGTACCTACAAAACACAAATATGCAAAGACAAAGACAAATATTTTTTGTATTTTGATTAGAAGTTAGTCAACAACACAAGAACAAACTTAAAGATAGGATGCAAATGTGATGAATGAAGCTATTTATTAATGGTTGTGACCAAATGACAAAATATGGTATGAAGGTGCGACTGAAAAAGAGTTAGGGGCAAAATTTAGGGTACAACAGAAGGGTTTTTAGGTTCTATGGGTTAAGGAATAGTCTTTCAAATATAAACTAATATAATATGTCTGCAGAGCTCCCTTGGTTGATGATAACTCTTTTAATATTCCAATCTTCACATTTGACGGTAATGACCATGGGATCATCGTTATGAGGGTGGATTCCAACTACATCTTTCTTTGAGAATGCGATCACAACCTATGGTACATGGAAGTCTCCTCCAATCTTGACTTCAGGAAGGTTTTCTATGCTTAGGAATTGGCAAGCGTACATTTTTATGATGGAGCTAGTTTCCCCGCCTCCAACGAACCCTACTATTATAGTGTTAAGTATGTAATGTATGGCGTTGTTGTCCTCTCCCTAGTGCGACTCTTTGGCTTTGTTGGGCCTGGAAATTCTAGCATCGTCCCATTCACACGAGTTAGATTTTTTTGATGAACGAGAGGAGTAACCCTTCACATATTTCTTAAATTGACCCTCCTCTATCAATTTCTCAATTTCCTTCTTGAGCTGATATCATTTCTCAGCGTGAGGTCCCTTTACCTGGTAGAACTTGCACCACCTTCCTGGACTAGAACCCATTACGGTTTCCTTAGAAGTGGATAATGTATGGATGTTGTGCAAGTGGATTATTGCACCAAATTTGCTCACGCCGAGTGTTCATGGACGTGAAGTTCTCTGTTACCTTCCCCACCTTTTTGAACACTGATTTTTCCTTTATATGTGAGGTACAATTGCTCAACCTCTGATGATGCAAGATTTTCAAAGTTAGGAATGCGCTCCTTGATGTTGTACGCCTTCTTTTCAACATTGCTTTCCTCACCCTTTTTGTAACACTCCACTCTGGTAACCATTTATTCCAACGACAATGCTGGATTATGAGGGAGGAATTCATTGAAGTTCCCCGCCTTAAGTCCATTTTGGAATGCCTCCACAAATATTTCTTAACTTTTTAGGAAGCCCGTGATGGTGGTCTCGTTGATACGGGCAAGGTATCCCCTTAGCGGTTCTGATGGACCCTGGCATGTTTTAAATAAATTGGTGGTGGACATCTTCCTGTGGCATCTGGCAGTGAATATTTATACTAGTTTCTTTACTAATTCTTGATAACTATTGATAGAGGCACGAGGTAAACCCACATACCATCGAAGGGCGGCTCTCTCTGAAAGTGACAAACAATAGCTTGCACTTTAGACGACCATGAGATCCTATGATAGCCATATACATATTGATGGAGACAACATGTTTTTAAGGACCACTACGTCAATCGAACTTGGCCAAGGAAGGAGGATTGATGCCTTCAGTGACAAGTTCCACCCATATCTTGTTCGAGAGTAGTTAGGGATCCAACAATTACATTTCCTCCTGGATGTTAGGTTATTGTTGGCACTGTCTAATGATGTGGATGCTGTTGTACCCCAATTTTTGCCCCTAAGATCCCTCTATCATCTCATGTTAACTAAATCACAACAAGATCATACTAGGGTTTGGTTTCTTCTCCTTACCTTTGGGTTTGATCATGGGGAATCACCAAGAACCTTGACTTGTATATTATGATCATCTATGTTTTGTATTAATTAATTTTTTAACTAATAAATACAATGAATGTTTGCTCTAATTTATGATGCTATAGGTGAAAGCACAACACATTTCATCAGGTTGATCTATAGGTTCATGAGTTTATTTCCATGCGTTCTTCAACAAAGTTCATTGATATTCAGGCTTCATCATTGAAGATACTTTGAAGTAATATCATGACAAGATCCACCATGTTTCATCATGCCTCAATTTGTCAAAGAAAGTCAAAGGATGCAAGATTTGATTAAAGAAGTTTGATCTAATTTGACAAGTTCTTGCTTTCTTGTTCACAAGTGCACATTTCCATCAATTCTTAATATTTGGAGTTGGTTTTTGATGCTATGTTTTCTCATTATCATCTTCAACAACTTCTATTTACAAGACAAAAGTATTTGTGCAAGAAAGTTTTCCAAAATTGAAAGAGGTTTACAAAGCATTTTGTTGCTCTAGGAGCTAGGGTTTTGAACTTCTATGGGCTATATCTTGCTCATCTTTTTGTATTTTTGAGTGATTCAAAGTACATACTTCTCTTTAAAGGTTGATCACAAATCACTTCAAAAGTTTCAAGAAAATTTCATGTGGAAGATGCCTAATGATTGAAAAAGATTACAAGTCCTCTAGATAGGCGATCAAATTCCCTTATGTGACTTCAAAAGGGAATAACTTGGCCAATTTTTATTTCCTAGAGCCCATTATTTTTCCATAATGATCTTAAGGATGTGAAATTATACTCTTCTTTTATGTACAAAGCTTGAAGATTAATGGAAGATGCCTTAAGGATGCAAAAGATTATAGGTCATCTCATGAATTTTCACCAATTTTGCAAGACTATAACTCTTTCAATACTTGGTATTTTTGAGTGATTCAAGTTCCACAATGCACTTTGGGAAGTCTATTTCTAGCTAGCATCATTGATAAAAGCAATATTTTTGAGGAAGGCCTTGTTTGGAATCAAAACATTATAGGTCATTTTTGAAGAAAAAACTTGAATTTTTTCCAAGTATAAAAGTCAGCATCTTTTTCTGAACTTTGACTCATCACAACTTTCAGCTCAAGCATCCATTTTATTCCATTCTTTGCACATTGTGAAGTTTGTGATCTCATCTTTCCAACACATCAAGAATCAAGTCATAAAGCTTCCTGAATTGTGCACACCATGATTTCAAAGTTGGTGCCTTAGAACTGAAGTTTCTCAAACAGTCAAAAATCAATTTCCATAATTTGACTTCTAATCACCAAATTTGTGCGTGTTTTCTACTTAAACATGATTAGCATAAACGTGCGGATGATTTAGAGTGTCAAAACACAACATTTGGATGAGTTTTGATGCACATGTGATCACACTTATTTCATGAAAACAGGTGTGCACGATTTCCCTCCAAATTGCATCATTCCCCATCCTCTTGATTCCATTCAATTCTCCTATAAATACAAGCTTTATCCCACTCATTTTCACAAGCTTAGATAGTCAGAATACCCCTACCAAACTCTCTCTTGAATCCACTTTTCTGCAACTTCAAATTTGGTTTTACAGCTTTCCTCAATCCATTTTCTTTGTCAATTATTCATCCTTGAACTTCACTGAAGCTAACATAAGAAGAACCAAGATCTAAGACTTCCTAAATCGTGCTAGCCAAGTCAAGTTTCAGAGCTCTGAATTTGAACTTCAATAGGTAGATTCCTTCATAAATTCTATAAAAATTTGGTACTGTATTGAAGCTCTCATCATTCTGATCCTAGTCACAACATTTTTTTTCAACTGGAAGTGAGTTTTGGCCATGCATTTTCAAATCCCCTTTCAGATATTTCCTTCCAAAACGTCTGAGCTACACCTTACATAAATTTTTCGCAGGGGTACCATTGGAATCGTCTTGAAGAGACGAAGCAAATGATATCGGTATCGAGCTCTAATTTTTCTATTTCAGAGACCTGCAATTCGCGTGGCTGGAGGTTGAAGATGACCAACGTGTCATCTCTCAACCAATGATATCGTACCATTTGTTTTTTCCAAATTCTGATTTTAATAAATCATGCAGTGTTTTATTCACTAAGGACCATGATAAGCACAACGCGTCTGATCCATTGGATTAACTTACTAACGCGTTTTGACTCTCATCCAATGGTTTACATCTTTTTGGTTTTTATTTTATTTTCTGATTTTTTATATTTTATTTGTTTTAAACTTCAAAAATTCATAAAAAATTCATTTTAACGTCAAAAAATCTGAAAAAAATCTTAAAAATATTTTTGATTTTTCTCCTTCTGATTATTATTTTTTCATAATTTTATTTTCTGTTTTGATATTTTTTATATTTGTTCACTTTATTTGAGTTGTCTTAAATGTTTAAAAATACTTTTCCTAATTTTTAAATTCTGAAAAAAATATGGAAGGATCCAATGACCTCTTGATAAATATTGGTAACCTCATTTATTTTTATTTGAGTTTACTATTTTTTACAATTTTTTTTTCTTTTTCCTATTTCTTTTAATTTTAAAAATAGTTTCTCCCTTAAAAAAATTACCAAAAATTTTATAAAAATATTTGAGCCCATTTATGATTTTTCTATGGTCTCATTGAGTTTTTCTTGGATGTTTGAATATAGTTGCTACTTTCCACTTTTATTTTCATTTAAAACAATTTTAAAAATCTTTTTTTCTTTCTTTATTTTAAAATACAATTTTATTTTTGTATATATTCTGGTTGATCTTGAACTATGAGATTTTGATCATGAGCTTCATTAACATCATTGAATCTTGGGTGTTGAGTTTAACTCCTCCAAAATGGATGATTAATTTTAATGATAACTTGATTAAATTTTTGGTTCAAATGTGATTTGATTCTTATAACTTCCCTCTTCATCTTATCCACTTCTTACTTGTACTACACGTTGTGAGAGAATGATTTACATATCATTTCTCTAAAGGTATGGTACATACATTGCTTTGACCATCCTCAAAATAGGTGTTACTTCTATATAAGTCCACTTACGATTGCTTAACATAGCGCTAAATTTTGTCCCGATTCGAGAAATGATCATTCGTGGCCCAAACCTATGTTTGAAATCCCAAGTATGTTAAATTGAAACCTTTGATCCAATAATATTGAGACTCATTTTTAGGAGGCTTTGGTCTTTTCAATCCTCTAGTGAATCTTTATAAGCTTTGGTCAAAGTGAATCACTTAAACATTATTGATCATTTATTGTTGCCTTGAGATTTTGAAGATGAATGATATACTTGACAAAAAGAAAATGAAACTTGTTGTTGAGAGGCTTTAATTTTATCAATCCTCTAATGAGTTTCAAATGCATGTTACAAGATGGTCATTCAACTAACTACTAATTCATTAAAGTTTGAATTTTATTTTATGCCCTCTTATTTTATGCTTTTATTTTACGCCTTTACTTTATGCACCGTTTTATTTTAGCATTTACATTTCATGCTATTTTCATCTTTGCTCACTTGAGTATTTAATTTTATGTCATTTTTATTTTGCTCGCTTAAGCCTCTCATTTATTTTTGAAGATACCTAATAATCAACTTGAACCATAAAAAAAACTTTAATGTTACTTGGACTATTTGGTTACTATCCTTGGCATTATGGAGTGATGGACTTATTGGACTTAGGATTAGAGACCTTGACCTACCTTGAGACTTGGTGACTTCTATTGATATTTTGTCTGGAGTTCTTGTGGTTTATCCCAAGGCATTGGGTTGTTTGTTTTCTTTGTGTGCATGTTATTCTGATGATATGCATTGACTGGTAATTTACCTGTATATAGCCGTTACTCTGCCCAATTTTTAGGAAGACTTAATGCATTTGAAGTTTTATTTTCAAGAGGTTATATTGTCCTTGCTTGTTTGGTTTCAATCCAAAGAATAGGTGTTGTACCCCAAAATTTTCCCTCTCTTTTCTCAAGGCATTTCTCATAAAAGATCTCAAATGCTCAAGGCTTCTCCATGATTTGATCAGACAAACTCGTCTCCTAACACTGAGGCCACAAATTAGGGTTTTGGACTTCTCAAGGACAATTGGACTTCTAATTCTTCAAGTGACTTTCATGTTTCATTATGGGTCTTCAAGAATTCTCATGCCAAGTTTCAAGTCTCACATCACAATGTTGCTTAGCCAATTGCTCAGATGATTGAAAATCAGCTGTATTGGGTAAAAAGTCAATTGCGGTCAACCTACAGTCAAACTTCATAATTTTTGGCCAACATAAAAATATTAAAGTCTTATTCATCATTTGATCAAGTATTGATCACAATTCTTCAAGAAAATCACTCAATTTACCAAAAGGGAAAAATGGTCAAAATTAGGGGTTTGATTGTAAATTGACTAATCACTAACTTTTGACCTAATACATGATCCAATGGCTTGAAGCATAATCTCAAGGGTTCAAATAAAACATGTTGACATAATCTCAAGGCTCAAATCATCTTTCAAAATCAATATATTGATAGTTGAATTTTGGGTCAACTGGTGAAAAGTCCACTGATGCACAAAAGTCAAATTTTGACTTTTTAATCAAGATTTGAATTCAAAGATCACAATTCATCAAGAAATTCAAAAATATGAAGCTTGATCATCAAGAAATCAAGAAATTCAAAATTCAATTTGAAAAGTCAAACTTTTCAAGACTTAGAAATATTTTCTAAGTGTTTTTTATACATGATAATTACACTACTTCATGCCAAATTTTCACAAAAATGTAAGATGATTCAAACGAAACTTTCAACATGAAAGTTGTAGATATTGATGAGATATACAAATTTGTATTATAGGGCTCATATCCAAAAAGTTCTTATACTTTTGAGTTATAATCCCATGAAGTATGCACTTTTTCTAAAACACTTAATGAAAATTTGACCTAGTTTAGGCAGATTTTTGTCCCAACTTCTTAGACATTTTTCACATAGCTCCAAGATGATTTTATCTAAATGGTCAACATGAAGGTTTTAGAGGATGTTTCAAGCTTTCAAAAATGTCCCAGAACATGAAGAGATCATTTGTGAGCTAGGAGAATCGAAGAGGAGAAGTTGGACTTTCATTCTTGAATTTCAAGTCATTTTCATGAAGAACACATAACCTAATCTCATAGCTATGCTGCATAACTTCACTTTACAGGCTTCTAACTTGTGTCTCACTCCTTAATTTAATGTTTACACATTTTATTGATCCATTATCCAAGTGCTTGAGTCATTATCCAAAGCAATGTTCCATTTTTGGAAGAAAGTTACCATTCCATTCTTGTAAAGCAAGCTTTATACACAAAGTCAATGCATTGAGTTCCTCACTTGTTTCTTCTTATCACACACCATTGTAAAGTGAAGAAGCAACCTCTATGCACCCAATAAACTCAGACCATGCCTGCGCTTGAACTATGGAACCATGAAAATCCATTTCAACTTGATTTCTTATTTTCAACCAAACCATAACATGTTATCTCAAGAATTTGGTTACTTCAAGATGTCAAACCTTTTCTCTATAAATATAGACATTACTTGTAATCTAAGACACGAGTTTATTAGCCTTCAAACACCCATATTCTCTCCCAAATCAAAAATTGCAACACAAGCACAAAAACTTGTCATTTCTGACTATGAAATCTAAACACAAAATCTACTCGTTTGTTTTCCCTTCAAATCATTCTAAAAGCTTCCATACATCAAATACAACTCATCCCAATACCTATTTCCCAACTCTAACTCCATTTTCACCATTGTCCAAACTAAAAAATAGAGCATTGCAGTTGGACTTCTCCAGACCATTTCAGCCACTCTCAATTCAAGTTAAGCACTGTATTAGCTTCCTAGAGGTCCAAGGAAGTTAACCTGATCATTGCAGCATCTTGAAACAAGCCCAAACTCAAAACATGAATTACATTTTCAAGGTAAGTTTTCTGACTTTTGAACACTTCATATAGGCATCATTAGCTTTCCATTTTCAAATATAAAATGTAGACATCATAGCCCATAAACTGACCATGTTCTTAAAATTCATTTATGTTGGCCGAGTAGTGAGAATTTTAGAGCTGAACTTTCTGAAAAAGTTAGGTCAAATTTGGTACCATTTAAAATCAGTGCTCATCTTTGATCTACTGTTTAAGTTATTTACATATTTGGAATCATGGTGAAATTTCTAACAAGTTTGATGTTTATAATTTCTAAAATGGTTGAGAAATGAGAATGTCACAAAGCTCTGGTTATGGGATGGGGAAGAAGATGAAGTTATCACTAGAACTTGTTTTGTAATATAATGTGTTGGTTTGGTATAAGTAAACGGATGTATAGCCACCCCAGTGGTAGAGAGCGCGTGCGTAAGGCATTATCATAAGAGGTCATGGGTTCGAGCCCCAGCGAGACCTTTTGTTTTTTTCTAATTTTTCTTGTTTCTGTTTTCTTGTTTGTAGTGCGCTGGGCCAAGTACATTTTTTGCTTCAGCACACTTCTCTAAATGCTCATCACAGCGCAGGCCCATAAGCTTTTTTTTAATTATTATTTGTTTTGTTTTTTGATTTCAAACAAACTTATTGTTGGGCCTAACATTTTTTCTATTCCCAAACACACCTGATTACTTTTCAAACACCACCAGCCCAATACAATATTTTTATTTTCTTTTTGTTTTACTTTTTTTTAATTTCATTTATTTTCTTTAGTCAAAAATACAAAAATATGTTTTTTATTAAACTAGTTTTTTTCTAATTTTATTTTATCTATGCTTTATTTATTTTTATAAATAAAAATCCCAAAAGAAAAACATTTTTTAACTAGTTAATTTCTTTAAGAAATAAATTCAAATTATACATAGGTTTATTTAGTTTCCTTTCTTGAATTAACTTAGACTTTTGGTTTTGTTAAATAAAAAAATTAAATTGTTTTGTAAATTAATTGGTTTAACCATTAAAACCTTTTTCCTATAAAAAAACCATAAAAAAAATTTTCTTTTCAATTTTCTTTTCTCTATATTTCTTTGTACATTTTATTATTTTGCATATTATAATGTAATTGTCAAAGCCTTGTAATATCTAGGGTTTATTTTTCTTGTCATCTCCATTTTTTAATTTATACCCCCATCCCCTAAAAGTATTGTAATAGCGTAGGACTTTAAATTTCCGCAATTTAACGCTTTCAATATTATTGCTAGTAATTAGGGTTTGTATGGAAAGGCTAAAATCAAACAAGTAGACAACCCTAATTCAAGACAGTTTGCATAAAAGTAATACATCTTGCACACTTGCACCTCTAGGGTTAACCCACACTTGTTGCCATAGAAATAAAACAGTCATGCCCCTCGAACATGGAATACTTTAGCAAAGACCCTCGTTACAAGACCGTAGTCCCTCGATGACCCTTCGATGTTTCCTTCGGTAAACGATCTTAGACCCTTATGAAATATTGCTAAGGTATCTTATAATGTTGCCTTCTATGACTGTATGATGACCCATGCCCGTGCCTTCACATCCAATGATAAAGCTTCTTACCAATTAATGGTAAGATAGAAATGTCTAAAGGAGGAAGAAAAGAACAAAGACTTTTTGAGTAGGTAGAACGCTCGTAGTTTCTTGCTCATAAATTTTTTAAACAAAACATCTTTCAAATACACCAACACTTTCCATGAAATATTTTCAAAAGTCAACACTTTGTATACATTCTTATAGAGACGAGAATCATTACAAAGTTCTCCTAAACAAAGGCACTTTTAAAAAAATACTTTTAAAACAAATCACAACCACATTTTTATAAAGCATTTCAAAGTGAGCTAGAAACTAAGAGCCCGTAGATCACTACGGAAGAAAAGGGTGCTAACACCTTCCCTTTTTATAACCTACCCCCCGAACTCAAGAAAATTCTCAAAAGGTATTTCCTGTTCTTTTCACCCTTTCCTTTATTGGATAAAAGAAAGGTCGGTGGCGACTCTTGCTATCCGCAACAATTACGATCAAACGCAAAACACCAAGTCAGTTCTCCAACCATATTACAGAACTGGAGAATCTGCTGGGGACTTAAATTAAAAATGTGGTTACCTTAGAGACTAGATCACATTTAAATTCTTTCATTGTTTGACTTGCTTGCTTTACTCTTAAAAGGGTGTTGGGGTTTTGTGTAAATCCTCTACCCAGATCTGGGAACATCATTAGGTAAGTAGCAATAAATTGTAGAGATTGTACAACGTAGACCGATATGGTTGAGGCAATGACTATGTTAGTGTGAAACATTTGTTGGTATTGATATCCCTTGTATTGAATCGAGGAGAATATTGGGCCTCTGTGTGGTGTCATGAAGCACTAACCGACCGTAGAACCTTTAGTGGAACAACTTGGCCATTAGGAAGTAGTGAGATAGCTGACTTTGGTGCAAATCTAAAGATTGGTTGATACTCGATACTACACTCATTGAGATTGGACTTTCGGGATATTTTGGCTGCTAGAAAAGATTGATTGTGCTAAAACAATTCCCGATGAAGAAAGATCAGTGATATTGAGATTTCTTAGAACCCGGTTACTTTCTAGGACAGGTTGAACCAACTAAACTTCAAGAGGGTACTTACCTATGAAACCCATGCAAGCCTAAACCTAAGGTCTTGTGTGATTTGTTTGTGATTATTATTCATAACATCATAAACATCATAACATCATAAGCAGTCTCACAAATAATTTCAAGATTTAGGAATTTATCTTTGTTCTATTTTGTAGGACATGGCTTCAACTCGTAGAAATACCCTCCGAGTCAGTTTCGTGAAAGTCCTTCCTCAACTTCAAGAGTTAAAATCAAGGGTGCCTGTAGATTCTCCCTTCACCAAGAAATATGGCCGACTTCTCAACTTGGCTACCTCAAACATCTAGGAAGAAATGATGCGTGTGCTCTTCCAATTATGTGATCCTATGCATCATTGCTTCATATTTCCCGACTATCAATTGGTGCCTACATTGGAAGAATTCTCTCAACTTCTAGGAGTGTCTGTGCTTGATCAAATACCATTCACCGATTTAGAGGAAACTCCAAAGCCTAAGGTTATTTCCAAAGCCTTGCATTTGAAGATATCTGACATTGTGGCAAATTGGGAAACAAGGAGTGAAGTTAAGGGTTTCCTAGCCAAGTTTCTGTTGGAGAGGGCTCGATTATTTTGGGAAGATATGAATTTTTAAGCTTTTGAAGATGTTTTGGCCCTTCTAATCTATGGTTTGGTTTTATTCCCCAATCTGGACCAACCCATAGATGTGAATACCGTCAAGGTTTTTCTCTCTCGTAATCCCGTACGTACGCTACTTGGAGACATCCTACATTGTTTTCACACTCGCACCATGAAGAAGAGAAGGAATCTTTTGTGTTGCATTCCATTACTTTGTAGGTGGTTCATTTCACACCTACCCTGATAAACATTAAATAATGAACAAGGTTTGACATGGTCTCAAAGGGTGATGTCGCTCTCACACTCAAATATTCATTAGTGTTCCCGATCTTTGGAGGATATTACTATAACACCCCAATTCTACCCGGCAATTATAAATGTAAATCAGAGTTATAAAATTCATACAACCGAATCAGGATGCCACAAATTCAACTTAAAAACCATTTCATTCAACATAGATACATAATACTTTAAAACTTTGGATGAACCCACATCAAAATTAATTAATCTCTTAATTCAACAACTTGAACAACTACGCATCAGAATCATAATAACATCCTTGTCCAACATTACATCAACTTCAAAATAACACATACTTAGCAACAATCAAATTAAAGTTAAACAACTGGAATAATAATAACTAAAAGCAACAAGCGTTCATCCCCCCGAGTGTTGCATATCAGAGCAATGACACCGAGTCGAACTACTAAAGGTAAACCACCTTCACTCTGGATAACCTGCACGTTAACAACGTAAGGGTAACATTCAAACAGAAGGGGTGAGATATCTAGCGATATAATAAAATGTATGATAAATAATATATTAGATCAGATCATATTATGTCACCACTTCACATCTTATAAACAACAATAATCTCAAGGGAACATCAACAACATACAACATTTACCGCATCAATACACAACTTCCTTATGTAATCATGTAATGCGACTCAATACTATGCAAATGCATATGGTACCATTGGAGTAGAACTCCCATCTTAAAATAATTGCCAATAAATAGAGGCATCAACAAGGCATAAGCCTTCTTCTTAATATTCGCCAATACAGGCCATCTTAACGAGCATCAGCTCCATCTTGATATGCAATGTATGCGACACAATCATAAACATAGTAATAACAATCACAACTAACAACATATCAACACGAATCATCGTTGGCCAGAAGCCTACAACTTAATAGCTGCCAATTATTAGAGGCATCTCATCATAATTCATCAACAAAATTCATCAACATAAATCGTCAGCATAATTCATCCACGTAAATCCATCGCAACTCAATCATAACAACAACACAACAACATGTCAACTACCATTCGACATTGGCCATAGGCCTACACATGATATCGCCCATAATTATTCAGACAATTCTCGACTATAACAATTAATCATTCATCTAATGCTTATCTCTAATTAATAAAACTCTACATATTATTATAATGTAATACTACATCATTATTATTATTAATCTTACTGTTATGAACCAAGCAATAATCTAAGATCGTCTTATCCTCATCATACTTCACGAAATCATCATAGCGGTTAACACGGGAAGCTAACTCTATCCTAATTTGGGTACTAGGATTATTCTTCTTATCCTTCATTTTAATCCTTATGAATGAAGTTCATCGCGTTAGCTATCTAACGCTTCAAACGGCACCTCAAATGGAGTCCCGGAAACTCAAGTTACAGCCTTTGGTAAAATCTGTCAAAAATTGGACTGCATGAGTCGACGCGTACTTCTTTGAGTTGATGCGTACTGGGTCTAGAATCCGGCATGAGTTGATGCGTAACCTCTTGTGTCAACTCATACTGAGTATGAAACACTGCATGTGTCGACCCATGATCCTTTCGTATCGACTTATCCTGAGTCTTAAATCCTGCATGTGTCGACGCATGGCCTTTGAGGTCGACTCATACTGATCTGTGCTGAATTTATTCTACGATTTTATTGTGTTTTCATCGTGATTTCCCTGCCCTAGGTCTTAAAAGCATCATCTAATCATAGGTAATCATCACTTAAGATAATCCTATGTTTCCACATCAATTATACATCATTAGGGCATCATTATTCATCTCTAAATCATTGATTTCTTATCAAACAACAATACATATATCAATAACAAACAAAACAATTTGTTTCAAAACCAATCCCATATACTACTCATGACAAACCCTATTATAGAGTCAGAACCCCACCCTTATCTAGGATTGAAGGTTTCTCTAGAATTTTCTGATTGAATTCCGTTTTGCCTATTTTCTTTCTTTTCTGCAACTTCCACGTTCACTTTCTCTCTTCCAACCCTTATTTTCTTTTTCTCCTTACTGTTACTTATTTTTCCTTATTATTTCTAAATAACTAATATAATAACACCATAACTCTTATTATGTCTTAATGGGCTTAAACTCCTACACCCCCACTCTACTACTTCTAATCATTAAAAATAAACCCACATCAAATAATAGTATTGTTCTAATATTTATTCTACAACTTAATAGAATAGATTAATTCAAATAACCATAACACAACTTCTATCATCATAACACAACTTCACAAATAATCCAAAAATAATTAATTAAATTACGAACGTTACAATTACCATCATTGACCGTTGTGGGGAATTCCCTAATGTTCCACTGTTGGGCATTAGAGGAGGCATTACCTATAACACTTCTCTTGCACTATGACAGTTTGGGTATGCATGAAGAGATGGTCCCCATGATGCACTCATACAAGGTTTGGTATTTGATTACGAGGGCGACATCCAAGGCTATCGCCAAAGGTTCATACGAGCTTGGAGAATGGTAAACAAGGTGGATAGCAAGACTTTGGGGTATAAGAATTCCATCCCTCTTGAACCTTATCTCAAGTGGGTGCAAAATCGTGCTCAAAGCCTCATGATGCCTTACCCAGCTATCCTACCTGTGATCATGGAGCCCGTTGCTGAGGGAGACACCTCTTACACTCTTTTTCATCTTGACATGCCTACCGACTTCGAGGAATTGCAAATATCGTGGATTCAACTCAAAGGGGAACGAGACACCTTTGAATCACAGTTCTACACAAGTGAGAATAAGGTTTTGGAGCTCACGAGGCAACTTCATGAAGATAAAAGTTTGAATGCCTACATTGCACCAAAGAGGATGCGGCAATGGGAAGCTTGAGTCCCTTTTAGGAGTTTATTTTGTATCATTTTTGTTTCTTCCATTGTAAACCCAAGAGGCATTTGTAATTCCTGAGTTTATTAATGCAATTAATGTTTGTTGTCTTCTCTTTGTCTATCAAATTTAAATTTCTTAAAATCCTTGAAAACATTGCATTCACATACATGCATCATATCATAAACAGGTTTTCAGACACAGGTTTCCTCATCCTTTTAGTATTTATTTCAGTATAAGATGGATCTCGAGAAAACTGTCAAGGACATGCAGACTCAACACTCTCAATTCCAAGAGACTCTGCTCAACTTAGCAAAGGGGCAACAAGGAATGATGATCTTCTTTTCATGAAGAAGAAGACAAAGAAGAAAGATGTAATCAACATAGGGAAGAGGTTCAAAGGCCCTACCAGACAAGTCCAAGTTGAAGATGACTCCTTTGAAGAAGATGAAAATCAAGATGAAGATGCTAGTAGCACCCATGGTGGGGGTGGTAACAATCAAATCTCTGAAGACGAAGGATTACTTTGATGAGAAATATCCACTGGCCGACGACAAATTTAAGCAACTAGAAGACAGATTGAAAACTATGGAAATCTAAGTTGTGCCTGGCTTGGACTTTGGTGACTTGGGCTTGGTTCCTGGGGTAGTCATCCCCCACAAATTCAAGATCCCCGTTTTTGCCAAGTACGATGGTGTCTCATGTCCGAAGCTTCATCTAAGATCTTACGTCTGTAAAATTAAGCCGCATACCGCTGATAAGAAACTATGGGTGCACTTTTTCAAGAAGGTCTAGATGGGACGCAGTTAGAGTGGTTTTACCAATTTTAAGGGACTGGCATCCATACTTGGGAGGATTTGGCCACTGCTTTTTACTGCCAATATCAATATAACACTGATTTTGCGCCAACAAGGGTGCAATTTCAAGAAATGACCATGGGATCAAATGAGGGCTTCAAAGAATATGCTAAAAAATGGAGAGACCTGGTTGGCAGGGTGAAGCCACATTTAACTGATAGAGAGTTGGTAGACATGTTTATGGGAACATTGACTGGACCATTTTTCAATTTACTGATTGGAAGTTCATCATCCGGATTCACTGAATTGATCTTGACTGATGAGAGGGATGAAAGCGGGATTAAAAGCGGCAAGATACCCATGGCCTCCACCTCAAATGCTGTGAAAAAGCCAATTATTGGTAAAAAAGAGACTAATGTTGTGTATAGGTCAAGAAACCATGCTAAGAATGACCGTCATCATTCAATAGGGGTTGTACTGATCTCCAATCCAACTCCAACTCAACGACCACGTCAACAAAATAATCAACAAAGACCGGATGTCCAAATAAGACAGTTTACTAAAATCAATATGCAACTATCTCAAGCTCTACAAGACCTACTGAAAGCTGATTTAGTGACCTTGGGAATCCTCCTTCTAACCCTAACACCGCTTTTCCAAAATACAACCCCAATTCCAAATGTGCTTACCATTCGAATAGCCCAGGATACTATACCAATGATTGTTGGTCTCTAAAGAATAAAATCCAAGACCTTATTAATGACAAGAAAATTGAATTCGACCCTCCGTCAAATCCCAACATAATCACTGCACCCATGCCAAATCATGGTAAGGGTGTCAATGATGTTGAGGATGCCTCTTTTGTTTCCTCCATCAAAAAAATTGACCAACCCTTTTAAGATTGTTAAAAAGAATTTGTTGAAAACCGGGGTATTCCCTGGCCGTCTTGAAGACTGTTGCTGCTATGCTATACAAATTAATGGTTATGAATGGCTGAAGAAAGGTGTCCAACAGCTGATGGATAGCCATGAGATTCTATTTGAAAGAACTCCATCTGTGAAAAGTTTTATCCAAAGTGTATCTCAATAATTTGAAGACGTGTCCATCATTACTATCTCAAACAAACCTATTAGGATCACCTCCGAAGGTCCTATTAGGATCCCCGTTTGAACCAAGAGTAGCTCCACTAATTATCACCACACCGGGGCCAGTCCCATACTCTTCTGATAAGCCCGTGCCCTTGAATTATGGGGCAGAGGTATACTACCATGGTGTGATCGGTGGATCTGGAACTGACTGTTTAATGCTGGTTCGCGAAATGTCGCGGAAGCAAGAGTCGCCACCGTCTTTTATTTTCTCCAAATGGAAAGGACAAAAGCACAGAAAAATTCCTTAAAGAGATTGCTCTCGGTTCGGGAGGTAGATTATAGAAAGGGAAGGTGTTAGCACCCTTTCTATCCATGGTTATCCATGGGCTCTTAGATACTTGCTCATTTGTGTTTTCAAAATTGTTCGTTTGCTTTTCAAGTGTGTGTGGGTTTTGAAAAAGTTTCTTTGAAAATTCCAGTTCGACTCTTGTATCGGTCCTCAAGAGTGTTTGAAAAGTTGCTTTCGAAAGCTTTTTGAAAATGTGTTGGTGTGAAAAGTATTTTTTTGATTTGTTTTGAAATTAGAGCAAGTATCTACGAGAACCTACCTACCCTAAGGAATTCGTCTGTGTAAATGTCCTTTAAAGTAGTGCCATCCCACCATTGAGAGGTAGGTAGCACCACCGTTGGAGGTGTTCGGGTCAATTTTATGTTCGGGACGTGGTGATCACCGGAGCAATGGGAAGATACCTTAGAAGCTACCCTCATGCCAGGTTCCCGGATCATGAGGACTTACTAAGACATCCTCTACTCGACGATCACCTTTCGAGGCAAAGCAACAGTGAGGCGTACCCTAGGGGTGGTGTGTGATTTGTGTGTCAGATTCATTTATATTGTCTTGTCATGTCATAGGTGATCTACGCGTTTGTTTTTTCATTTTTTGTCATTCATTCTTGCATGCATTTTATTAACAGTTAAAAGATGCGGAAATTGAAAGTTCTAAACTATTACAAAGGCGCGGGTCCACATCGCCAAATTAAAATCCAGGACCCGATTTGACAGAAAATAAAGAAATAAAGTAAAGTGCGAAAGATAAATATTTACATGGCTTTGGGAGAAGTACATAAAAATTATACGAAAAGAAAATAAATGCGCGAATTGGAATTAAGATCGAAAGCGAGGGCGTTGGACCCTTTTTAATGAAATAAAATTATTATTAACAAATCAATTAAAATAAAAAATGAAAAGAAATTATTTTTGAGATTTTTTTGTATTTATGATTTTTTTGATGAGAGAATTAAACAAAATTAAGAAATTAATTAATTAACCCTAATTCTACAATTTTTTATTTATTAAGAAAAACATGTTAAAATTAAACCTAAAATTAAATTAATTAATTAGTGGCAAGTTGATTTATAAAAATAAATAATTAATTATTAGTGATAAAAGAAAAGAAAAAGGATAAAAATTGATTAAAACCTAATTCTACAAATTTTAAGTTTATTAAGAAAAATGTTTGAATTAAACCTAATTTTACAAAGCTAAATTAATTAATGATATTTACTTAAAAAATATTAAAATAAAATATATTTTTGATTTTTTTATGACTTTTCTGATTTTTTGTATTATTTTTATAGTTTATGAAAATAAATTAAAATAAGGAATTTAAAAAAGAAATAATTGAAATAAATAAAATAAGAAAGAAAATAAAAATCAAAACCTTGGGGGGTCTGTCCCCAAATTGGAGGTAAAGTCAGTAATTCTGGCCCAATTGATTTCTGGCCTTATTGACTTTTCTGCTAGCGTGTAGCTCCTTTGACTAACGCCCAGGGTGTTCTTCCAACCAATGCCCTTGGATTGAGGTAATAGGCCATGTGGCGCGCTGGATATGAAGCTATAGGATAAGCCTTCAAACAAAGTACTGCATGGAATCACGTTAGGAAAAAATATTGAAAGGATGTGGGGGACCTGGGATTCGAACCCAGGTCCCAGAGGTTACCAATATGCTAGCTTGCCACTTGAACCAAACGCACGCTTTTATTATATAATGACAAATAATTAATATAATGGAAAAGTGGTCAGTGACGTAACAATAACAAAAAGCGCGCGTTGATTTCAAATGAGCCTATCACGCTTCGCCACCTAGTCGTCGTCCTCCTTGTTCTGCTTTTTCCTGAAACATAAAAAAGGTTAGCGGGGGTTTTAAACCCCCCCAAAACATGCAATTTTCAATAATAACGAATAGGCCATATGGCCACATAAATTAGGCGCGAGGGGTGCTTTCAAATCGTCCAAGCTCCCTGATTTCAACCATGGTATTAAGGAGTCTCAATTTTACAGTATGTGAAAGTTCCCAAATTGAAACTTGAAGAACCCTAGCTGGCTTTAATGGTGAAATCACGTACAGTACATAAGAACTCAATCAAATTATAGGGTTAGCTTCAGAATCATCTCATTAGTACAAATCAAGAATAAAAATGCATGGATATGGCCAGGATAACAAAACACGATTATGCAAAAAAAAGTGATACAGGCTGACTTTTAAGTACCGATTCTTGATGTTGGGAATGATGTTTTTGATTCAGACTCCTTCCTTGAAGCTTCAGGAACACAATGGAATAAGTATTTGGCCTTGAATCGCACTGTAACCTAGTTTTCAGTTTTGGAATTTTTTGTCAAAAAACTCAAACTTGGTTATTGATATATGGCGCAGCTGGGAGGATATGGACACTAGGGTTAGGTTTGCACATGTATAGAGAACGAATTTGATCAATAATCCAAGCCCATAGCCTTGCTTTTAATGATTTTCAAGATTTGATTTTCAAGAATCTTTTCCAATATTTCTTCATGCATATTTGATACAAATCATGGCCAATCACTTTAATTCCTTCCATATTTGATCATGCACGAAATCTTGAGCTTATTCCATGCATAAAAAGATTTAAAAAGTTAGGTTTAGTATTTTCCACATATTTATTTTAATTAAATGAATTATTAGTCATTAAAAATCCAAATAAATAAAAATGATGAAAAACTTCCCTTTGGGCCAAATGGTCGTGCACATGCCTTGGATGATGTATTTTGGAAGAAAAAGAGGCCCATTAGCATTTTTAAGACTTTTGAAGCAATGTTGACTTTTCAAAATATCCAAAAATTTCCCAACTTCCACAAGGCATAACTTGCTCAAATTTTAAGCTTTGCTCATGTTCTTGGACATTTTGGAAAGGTCTTGAAGTCCTCTAACCAATGTCTTTGGTCCCATGTGATTTTGATTTACCAATCTCAAGTTATGGCCTTTGACTTAAAGTCCCTTTTTGTTGACTTTTGAAAATGACCTATAATGTTGAAATTGATAACTTTTTGTGAGAGCATTTCTTGGACTTGGAGTGTGAAGAGGAGTTGTAGGACATGTCTTTCTCTTCAAAATGAGATTTGGATGGAATTTTTCTGATAATCCATGTGGAAGTTATGCCTTGGTCAAGTTACATTTGACTTTTTCAACTGTTCAAAAATAGAAACTTTTGCATCTTGAGACTTTTTGAGCCAAGCTTTGAGAATCATGATCAAGCATTGATCAAATGATGTTTGTGGCTTCAAAATGAGATGTTGACCAAAAATTTGAACTTTTGACTGTCAAATGACCATTTTGCCCCTACAGTTGACTGTAGTGCAATTAGGGTTTTTGACTGTGCAATTTTGTGCTGTAAGTCTTGAAACTTGGTATGAGGATACTTGACCATGTTTATAGGCATATGGGACTTGATTGGACCCTTGGAAACTTCATTTTCTTTGTCAGAACCAAAACCCTAATCTTTGACTGCTAGGAGGCCCTTGAACTGTGCAACCCTTGGGGAGATTTTGAAGTTTTGGACTTGGCAATTCTTGAAGAATATGGGAGGGCAATATTTGGGGTACAACAGTTGCCCCTGTTCAATCTTCTTAGACCTGAGGATGCAGATTGGCTGACGTGCCTTTCGTAATCCGAAGGTAAAAGATGATTGAACACTAGAGTGCCCAGAAATTTGCGCTCACATAGTAGTGTGATGGTGGGGAATGGACTTACAGATGCCATTTGGAGATTGATGGATAGGATGATGGGCTTATAGATGCCATGCTGAAAGATGATGGATGGTGGATGGGCTTATAGATGCCATCTAGATGTTGATCGCGTAAGAGATTCCTTAGCGAGAACTTGCATACCTGCAAAAGAAAATGATTACCTGACCTGTGACAGGAGCTGGTCTTCAAACTCTTCGTGTAGATGTGTCCTGAATGGTTACAGGAGCTGAATCTAGAACTTCAAAAGGTGATGAATGAACCAGGGATGGGTACTACCTCAACAAGAACGCTGAGAGGACCTAGGACGATTACTACCTCCACAGTAACGCTGAGAGAATCTGGGGACGATTACTACCTCCGCAGTAACGGGGAGAGAACCATAGGCGACTTCAACCTCAACAGTAATCATTGAGAGAATCTTGGGCGACTTCAACCTCAACAGTAATCATTGAGAGAATCTTGGGTGACTTCAACCTCAACAGTAATCATTGAGAGAATCTTGGGCGACTTCAACCTCAACAGTAATCATTGAGAGAATCTTGGGCGACTTCAATCTCAACAGTAATCATTGAGAGAATCTTGGGGATGATTACTACCTCCGCAATAACGGGGAGAGAACCATAGGCGACTACAACCTCAACAGTAATCATTGAGAGAATCTTGGGTGACTTCTACCTCAATAGTAATCATTGAGAGAATCTTGGATATCTTCTACTGAGTCTTCATCAGGAAAATCTGTTAGGGGTCGATTTAGCTGGACTAGAGAAGGCCTTTGACTGGATAAGAAACAAAAAAATCTTAGGGTCGATTTAACTGAACCGGTCTAGGTCTTAAAATCTTCAACTGGATAAGAAACAGGGAGATCTTAGGGTCGATCTGACTGAACCAGAGAAGGCCTTTGACTGGATAAGAGACAGAAAAATCTTAGGGTCGATTTAACTGAACCGGTCTAGGTCTTGAAATGTCTTCAACTGGATAAGAAACAGGGAGATCTTCGGGTCGATCTGACTGAACCAGAGAAGGCCTTTTGACTGGATAAGAAACAGAAAAATCTTAGGGTCGATTTAACTGAACCGGTCTAGGTCTTAAAATCTTCAACTGGATAAGAAACAGGGAGATCTTAGGGTCGATCTGACTGAACCAGAGAAGGGCTTTGACTGGATTAGAAACAGAAAAATCTTAGGGTCGATTTAATTGAACCGGTCTAGGTCTTGAAATGTCTTCAACTGGATAAGAAACAGGGAGATCTTAGGGTCGATCTGACTGAACCAGAGAAGGCCTTTGATTGGATAAGAAACAGAAAAATCTTAGGGTCGATTTAACTGAACCGGTCTAGGTCTTGAATATCGCTGAGAACTTAACTGAATTCTTCCTGAAAAGTAAAGGTCAGTCATATGCAATGCATGATATGGATCAAGCAATGATGTTCTCAACATAAATGAGATTTGTAAAATATGATGCATATATATGCATGCTATAATGTATGGAGATGCGATGTTTATGAATGTATGTTTTTCGTCTAGGAAAGTAAATCCTTGACGGGTGCCGGGAAGTCACATCCTGGGCTGATGTTGAAGAATAGATTTTGCTTCCGCTGGGGATGATAGTTGCAAGAATACCGGTAGGAGAAGATAACTCCGTTGGGGAATAAACTTGGCGAATAGATTACTCTGCGGGGAGAAAAGTACTCTAACGATCTTGCTGGGAACCAATACTCTGTGGGGAGAGAGGTACTTTGTTGAGTTTGATAGAGATAACTTGCTGGGGATACCCTTGTTGTGTTGGAAGTGTTAATAGACTTCGCTGGGGATAAGAAGGCTTCATCGAGGACGCTCTTTCCGTTGCTTTTGGCTGAGGATAACCCAGTTATATCCTGGTAGGGAAGTAACTCTTTGAATAAAGCCGGGAGACGCGTTCGTGCTCTGCGAGGATAAGCTTCTAGAATTTACTGGGGATAAGCTTACTGCTTGGGGAGATGGATTCCAACTTTCCTGGGGAAACTCGATTGGACTCTCTTGGGGAAGTTTTGAACTGTACCGGGAAGTAGCTCCATTGAATGTTTGATATACCGCCGGGGAACAATCTTTAGGTCAAGACTGCCGGGGATGCTTGTTAAGAATATATGTACTGCTGGGGAATGTTGAGCTCTGCGGGAGGATACCCAACTTCCTTAAGGTTTGATAATAGTTTTGCTTGGGGAGAGTGCATTGACCTGCTGACTCACTCTCTGGGGAATTAAGATATCTGGTCATGTTCTTTAGCTGAACCTACCTTGGTACCTTTAGTGGATAGATCAATTAGATGGCTTGGACAACTCTTTATTGCCCCTGTTTCTAATGTTACCCGTAATTAATCCTTTGTTTCGTATGCAAATATTCATGAGTTAGCAAATTATTGTCAATGCATATATCACAAATTGAACCTTGGACGTTCTTCGCAAAACAAAACAGAAAAGGAAAAACAATTGGCAATTTTAACTGAAAAGTGTATTTGTATTTATTTTTGAATTTGCCTGTAAATAGGCGTTTATATACAAGAGGCTGACGTCCTAGTAAGAGAACGCCTCCGAACAAGAGAGTTTATACAAATTTGTACAGGAGAAAAATAAAACAGTTGTGTGAAATGAATGATCCCACTGGGTTTCGACTCTGCTATTGTCTTTATATCTCAGAGCGTCTCATCACTTAATGACCTTAGTTGAAAGTGAAGTTGACTGATCGATGCCGTCTGAACTTGATGTAGATACCGGATTCTGGATGCAAAGTGATCCAATGAGACATATTATTACGCTTTATCCCTAACTTTTGCCTGGACCGCCCTTTCGGGTTTTCAGTCCACCGGGATACCCATTTTTTCCCAAGCCGCCTTTTCAGGTTTTCGACTTGCCGGGTGTACAGATTTTTTTCATTTCATCCCTTCATTTTGCCCGAACCCTTTTGGTTCGCCGGGAAGCCCTAATTTTTGCCTAGGCATGTCAGCCTAGCGGGTCTTTTTTTATGCGTAGTATCTTTTTACTATGTCTGCATTGGCGGGGTGAGGAAGGTCGTCACCATCCATGTTGGTTAAAATCATGGCTCCTCCTGAGAACACATGTTTAACCACAAATGGCCCTTCGTACGTAGGGGTCCATTTGCCCCTTGGATCACTCTGAGGAAGGATGATTCGCTTGATTACCAGATCCCCAACTTGATATTCCTGTGGTATGACCTTTTTGTTAAATGCCCTGATCATCCGTTTCTGATACGTCTGACCATGACAGATATCAGCAAGTCTCTTTTCATCAATGAGGTTTAGCTGATCAAGTCGTGTCTGGATCCAATCATCTTCGTTCAGATTTGCATCCTTCATTATCCGGAGAGAGGGTATTTGCACTTCGATCGGTAAGACTGCCTCCATACCATAAACCAAGGAGAAAGGAGTTTCCCCGATTGACGTCCTGGCTGAGGTACGGTACCCATGTAGAGCGAACGGTAGCATCTCGTGCCAATCTTTATAAGTCACTGTCATCTTCTGCACGATTTTCTTGATATTTTTATTTGCTGCCTCTACAGCCCCATTCATCTTCGGTCTGTAAGGAGAAGAGTTATGGTGCTGTATTTTAAACTGCTCGCAGAGCTCAGTGATCATCTTGTTATTGAGATTGGTACCGTTGTCTGTAATAATTCTTTCTGGGACGCGGTATCGACAGATCAGGTTGTGCCGAATGAACCGTGCCACAACAGTCTTGGTTACCGTAGCGTAGGAAGTTGCTTCAACCCACTTCGTGAAGTAATCAATTGCTACCAGGATGAAGCGATGCCCGTTAGATGCCGTAGGTTTAATCTCACCGATCATGTCTATGCCCCACATTGCAAACGGCCAAGGCGCAGTCAGAACATTTAGAGGAACTGGAGGAACATGCACCTTGTCTGCATATATCTGGCATTTATGGCATGTCCGAGAATGTTGGTAGCAGTCAGCTTCCATTGTGGACCAGAAATACCCTGCCCGAAGGATCTTCTTTGCCATAGTGTGCCCACTGGAATGTGTCCCGAATGTCCCTTCATGTAGCTCTTCCATGATCCTTTTTGCTTCAGTCTTATCCACACAACGCAGCAAGGTCGAATCATGGTTTCGCTTGTACAAGATGTCGTTGCTAAGGAAGAACTTTGCTGCGAACCTTCTCAGAAACTTCTTATCATTGACAGACGCCCCTTCAGGGTATTCCTGAGCTTCCAGATATCTCTTCACCTCATGGTACCAAGGCTTCTCAGTCACCAATTCAGTCTCGAGATCACAACAGTATGCCGGTTCGTCCAGTTTCCAGATGATGATCCGGGGAGCCTCATTATCCCATTTGACTTTGAACATATAAGACATTGTAGCTAACGCGTCCGCCAACTGATTCTCCACTCTTGGGAAATGTTCAAAGGTTATCTTCGTGAAGTGAGGGATCAAAGTCAACACACATTCTCTGTAAGGAATAAGATTCGGATGTTTCGTATCCCACTCGCCTTTGATCTGATTGATCACGAGAGCGGAATCTCCGAAGACACTCAGAAACTTGATCCTTAGGTTGATCGCAGCTTGAAGACCCATGATGCACGCCTCATACTCCGCCATGTTGTTGGTACAGTTGAAACATAGCCGGGCAGTGAGTGGAGTATGAGTGCCTTGAGGGGATATTATTATAGCGCCGATACAGTTACCCAAAGCATTTGAGGCTCCGTCAAAGTGCATAGACCATCGGGATCCTTCCTCAGGTCCTTCATCCGGTCCAGGTACTTCACAATCAGTCACAATCATGATGCTTTCGTCAGGAAACTCGAAGTTCATTGACTGATAGTCGTCTACTGCCTGATGTGCCAAGTGGTCTGCCAATACACTTCCTTTGATGGCTTTCTGGGTCGTGTACTGAATGTCGTATTCCGTCAAGATCATCTGCCATCTTGCTATTCTCCCAGACAGAGCAGGTTTTTCAAATATGTACTTTATAGGATCCATTTTTGAGATCAACAAGGTAGTGTGAGTCAGCATATACTCTCTCAGCCGGCGAGCAGCCCATACCAAAGCGCAACAAGTTTTCTCGAGCAGTGAGTATCGGGTCTCACAGTCAGTAAACTTTTTGCTAAGGTAATAAATGGCATGCTCTTTTCGGCCAGACTCGTCATGCTGCCCCAGCACACACCCCATTGAGTTGTCAAGTACTGTCAGGTATAATATTAGAGGTCTCCCTTCAACCGGTGGCATAAGGATGGGTGGTTCTTGGAGATACTCTTTAATTCTGTCAAAAGCAGCCTGACATTCATCATTCCAATGTACTACCTGATCTTTCTTCAGCAGCTTGAAGATTGGTTCACAAGTAGCAGTTAGGTGCGAGATGAACCGAGCAATGTAATTCAGGCGTCCTAAAAAGCCTCTGACCTCTTTCTCTGTCTTAGGAACTGGCATCTCTTGAATAGCTTTGACCTTGGCAGGGTCCACTTGAATACCCTTATCACTTACAACGAAGCCTAGCAACTTTCCAGATCTTACCCCGAAGGTGCACTTGTTCGGGTTCAGCCTCAGCTTGTATAGTTTCAGACGGTCAAACAACTTCTGCAGATGATCAAGGTGTTCTTCCTCAGTCTGGGACCTTGCAATCATGTCGTCAACATACACTTCTATCTCATGATGGATCATGTCATGAAATAAAGAAACCATGGCACGTTGGTAGGTTGCCCCAGCATTCTTCAGTCCAAAAGGCATGACCTTGTAGCAGAAGGTACCCCACTGAGTAACAAATGTAGTCTTCTCCATGTCTTCAGGTGCCATCTTGATCTGATTGTAACCTGAAAAACCATCCATGAAAGAGAACACCTTATGCTGAGCTGTATTGTCAACAAGGACATCAATGTGAGGTAGAGGGAAGTCATCTTTGGGGCTGGCCCTGTTCAGATCCCTGTAATCAACACACATTCTGACCTTACCATCCTTCTTTGGTACCGGCACCACATTAGCAACCCACTGAGGGTAAGAAGTCACTGCGAGAAACCCGGCATCAAACTGTTTCATAACCTCGGCTTTGATCTTCTCAGACATCTCTGGACGCATACGGCGGACCTTTTGCTTAACCGGAGGACAGTCTTCCTTAGTAGGCAAGTGATGGACCACAATATCGGTATCCAACCCGGGCATGTCTTCGTAGGACCAGGCAAAGATCTCCATATAATCATGTAGCATCTGAGTCAACCGTTACTTCACGCTGAGCTCTAGGTTGGCACCAATCTTTACCTCTTTCCTGTCTGCCTCAGTACCCGAGTTTATTATTTCCACTGGCTCTTCATGTGGTTGAATTGCCCTCTCTTCCTGGAGTAACAGTCTTGCAAGCTCGCCAGGCACTTCGCAATCATCTTCACCTTCGTCTTTGGCTAAGTTGATCGGATTTTCGAAGTCATAACTGGCAGTAGCAGAGTCGTTACCAGTGAGATCCAGAGTGGATTGAAACCTGTATGAGTGAGTGTGTGTAAATACAGCTATTTTGAAATATATAAAGGAAGGAAAGACAGAAAAGGAGCATAAGATTTGAAATGCAAAAAAACGTCCAAGATCTTTATTCATGATATATGAAATGACAATTTATATGCCCTCACAAACGAAGCCAACGGTGCCTCGGGTAAGACACCGGGCCATAGAGTTTTAATTGTTGTTTATTACAAATAACCAAAACATAGGAATTCATTACTCAGTAACAAGAGAAACAGGTAGGTTGTCCTTTGCACTCCAATTGCTAAGTCCACTATCGGTTGCCGGGTAAATCCAGCTATCAAACTCAGCTTCATCCACTTCCTCTTCGTCCCCAATAGCATTCACTCCATGAGCAGGCAGGGGAGCTGTCACTACATTAGGCTTCTCAGATGCCTCAAACTGTACCTCCTTGGCGTCAATAAGGTCTTGCAGCTTATTCCTTAAGGCCCAACAATCATCAGTGGAATGCCCCGGGCTATCGGAGTGATAAGCACAGCGGGCGTTTGGATTGTATTTGGGGGAAGCAGTGTTTACAACCTTCGGGGCTTCTCTGACAGTCACTAGATTGGTGGATAGTAACTGTGGCAAGATCTGCGACAAAGTCATGCTCAAACGGGTAAACTCTCTCCGAGGTCTTTCAGCCCTTTGAGGATTGGTTTGCCGAGGAGCGGCAGCAGGCTTAGCAATCATCACCGCGTTGACAGATTGGCGGCGCTCAAATTTCTCTTGTCTTCTAGAGCCGTATACAGCACTGGCCTCTTTCTTGAAGGGTTTCTTCTCAGAACTTGTAGATGCACCCTTCGGAATCTTACCAGACTTCAACCCAGCCTCAATTCTCTCTCCAGTCAGAATAAGATCAGTAAACCCTGCATATGAGTTATCGATAAGATGGTTGAAAAATGGCCCAGATAAGGTCCCCAAGAACATGTCTACCAACTCCCGGTCAGTCAACGGAGGCTGCACCCTGCCAGCCAGATCCCTCCACTTCTGAGCGTACTCTTTAAAACCTTCGCTTGACCCTAGCGACATACCCTGGAGTTGGGTACGTGTAGGGGCAAGGTCGGCATTATATTGATACTGCTTGTAGAAAGCAGTAGCCAACTCCTCCCAGTTACGAACCTTGGTCCCATCCAGCTGATAGAACCATTCGAGATAAGTCCCTGAAAGACTCTCCTAGAAGAAGTGGATCCACAAATTCTTGTCCACTAAGTACGGTTGAATCTTCCGCACATACGATCTGAGGTGTAACTTGGGACAAGACGCCCCGTCATACTTGGTAAAGGATGGTGCTTTGAACTTATGAGGAATGATCACACCAGTAGACAAACCCAAGTCTCCAAAATCCAGCCCAGGCGCTTGTTGTATCTCCATAGCATTCAGTATGTCCTCCAACTGCTTGTACCGGTCTTCAGCCGGAGGATACTGTTCCTCATCAAAATCAGTCTCGTTGTCGGAGACTACCGGACTAGGACCTTTTTCCCCTTGGGGGGTACCCTTGCCTATAGAAGAACCAGCCTCTTCATTCTGCAGATTGTTGCCAAACCTTCGGCCCAAGTTAAAAAGAACAGTTCTCCTCTTCTTCTTCTTCTCCTTCTTCAGGAGCAGAGCTTTCAGCTCTTCTTGGCCCTGAGCCAAACCCATGATTAGTTCCTGAAATTGCGCATTCTGCGCCTGAAGAGCCTTGATGGACATCTCAGTTGATGATGAGTCAGGATTCATGATGCTGAAATAAACAGCGAAGAACGGTAAGCGACCTGAAAAGAAGAAAACCTGCTATGCACATGATGAATGATATGTGTTTATGCAATGCATTCAAGGGTTCGAAAGTTCAAATTTGTTGTAGACAAAAAGGAACACACGTTATCATTAAGGAAATAATTGTTCAATACATCAAGACCTCATGGGCATAAATTACAAAGCAAATCAATCCCAAAAGACACTACGCATCCTCTTTGGAGCTATGTAGGTGTTGAGATTCCTCTCCTCGTGCAATAGGCGGGTGAGCTCCAAGACCTTCTTTTCACTAGCATGTAGACTGGTCTCAAGAGAATTCCGTTCTTCCTTAAGCTGGATCCAGCTCTTCTGCATCTCTTCCCAGGATGTGGGCATGTCAGGATACTGAATGGTGTAGGACACTTCTCCTTCCAAGGCTGGCTCTTTGATTACTGGGAGCATATGAGGATAAGGCATCACTAACTTCTGGGAGCGGGCCCGTACCCACTTGAGATAAGGTTCCAACGGGATGGAGTTCCTGTTCCCCAGTGTCTTGCTGTCTATCCTACTTGGCATCCTCCAAGCTTTGATAAATCTCTGGCGAAGTCCTTGTGCATCATTGTCGAAGTCAAAAACTATGTCAGGAATTAACATGTCATGAGGGCCATCCCTCCGAGCATAACCAAACTGTCTCCAAGCCAGGCATGGGCTGTAAGTGATACCTCCTCTGATTCTAAGTAAAGGAACATTAGGGTACTCCCCGCAACGATCAATGATAGTGACATCCTCTCTGGACCGAGGGCACCAATGTATATCTGCATGTGTAAGAGTCATCAACCGTTGTCACCATCTCAAACCCCGCTCGTTCTTCAAAACTGATTGTGGAAGGTGCGAAATAAACCACCTTCCCAAGAGAGGAGTGCAACACATAAGGACACCTCTTTTTCTCATGGTTCGAGTGTAACATGAGTGATGGATGTCCCCCAGCAACGTAGGTATAGGATTCCTGGACATGAAGATCTGGACAACACTGATATCTATAAGCTGATCTGGGTTAGGGAATAACACCAAACCATAGACAAGGAGGGCCACAACTTCTTCAAAAGCTTGTAAGTCAAGGGAGTTCCAACATTCATGGGCCTTTTCAAACAGAAACCTGGCTATGAACCCTTTGATACCACTTCTAACTTCCCAATGTCCCTTGAGGTCAGATGATTGTAGGCGTAAGGCTTTAGCAATCTCTTCAAGCTTGGGTTCCTTTTCCGTACCGTTGTAGGGTAGTTGATCAAGGATATGGATCTTCAGGAGCCGGGAGAATTCCTCTAATGTAGGTACCAGCTGATAGTCCAAGAAGGTGAAACAGTGATGCAGAGGGTCAAAGAACTGGAACAGGACCTTTATCATATCTTCCTCAATGTTGGTGTTGACCAAGCTGATGAGTCTTCCATGTCTTTCACTGAATGAAGAGCTCTTGGGAATCCTAGATATAAGTTCCTTAAGCTGAGGAGGGATCCTTACAAGACTGATTTGAATTGTCTTTCTGCGAACAGTTTCCATGTCCTACAAAACAAGAACAAAGATGAAGATTCGAACCCCTGAAATGGTTAGTCAATGCATATGATGCTGGATGATGTCATGATGCTATGATTAAACACACCACAGATATTTACAAAGACAAACATGTAAGGCACACAAGTCACACAAGACAAGCCCCTAGAGTTTAGGCCAGCATGGGGTCTGGGTAGTACCCTCTTGAAGTTGGTGGGTTCAACCTGTCCTATTAGAAGTAACCGGGTTCTAAGGGTCTCAATATCACGAGATTGCTTTCATTGTTCATCGTTTCGATTTAGCCACTGAACTGACGACCGAAATATTCCAGGAAAGCAACCCTCAATTGAGTGTAGTATCGAGTATCAACCAACCTCAGACTGCACCAAAGTCAGTTATCTCACTACCCTAAAGAGGCCAAGATAGTTCAATTAAGGTTCCTAAGGTCTGTTGATGCTTCATGACACCACGCGGAGGCCCCGTACTCTCCTTGACTGAACTCAAGGGTTACCGGTACACACCAAAGTGCCACATCAACGTAGCAGACTGTTTCAACCATGTCGGTATACCCCGCACAGTTCCCTCACAGCCTTGTTGCTACTTTCTAAGAAGGTATCCCCCAGATCCGGGCTAGGATCTATAGAACTCCCAAGACGGTACCACAATAATAAATCAAGCAATTCAATACAATTGAAAACACAGTTATGAACTAGCCCTAAGGTACACCTCACTTTAAGTTTAAGTCCCCAGCAGAGTCGCCAGTTCTGTGATCGGTGGATTTGGAACTGACTGTTTAACGCTGGTTCGCGAAATGTCGCGGAAGCAAGAGTCGCCACCGTCTTTTATTTTCTCCAAATGGAAAGGACAAAAGCACAGAAAAATTCCTTAAAGAGATTGCTCTCGGTTCGGGAGGTAGATTATAGAAAGGGAAGGTGTTAGCACCCTTTCTATCCATGGTTATCCATGGGCTCTTAGATACTTGCTCACTTGTGTTTTCAAAATTGTTCGTTTGCTTTTCAAGTGTGTGTGGGTTTTGAAAAAGTTTCTTTGAAAATTCCAGTTCGACTCTTGTATCGGTCCTCAAGAGTGTTTGAAAAGTTGCTTTCGAAAGCTTTTTGAAAATGTGTTGGTGTGAAAAGTATTTTTTTGATTTGTTTTGAAATTAGAGCAAGTATCTACGAGAACCTACCTACCCTAAGGAATTCGTCTGTGTAAATGTCCTTTAAAGTAGTGCCATCCCACCATTGAGAGGTAGGTAGCACCACCGTTGGAGGTGTTCGGGTCAATTCGATGTTCGGGACGTGGTGATCACCGGAGCAATGGGAAGATACCTTAGAAGCTACCCTCATGCCAGGTTCCCGGATCATGAGGACTTACTAAGACATCCTCTACTCGACGATCACCTTTCGAGGCAAAGCAACAGTGAGGCGTACCCTAGGGGTGGTGTGTGATTTGTGTGTCAGATTCATTTATATTGTCTTGTCATGTCATAAGTGATCTACACGTTTGTTTTTTCATTTTTTGTGATTCATTCTTGCATGCATTTTATTAACAGTTAAAAGATGCGGAAATTGAAAGTTCTAAACTATTACAAAGGCGTGGGTCCACATCGCCAAATTAAAATCCAGGACCCGATTTGACAGAAAATAAAGAAATAAAGTAAAGTGTGAAAGATAAATATTTACATGGCTTTGGGAGAAGTACATAAAAATTATACGAAAAGAAAATAAATGCGCGAATTGGAATTAAGATCGAAAGCGAGGGCGTTGGACCCTTTTTAATGAAATAAAATTATTATTAACAAATCAATTAAAATAAAAAATGAAAAGAAATTATTTTTGAGATTTTTTTGTATTTATGATTTTCTTGATGAGAGAATTAAACAAAATTAAGAAATTAATTAATTAACCCTAATTCTACAATTTTTTATTTATTAAGAAAAACATGTTAAAATTAAACCTAAAATTAAATTAATTAATTAGTGGCAAGTTGATTTATAAAAATAAATAATTAATTATTAGTGATAAAAGAAAAGAAAAAGGATAAAAATTGATTAAAACCTAATTCTACAAATTTTAAGTTTATTAAGAAAAATGTTTGAATTAAACCTAATTTTACAAAGCTAAATTAATTAATGATATTTACTTAAAAAATATTAAAATAAAATATATTTTTGATTTTTTTATGACTTTTCTGATTTTTTGTATTATTTTTATAGTTTATGAAAATAAATTAAAATAAGGAATTTAAAAAAGAAATAATTGAAATAAATAAAATAAGAAAGAAAATAAAAATCAAAACCTTGGGGGGTCTGTCCCCAAATTGGAGGTAAAGTCAGTAATTCTGGCCCAATTGATTTCTGGCCTTATTGACTTTTCTGCTAGCGTGTAGCTCCTTTGACTAACGCCCAGAGTGTTCTTCCAACCAATGCCCTTGGATTGAGGTAATAGGCCATGTGGCGCGCTGGATATGAAGCTATAGGATAGGCCTTCAAACAAAGTACTGCATGGAATCACGTTAGGAAAAAATATTGAAAGGATGTGGGGGACCTGGGATTCGAATCCAGGTCCCAGAGGTTACCAATATGCTAGCTTGCCACTTGAACCAAACACACGCTTTTATTATATAATGACAAATAGTTAATATAATGGAAAAGTGGTCAGTGACGTAACAATAACAAAAAGCGCGCGTTGATTTCAAATGAGCCTATCACGCTTCGCCACCTAGTCGTCGTCCTCCTTGTTTTGCTTTTTCCTGAAACATAAAAAAGGTTAGCGGGGGTTTTAAACCCCCCCAAAACATGCAGTTTTTAATAATAACGAATAGGCCATATGGCCACATAAATTAGGCGCGAGGGGTGCTTTCAAATTGTCCAAGCTCCCTGATTTCAACCATGGTATTAAGGAGTCTCAATTTTACAGTATGTGAAAGTTCCCAAATTGAAACTTGAAGAACCCTAGCTGGCTTTAATGGTGAAATCACGTACAGTACATAAGAACTCAATCAAATTATAGGGTTAGCTTCAGAATCATCTCATTAGTACAAATCAAGAATAAAAATGCATGGATATGGCCTGGATAACAAAACACGATTATGCAAAAAAAAGTGATACAGGCTGGCTTTTAAGTACCGATTCTTGATGTTGGGAATGATGTTTTTGATTCAGACTCCTTCCTTGAAGCTTCAGGAACACAATGGAATAAGTATTTGGCCTTGAATCGCACTGTAACCTAGTTTTCAGTTTTGGAATTTTTTGTCAAAAAACTCAAACTTGGTTATTGATGTATGGCGCAGCTGGGAGGTTATGGACACTAGGGTTAGGTTTGCACATGTATAGAGAACGAATTTGATCAATAATCCAAGCCCATAGCCTTGCTTTTAATGATTTTCAAGATTTGATTTTCAAGAATCTTTTCCAATATTTCTTCATGCATATTTGATACAAATCATGGCCAATCACTTTAATTCCTTCCATATCTGATCATGCACGAAATCTTGAGCTTATTCCATGCATAAAAAGATTTAAAAAGTTAGGTTTAGTATTTTCCACATATTTATTTTAATTAAATGAATTATTAGTCATTAAAAATCCAAATAAATAAATAAAAATGATGAAAAACTTCCCTTTGGGCCAAATGGTCGTGCACATGCCTTGGATGATGGATTTTGGAAGAAAAAGAGGCCCATTAGCATTTTTAAGACTTTTGAAGCAATGTTGACTTTTCAAAATATCCAAAAATTTCCTAATTTCCACAAGGAATAACTTGCTCAATTTTTAATCTTTGCTCATGTTCTTTGACATTTTGGAAAGGTCTTGAAGTCCTCTAATCAATGTCTTTGGTCCCATGTCATTTTGATTTACCAATCTCAAGTTATGGCCTTTGACTTAAAGTCCCTTTTTGTTGACTTTTGAAAATGACCTATAATGTTGAAATTGATAACTTTTTGTGAGAGCATTTCTTGGACTTGGAGTGTGAAGAGGAGTTGTAGGACATGTTTTTCTCTTCAAAATGAGCTTTGGATGGAATTTTTCTGATAATCCATGTGGAAGTTATGCCTTGGTCAAGTTACAGTTGACTTTTTCAACAGTCCAAAAATAGAAACTTTTGCATCTTGAGACTTTTTGAGCCAAGCTTTGAGAATCATGATCAAGCATTGATCAAATGATGTTTGTGGCTTCAAAATGAGATGTCGACCAAAAATTTGAACTTTTGACTGTCAAATGACCATTTTGCCCCTACAGTTGACTGTAGTGCAATTAGGGTTTTTGACTGTGCAATTTTGTGCTGTAAGTCTTGAAACTTGGTATGAGGATACTTGACCATGTTTATAGGCATATGGGACTTGATTGGACCCTTGGAAACTTCATTTTCTTTGTCAGAACCAAAACCCTAATCTTTGACTGCTAGGAGGCCCTTGAACTGTGCAACCCTTGGGGAGATTTTGAAGTTTTGGACTTGGCAATTCTTGAAGAATATGGGAGGGCAAATTTTGGGGTACAAAACATGGTATCAAACAAGATTCTTGGATTGATGAAGATAAAACTGCTGACATTACAAACATTGCTGGATCAAGTAAAGTTAATAGGATAGGGAGGATCTTCTCTTTAGATATTTCACCTCCGACAACCACTACTACACCCATTCGTATTACTGATGTTAAGCCTGTTTCAGATACTCGAGGAAAGGAAAAAACGACTGAGCCTACCAGGACGGAGGCACTCATAAAAAAATTACCATTGAGGACCCATATACTTAGGAGATGGACGAGATTCTAAAAATTATCAGGAAAAGTGACTATAAGATAGTGGAATTGTTGGAGCAAACACCCTCAAAGATTTCTATGTTGTCTTTGTTGCTATGTTCTGAGGCATATGCTCAAGCATTAATAAAATTCCTAAAAAACGCACATGTCCCACAAGAAACTACGGCTGACCAATTTGAAAACTGTGTTGCTAGTTTGACTGCTGACAACGGTTTAGGGTTCTCTGATGCAAATTTGACCCCAATGGGGAAGAATCACAACAAAGCTCTCCACATGTCCATAGAATGCAAGGGTACTAACCTGGCACATGTATCAGTGGATATTGGATCTTCTCTCAATGTATTACCTAAAGGAGCATTGGATAGGCTAGATTGTGATGGACTAGTTTTAAAACCCAGGTGTGATGTGGTGGTAGAACCGACTATTATACTGGTTTTATGTTTGTGTTTGCAAATGTTACGGTAAGTAAGAGTCGCCACAGAATTTTCTTTTATCCAACAAGGGAAAGGGTGAAAAGAACAGAAAAAGACCTTTCGAGAGTTTTCTGAGTAAGGGAGGTAGATTATGGAAAGGGAAGGTGTTAACACCCTTTCCATCCGTAGTTATCTATGAGCTCTTAGATGCTTAGCTCATTTGAAAAATACATTGTGCTTTTGTGTTTTGAAAAGTATTTTTGAAAGTGCCTCAGTGTGGAGGTTTTCTTTATGATAACTCTTGTATCAATCCTCAAGAGTGTTGATAAAGCATTTGAAAATGTTTTTGAAAGTGTTTTGTGTATGTGTAAAAATTTTGTTTGAGCAAGCATCTAACAACTATCTACTTTTACTCGAAAGGGTCGTTCTTTTCCTCTTTTCATTTAGACAGTGCTATCCTACTATTAGTGAGTAGGTAGCTCTATTGTTGGATGTTTTGAGGGACATTTGAAGGGACGTTTATAGTCACAATGGTAATTGGGCAATAAACCTTAGTAACTACCCTAGAGTTTTAAGATCACTTTATCGAGGCAACATCAAGAGGGTCGTCGAGGGACTTGTGATCTTTAAACCGGAGGGTAGCCACTAAAATCTCTCACGTTTCGAGAGTTGTGACTATTTTCCGAAGGCAACCAAAGTGGGAATATCCTAAAGGTGCGCATGTACAATTGTATTGTGTTTCAATTATTTTTGTTGATGTTAGGTTTGCTAGCGTTCACTTTTAGTCTTATCATACAATCCTATTAGGCATACATCTAACAGTTAATATATGTACATGAAATAAAAATGCGGGAATTTAAATCTATGCTATTACAAGGCTTCGGGGATTAATTACATGTCCAAAAACTTTGGAAAAATAAATAAAAGCGGTAAAAGAGTCCTAGTTAATTCTATTACATCCCATAAACAGATACATTAATATGAACATGGATATGCTAAAATAAAAAAAAACGCGCGTGAGTTAGAAAAGACGTCTAGATCCTAAAGAAAATGAAAACTTTTTTTTTGTGTTTTATTTTATTTTGAGAATAAAATTGAAGTCTACTTAATTTTAGTTTTAAGAAAATTGTTAAGATAAATAATTAATTAATTGACAAATTTAATCTTAATAAAAAAAACTAAAATCTAATTTTTTTTGTGATTTTTTTATCCGATTTTATGTTGGTTAAAACTAGAAGAAATAAAATAATAAAAGAGGCAAAATAAATGGATTAGGCAGTAAAGAAGAAAAAAAAGGTGCAATTTGCAGGATGCAGGCCCAGATCAAAAAGAGGTCTAAGCTGCCTTTCGATCCAATGAAGAAGCTGGTCGAAGGTGCATGATGGACTGCACGTTTGGGGGCACTGGTTTTGGATTGGTCACCATATGAAAGCAAGGGAATGATGGTGTATGACATACTGTAGCGGTAGAAATGTTTAAGACTAAGCCATTGGATTGCCTTGACTTACACAGATCAAAATAAAAATCGCCACCGCGCTTTATTGTTTCCAAAGGAATGGGAAAAGAGAGAGTAACCCAAAAAGAGGGGGAAATATTCAAGGTAAGGGGGTTGGTTATGCAAAGGGAAGGTATTAGCACCCTAAACATCTACGGTACTCCGCAGGAACCTCTTTGAAAAATCTGTATATTTTGGCTATAAAATGTTGTATAAAAATGGACGGTGGAGGTGAGAAAAGAAATATAATTATTTATGGTTTTTGCACCCGCCGCGGTTGCAAACCTTTAGTGCCTACGTACCACCTTTCGTGCAATAGGGGATAAGGGTACACATAGTTCCTCTTTTAAAGTGTTTTAAAACATAAGTGTGTTGGTTAATTTTATGAGATAAGACATTATCGTCATTGTCCGTGTGGAAAACATACTTACTATCCACAATCATGAGAGAGGAGAATTTGCATCATCTCAAAGTGGAGGATATGGCTTGGAATTTAAAATCAACAATGCCTCACTCAACACCCAAGTGGAAAATATCTCTCTTCACTATACATTGTAGAAGTATAGTTGTTTGCTTCACTACAAGGATTGACAAGAGTCCAATCTTTTTGAGAAAATTTATAAAGATAGAAGCCAAAGTGGCAAAAATAGATTGAAATGAGATTGATTGACTTTTAGTATTCTCACAAAAATGTCAAGGTATTATTAAATTGATTGAAGTTCATTTTTGAAAAGGTTTTGAAAATGCATGGACCCAAGTCCAAGTTTATTATGAAAGTGGTTCATGTTTTAAAAAAAACAAGAAGAATTTTCAAAAGGAGGGAGAAGATTTTTGAAATTAAAGAAGATAGGAGGAGAAGAAGGGACTATCCTAAAGCATAAGTTAAAAGCTAGGGATAAGAAACATCTAACCAACAAGAAGCCAAAACTTGACATTATGAGTCAAGATGAAGTTCCTATTCTTTGGATTGAAACCAAGCAAGCAAAGATACTAGACCTCTTGAGGGAACCAAACTTCAAGTGTATTAAGTCTTCACAAAAAATTGGGCAGAGTAACGGCTGTATACAAGTGAATTCTAGATTACAAACAAAGTATGTAATCACAATAACCTGCACATAAAACAAACAAAACAACCCAATGTCTTGAGGTAAACCTCAAGAACTTTAGACAAAATATCAATCAAAGTCATATGGTCTCCAACATAGGCCAAGGTTTCTAATCCTAAGTCCAAGAAGTCCAATGCTCCATAATGTCAAGGGTAGTAACCAAATAGTCCAAGTATAATTAAAGATTTTTATGGTTCATGTTGATTATTAAGTGTCTTAGAAGAGAAAAATAAAAGATCAAATGGGAAAAATAAAAATAACATGAAATGTAATGCTTAAAGTAAATGGTACATCAAGCATAAAAAATAAAAGGGCACAAAGTAAAAACAATTTAATAATTAGTGGTTAGTTGGATGACCATCTTGGAACTTGCATTTGGAACTCATTAGAGGATTGGTAGAACAAAATCCTCCACACAACAAGTTGCATTTGCTTTTTGTCAAGTATATCATCCATTTAGAATCCTTAAAAGTACCATTTAATGATCAACGATGTTTAAGTGATCCGCGTTGACCAAAAGTGTTGTAGATCCATTAGAGGATTGGTAGAACCAAATCCTTCATACAATGAATCTCAAGTTTATCGGATCAAAGAGATCAAATTAACATACTTGGGCTTGCAAACATAGTTTTGGGCCACGAATGGTCATTTATTCGAATTGGGACAAAATTTAGCACTATGTTAAGCAATCGTAAGTGGACTTATGTAGAAGTCACACCTATTTTGAGGCCGGTCAATAGCAATCTATGCACCATTTATTTCGAGACATGATATAGAGATCATGCTCCAATAACACTTAGTGCAATAAGAAAGGGATGAGATGAAGAGGGGTGGGAGAGAATATACAAACCACTTTTGAATTAAATTTAAATCAAACTATTATTAAATCATTCATCCATTTTTGTGAAGTTAGACTCAATCTCCATGGATCCAATGATGTTAACAAAGTTCATGACCAAAAATTTAATCCAAGATCAGCCAGAAAATAATCACAAAATAATATTGCATTTAATATATACATAAAAAAGGTTTTTTAAAAAGTTTTAAAGTAGAAATAAAGGAGAAAAATATCAACTATATTCAATTTAATCAAAAAATAAAAAGTAAGACCATGGAAAAATAAAAAATGGACTCATATATTTTTATAAAATTTTTCGTAATTTTTTAAAGTCAGAAACTATTTTTAAAATTAAAAGAAATGAGTAAAATAAACCAAAATGATAAAAAAATACCAAAGTCAGAAATAAAAAATAAATGAGGTCACAAATATTTGTCACAATATCATTGGATCATTCCATATTTTTTTCCAGAATTTAAAAATGCATAAAAGTATTTTTAAACATTTAAAACAAATCAAATAAAGTGAAAATTTATAAAAAATACCAAAACACAAAATAAAATTGTGAAAAAATAAAAATTAGAAAGAGAAAAATTAAAAATATTTTTCAGAATTTTTTTACGTTTTTTGGACTAAAAATGAATTTTATATGATTTTTTTGAAATTTAAAACATTTAAATATAAAAATCACAAAAGAAAATAAAAAACCAAAAAAATATGGGCCATCTGATCAATGTCAAAATGCGTTAGTAAACAAATCAAGTGGACCTTGCGCGCTGTGCATGTTATGGACTTTAGTGGATAATGCATTGGATCATTAATTAAATCAGATTTCAAAAAAACAAGTGGCGTGCCATCATTGGTTGGAAGATGACACGTTGGTCATCTTCAACCTCCAGCCAACGAGAATTGCAGGTCTCTCAAACTGTAAAATCAGAAGCTCAGACCTATGTCATTCGCTTCGTCTCTTTAAGACGAAGACAACCACACCTTCGCAACAAATTTATATAAACTGTAGCTCAAGCAATTTGGAAGGAATTTTTTTAAAAGGGATTTGAAATTTTGTGGTCAAAACAAGTTTCCAGATAAAATTTAGTGTTGCGACTAGAACCAGGGCAATGAGAGCATCACAGTGATATCAAAGTTTTGAAGAATTGATGAAGGAATCTACCTATTAAAGTTGAGTTGCAGAGCTCTGAAACTATACTTCTATGGAGCAATATAGGGCACTATTCTTGAATGTAATTATATGGTTAGCTTCAGGGAAGATCAAAGAAGGTGAATTGATGGAAAAAATGGATTAAAAAAGGCTTAAGAAAAAATTTCGAATTAACAGAAATTTGAGTTATGGAGCAAGTTTGGCAGGGTGATTCTGGCTATCCAAGCTTGAGGAAATGAATGGGGGATGAACCTCTATTTATAGGGAATCAAATGGAATGTCCAAGCGTGTGAAATGATGAAGTTTGGAGGTAAATCGTGTGAAGTTGCAAACAAGAAAAGTGTGACTTCTAATTTCATCAAAACCCATCCAAAATGCGCGTTTTGTTTTGTAAATCAATTCTGGAACTTCACTAAACATGTTTAGAGGCAATAACGCGCAAAAACAAAGTGTTTAGAAGCTAAACCAATGATTTCAAATTCTGACTTTTGAAGAAATTTCAGTTGCAAGTTACCAAGTTCAAATCAATGGCATTCTCAGCTCAAGGGGTCTTAGGGCATGATTCTTGATGCTTTAGAAATATGAGGTTACAAGCTTTGAAATGGAAACATAATGTGATCAAATGGATGCTCGAGCTGAAAGTTGCATTGAGTCAAAGTTGGGAAAAAGAAGTTGACTTTCCATACTTAGAAATATTTCATCTTTTCCTTCAAAAGTGACCTATAATGTTTTGCATCCAAACACGACCTTCCACTTGGAATTTTCTCTTGACCAAAAAATATGGAATGAAATAGACCTCTTAAAGGACATTTTGAAACTTGAACCATTCAAAATTCCAAAAATTGAGAGAGTTATGAGTTGTTGAAGTTGGCAAAAAATCATAAAATGACCTATAATATTTTGTATCCTTATGGCATCTTCCATCCATTTTCTCACCTTACACATAAAAGAAGGAATAAATCTCATATCCTCAAGATCATTATGGAAAAAGAATGGGCTCAAGGTGATATAAATTGACCAAGTTATGATCATTTTAAATCACACATGATAAATTGGGGGTTCATATGGAGGACTTGTAATCCTTCTTCATCATCAAGTTTCTTCCACATGAAAAATCCTTGAAACTTTTGAAGTGATTTGTTAATAACCATTTGAAGAGAAGGATACTTTTGGAATCACTCAGAAATACCAAAAGATGAGCAAGATATACTTCTTTTAAGTTCAAAACCCTAGTTCTTAGATCAAGAAAATGCTTTGAGGAACTTTGACAATTTTGAACAAACTTCTTGTACCAACACTCTTGATTTGTAAATAGAAATTGTTGAGTATGATAATGAGAAATCATAGCCACCAAAACCACTTCCATATCTTGATAATTGAGAGAAATATTCACTTGTGATCAATGGGAACAAGACCTTGTCCAACCATGACAACTTCTTCCATCAATCCCTTGCACTTTTGAATCAATCTTGATAACTTTGAAATGTAGTGAACCAAAGTAGCCTTGCCATGCCATCCTTTCTAAAACAACTTCAATGGTGAGGTTTGGAATTCTCAAGCTTTATTGACTAGGGCATGGAAATAAAGTCATGAACCCATGGAGCAACTTGCTAAGCCTCATTGTCTTCACCTACATTAGTAACAAGCAAGACAAACCAACATTGCATTTTATTAATTAAAATAAAAATAAAGACAAAATATTCATGATCACAAAAGATAACAAGTCAAGTTGCTTGGTGATTCCTCAAAGAGCAAAGCTAAAGATAGGGGGGAACCAAAACCCTAATGTGATCATGTTGTGATTTAATCAAAATGGTATGATGAAGGGAACTTAGGGGAAAAAATTAGGGTACAACACCTACCCTTATTTAAGTTTCTTCTATCCGGAGATACGAAGGTTAAAAATCTTTGTGTCGACGTGATTGAAGATACTTAAATATAAAACAAACCCTATTTTTGGCCCTAAGATGCCATGCAATGCTTATGAGCATGAATGCATATGAACAAAACCAAAGAGATGCAAAACACCGTTGGGGATGTAACAAAGGAAATAACGAAATAAAAGGGAAATCCGATCAGGAAAATAAATCACTGGTGGATCAAAAGACTTGACTCATAGAGGATGGTAAAAAGTCAAAGGATACACCAACTTCTACTGAAGACGAAACTACCAACGTTCACTGGAGATAGAAAGAGGAAAGAAATAACAACACCGACGTTTAATGACGGTGAGCTACCAAAGTTTACTGAAGGTAGAGAGAAGAAAACATCGACGTTTACTGACGATGAACTACCAACTTTCACTGAAGGTAGAAGGAAAAGAAATATCATAACATCGCCATTCACTAACGATGAACTACCACCATTCACTAAGGGTAGTAAAAAGATAACAATCACCAACTTTCACTGAAGGTGACATACCAACTTTCACTGAAGGTAGAAAGAAAATATATCATAGCATCGCTGTTCACTGACGATGAACTACCAACGTTCACTAAGGGTAGCAAAAAGATAACAAGCATCAACTTTCACTGAAGGTGACCTACCAAATTTTACTGAAGGAAGAGAGAAAAGAAATATCATAGCATCGCCGTTCACTGACGATGAACTACCAACGTTCACTGAGGTTAGCAAAAAGATAACAAGCACCAACTTTCACTAAAGGTGACCTACCAACTTTCACTGAAGGTATAGAGAAAATATATCATAGCACCGCTGTTCACTGACGATGAACTACCAACATTCACTGAGGGTAGCAAAAAGATAACAAGTTTCCCCAAAATTCTCGCATTTCACCTAGAACGGGTCTCAACTTCTTCTTTAATCAAGGCACTCTGTCTAGAAAGGGTTATATATAAGCTGTCTCAAATAAAGAGACCTGCTACTTGCTGTTATAGGAAGGATTATGAAAATGACTTTTCGGGGAAAGCAATATGACTTCCTGAGGAATGAATTATGACTTCTTGTGGAAATTCCAATATATTCCTGCTGAGGAGATAAAGGTCTTCTCGTGCAAAATAAATGCATATTCTCAAACCAATGCACAAAGCTCGCAGAAATCCAAAGTGATAATATTTCCGAGGATCAAGGATTCAAACCCGAAATAAACTGGAGTAAAACAGTCTACCAAAATACATTCTTTGAGAAATAAAATCAAGGGGGAAACCCAAATCATCCAGACAAAGAGCTGTACAGGAAGGCTAAAGCAAAAATCTTCCACGAGGGATAACTCAGTGGGGAAATTGAAAGGATGTACACTTTCTGCTTAAGGCCCATACTCTATTGGAGAGAGCACAACATAACTCTGCAAAACAGGGTAATATGTCAACAAAATGTGAATGAGCGATGATTTGCCAATTTTAGCTATGCATGATGTATGTATGAATGTATGAGTGTTATCGCGCATATACTGAAAAAATAGATATATATCACTGGGAGTACACAGGCCAAACCAACTCGAGCACAGTCAACACTCGGCTAAATTACATCCAAGATGAACATTCCAAGAAAAAGTAAGCGCCAACTGAGGAAACAAAACCTACTTCCTGGTTTAACTTCACTGGGGAGAAATTTAATTCGGAAGTAAACAAAACATAGCGACCAAACAGTACAGATATAGAGATACAACATCCTTCTCCAGGCTTTACCAGGGAATAGCACCCAGACTTCAACGGGGAGTGAAATATATTCAAAAGTATCGCCTCTATCGAGGATTTGAAAAATCAATTTCAAGTAGGGCATACGAACATCAAATCATCAAAACATTTATTGGGGGATTTGCGCCGACTTCATTGGGGAGGTCAACGTTACATTCACAAAGGGAAAATCAATATACACTATTTACTGGGGAAAATAAAGGCCCGTATTCTTCGAGAGTAATCATTGTACCAACTTCTGTGGGAAGAAAGAACCTCTATTAAACAAATGAAACCTTCACAGGAGAAATCTTGGATTGAATCTTCATATCATGCAAACTCAGGAAATAGAAGAACTGAACCAAAACTTGACCAGGGGTACTGGAGTTACAAACCCTATATGGCGAAACATTTTGAGAAAAAACTTCTCTGGGAAACAGAACTTCTTAAAAGCAACTGGAGCTCGTTCCTTCTTGGGATCACCATTTTTGTTTTTCTCTTGCATCACAAGTTTTGAAGTAAAAGCAAATTGTAGGTTCTTTTAGAAAATCAATTTGTTATTTAATCTTTTCACTTTGAAAGTTATTATCAACAATAAAGGGAGTCTTTGCAAGCTAAATAAAATAAGAAACACAAAGAATTGGGTAAAAGATCAAATTTCGTTAATAGAATGGTAGTCTGCGAATGGAGAGACTCCGTGGATAATTACAAAGTTCAGAAAATGGTAATATATAATGGAAAAGATACATTGAGATACAATGGCCACTATCCCCTCTAACAACTTTTGAAATCCTGAGCAGCAGCTTCTGTTGAAGTATGATGAGGATCTGAGAAGATTGTTGCTTCAATGATCAAATCTTGTCTGATGTGGTTACTTGCCAAGAAAGTCCCTAACTTTTGCCTAAGCTTCCCTTGCGGGTTTTCAACTTAGCTGGAAATTTATTCTGTTTATGTCTCTAATATTTGCCTAGACCACCCTTTCGGGTTTTTGGCCTACCGAGACGCTCTTTTTTTCCTAAGCCGCCCTTTCGGGTTTTCAACTCAGCGAGCTGTTCTTTTATTTCTTTAGGCGAAGTATTTCTTAACTGCATCAGCATTCATGGGACGTGGGAACTTCTCATCATCCATAGTTTCAAGAATTAATGCACTGCCAGAGAAAGCTTTCTTGACAACATATGGGCCTTCAAAATTGGGAGTCCACTTTCCCCTAGAATCAATGTTAAAAGACATGATCTTCCTGAGCACGAGGTCGCCTTCTCTGAATTCACGATGTTTGACCTTCTTATCAAAAGCTTTCTTCATTCTCTTCTGATATAAATGGCCATGACACAAAGCTGCCATTCTCTTTTATTCAATCAAATTCAATTGGTCAAACCAGTTCTAGACCCATCCAGCTTCTGACAACTTGGTTTCCATTATCACACGCAGAGAGGGAACCTCAACCTCAATTGGGAGCACAACTTCCATTCCATACACAAGGGAGAACAAGGTTGCTCCTGTTGAAGTGCGGACAAATGTTCGATATCCATACAAAGCGAAAGGGAGCACTTCATGCCAATCCTTATAAGTAACAACCATTTTCTGGATAATCTTCTTGATATTCTTATTAGCAGCTTCAACAGCCCCATTCATCTTCGGCCTATACAAAGATGAATTGTGATGGACAATCTTGAATTCCTCACAAAGTTCTATCATCATCTTGTTGTTCAGATTCGAGCCATTGTCGGTGATAATTTTGCTTGGCACACCATACTGGCATATGAGATTATTCTTAATGAAGCGCACAACTACCTGCTTAGTAACATTAGCATATGAAGCAGCCTCCACCCACTTGGTGAAGTAATTGATTGCTACAAAGATAAAATGGTGTCCATTCGAAGCCTTGGACTTTATCATTCCAATCATGTCAATACCCCACATAGAGAAAGGCCATGGGGAAGAAATGACATTGAGAAGTGTCGGAGGCACATGAATTTTGTCCGCATAAATCTGGCATGTATGGCACTTCTTTGCAAATCTGTAACAATCAGATTCCATTGTCAGCCAATAGTAACTTGCCCTTAGCATCCTCTTAGCCATCGAATGTCCATTGGCATGAGTGCCAAATGAGCCTTCATTAATCTCATTCATCAACATGTCTGCTTCGTGTGTATCCATGCATTTGAGCAAGACCATGTCATAATTTCTCTTGTACAACACATTTTCACTAAGGAAGAAGCTGCCAGTCAATCTTCTCAATGTATTTATATCTTTATTTGAAGCACCAATCGGGTATTCCTGAGTCTGGAGAAAATGCTTGATATCATAATACCAAGGTTTCTCATCTTCTACCTCGTTTGTTGTAAACACATGAGCGGGCCTATCCAATCACCGAAACAGGATTCGAGGTATATCATTCCAAGTATTTACTTGATACATAGAAGCCAGAGTTGCCAGAGCATCCGCCATTTTATTTTCATCTCTGGGGATGTGATGGAATTCAACTTTATTAAAGAAGGGTAAGAATCTTCTAGCATAATATTTGTAAGGGATCAAGCCAGGGTGACGAGTATCCCATTCTCCTTTAATCTGATTTATTACCAAAGCTGAATCTCCATACACATCTAGAATTTTAATTCTGAGATCAATAGCTTCCTCGAGACCCATGATGAAAGCCTCATATTCTGCCATATTATTAGTACAATCAAATGTCAACCTTGCAGCAAAAGGAATGTGTGATCCACGTGGAGTGACAATCACAACACCAATTCCTTTACCATAAGCATTCACAGCTCCGTCAAATATCATACTCCAACGATATTCAGGATCAGGACCTTCCTCAGGCAATGGTTCATCATAATCTTTCACTTTCAGAAACATCACATCCTCATCAGGGAAATCATACTTCACAGACTGATAATCATCAACTGGTTGGTGAGCAAGATAATCTGCAAACACGCTGCTTTTAATAGCTTTTTGAGTACAATATTCAATGTCATATTCAGATAGCAGCATCTACCAACGGGAAATTCTCCCGGTAAGAGCAGGCTTTTTAGAAATGTACTTGATTGGATCCATTTTGGAGATCAACCAAGTTGTGTGATTCAACATATACTGCGACAAACGTTTTTCCGCCCAGGCTAGATCACAACATGTCTTTTCTAGCATTGAATACCGTGACTCACAATCAGTAAACTTTTTACTGAGATAATAAATGGCATACTCTTTCTTCCCCGTTTCATCTTGTTTTCCCAGAATATAACCCATGGAATTATCTATCACTGTCAGATACATAATCAATGGTCTTTCTTCAACAGGAGGAAGCAAGATAGGAGGTTCAAGCAAATATTCTTTAATACTTTCAAATTCCCTTTGGCAGTCGTCCGTCCATACACAACCATGATCTTTCTTTAACAACTTAAAGATCGGTTCACACATTGCAGTCATGTGAGGAATGAATCTGGAAATATAATTCAAACGCCTGAGGAACCCTCTGACTTGCTTTTCAGTTCTCGGCGCTGGCATCTCTTGAATTGCTTTGACTTTGTCAGGGTCAATCTTCAGTTCATTTCTGGCTAACAATGAAACCCTTCAATTTCCCTGATCGAACACCGAAGGTACATTTATTTGGATTCAAGTGGAGATGATACTTCCTCAAATGCTGAAACAACTTCAACAAATCTTTTACATGCCCTTCTTCAGTTTGGGATTTAGAAATCATATCATCAACATATACTTCGATTTCCTTGTGCATCAGATCATGGAATAAGGTTGTCATAGCCCTCTGGTACGTTGCACCACCGTTCTTCAGCCCGAAGGGCATCACTCTGTAATAGAATGTTCCCCAGGGTGTGATAAATGTTGTTTTTTCCATGTCCTCTAGAGCAATTATTATTTTATTATACCTGGAAAATCCGTCCATGAACGAGAATACATTGAATTTTGTTGTGCTATCCACTAACATGACAATGTGTGGCAATGGAAAATCATCTTTTGGACTAGCTTTATTTATCTCTGTAATTTACGCACATGCAAAGTTTTCCGTATTTTTTCGGTACTGGGACAATATTGGAAATCCATTGAGGGTACACTGACTTCACAAGAAAACTGGCATTAATCTGCTTTAGAACCTCCTCTTTGATCTTCACTGCGATATCTGGGTGAGTTCTTCTCAACTTCGATTTGATTGGCAGACACTCTGGCTTTAACGGCAAATGATGCTCTATAATATCTGTATCTAGACCAGGCATATCTTGATAACACCAAGCGAAAATATCCACATACTCTTTCAACAACCCAATCAACCTTCTCTTGACATCAGGATGCAGCAATGCTCCAATCTTGACTTCTTTAGGATCTTCTTCTGAACCCAAATTGATTACTTCCAATGGTTCTTTATATGGATGAATGGAACTCTCCTCACGCTCAAGCAACCATGAGACCTCTTCTGGAATCTCATCATAGTCTTCTTCTTTGGCCCCATACACAGGACATTCAAAATTGGGAGAGGGTGCAAGGTCATTGTATTCAACGGGTTTTTTAGTTAATCTGCACATATGATTTATGATTGCATTTAGAAACTGACACATATAACAAGTGATCATGCAGATTATATTTCAGTTATTATTTATTTTAAGAAGTTTTTTCCGATTACCATTTTCCAAGAAAAAGTAGAAAATAAAGACACAATTTGGGAAACAAAGACAACTTTTATTATTGATTTTAAAAGTCACAACAAACAGATAAGCCCATACAATATTAATACTTTCACCTTGGGCAGAGTGAAAGCTTTTCAAAAAGATTAACAAAAAAACAAATTACTTTGAAACATATATGCAAGAGGGTACATCAATGGTGATCCAGTTCTGAACCCTAACTCCGTGCGTCACGTAATTTGGCATTTCTGGCTCTGCTTAATTTACCACAATGGCGTTAATCCCGAAAATAGTTGGATGAAGATAACCCCTGCTACGGAAGACGTCTTGATACTTGCCTGCATAAGACTGCGGCTTCATGCTCTTACCTTTGTCATTTTCAAAGAGAACCCCAAGCCAAATCTATTCTTGTTCACAGGTGGGTCCACAATCCGTCCCCAAACTTCACTATGGCCATTACGCACAACCTGTTACGCATCCCTGAGAGAAACCATAGAATTCTCATTTCCTATTATGTTATCAATGGATAAGGCTTCGAACTTGGTTCCAACAACAGCTTCATCCGCCTCCACAATGATGAAAGAGGACGAATAAGAAATCAATAATGTCTGCTACTCCATTTATGATCACAACTTTACCTTCACGTACAAACTTCAAGTTTTGGTGTAAAGTTGAAGTGACAGCCCCTGCCTAGTGTATCTATGGCCGTCCAAGTAAGCAGCTATAAGCGGGTACAATATGCATGACCTGGAAAGTAATCTGAAATAAATGTGGGCCTATATGAATAGGCAAGTCCACTTCACCAATAACAGATTTCCTTGATCCATCAAACGCTTTCACAATAATTCCACTTGGGCGCATGGGCGTCCCTTGATATTTAAATTTCATAAGCGTGCTCCTTGGTATAACGTTCAATGCAGATCCATTGTCAATCAACACTTTGGACAATGAATCCTTCTTGCAATTCATAAAGATATGGAGGGTCAGGTTGTGATTCCTTCCTTCATCTGGAAATTCATCATCGTAGAAACTCAGGTTATTACATGACATAATGTTCCCTACTACACTGCTGAATTGGTCTACAGACATATCACTTTCCACAAAAGCTTTGTCCAATACCCTCATCAAAGATTCTCCGTGAGCAGAGGAGTTCATCAATAAAGCCAAGATAAATATTTTTGAAGGAGTCTGCAATAGCTGATCTACGATTCTGTAGTCGCTCATCTTAATTATCTTCAAAATATCATCCACTTCTTTCTCTAATGTGCTCCACTAGATTCACCCGTAACCTTCTTGGGTTCAACATTCTCAGTAATTTTCTTTCCCACGCTAACATCTCCACGAACAACTGGTGCAAACACACGACCGCTACGGGTCACTCTACTAGTCTCAGCTATATTTCCAACATCAGGCATTGGCTGGATGGGAACTTCCACACCATCCTCTAAGATTGTAGCATTATATTTGTAGGGAACATGACCCGCAAACTAATCACCAATGGGGTAACAGCTGGCTTGCTATAATACTCAACTTTGAAATAGGAGGGTGCACCAAAACAAGGCACAATGACGTTTACCCCTTCTTTAACATAATTAGTCACTATTGAGTCATCTCTGGAAAATAAATCCTCATATGAGGAGAAATACTCATCGGTAGAGGCATACTCATCATCCGACTCTTCTTCAGCCAAACAAACCTCAATCATATCAACTTCATGGTAATCATCCCTTTGACCCGTAACCTTGATAGTTCCATTGTCCAATAACAATTGAACACCTTTCCTTACAATAGAACATCCTCGGGCTCGACAGCAAATTCGGCAAGATCCATACGGATGTTCCACCTGACCAGCCAAGTGGCAGAAAGTAGCATGAAATTGCACAAGGTCTTCATCCATATATTCCACATCAAAAATTATAAACTCTCCAGGACATCCAGAAACCATATTCACCTCCTTTTCATGCTCTGCCCTAGGCCTGATTAAGTGGATGAGGCCCTCATCCATCATCTTCTGCAAATCAGCCGTTATCTTATCACAACCCTGTATGAATGTACTGCAAATAGCACAACCGGAATGGTTATGCGTATAGTAGCTAAATTCATAGAGGTCTGCATGCATTTTCACCAAATCTCATCTAACTAGATGAATATCAAAAACCCAGAAGTCGCTGGACAACCGACCACCATATTCAGAGCATTTGCTCCTCCATGCTTGGGTAGAGGATTGTCTTTCACATTAGGACCCACATCCTTGAAAGATAGAATACCAGACTTCACCAATTTTTGTACCTCAGTCTTCAAAGGATAACAATTCTCAACATTATGCCCTGGTGCTCCCTAATGAAAAGCATATGTTTGGTCTGCCTTGTAATACCAAGGCAAAGGTGACGGCACGACGGGAGGTGGTCGGATCTGAGATAACTTTTTCTGAATCAATGCCGATAGTAACTCTGTATAACTCATAGGAATAGGATCATAACTCTTCCTTCTCTGATTATGCCCTTAATTCCCCTACTGGGATAGTCTCTGATAAGCAACGGTTGTTGGAGCTATACTAACAACTGAAGTAACTGAGGCGAGTTACTGATGACGCTGATAATTTCTTCTCGTAGGATTAACCATCCTCTCTTGCATAACAGAATTTGCATCCCCTTCCTTTTACTTGGTAAACTCATAAGATGGCTTCTTCGCACCTCCAGATCCTTCACTCTTCGTTAGACGACCCTCTCTTACAGCCTCTTCTAAACAGATACCCATGCCTACCATTTCAGTAAAGTCACTTGGTGCACTTGCTACCATCCTTTTATAGTATAAAGCACCCAGAGTCTTCAAGAAAATCTTAGTCATATCCTTCTCTTCCATGGGAGGAATCACTTAGGCGGCTACCTCACGCCATCTCTGTGCATATTCTTTGAATGATTCCCTATCTTTCTGAACCATGGCCCTGAGTTGATCACGATCAGGCGCCATGTCCATGTTGTACTTGTATTATCTGATAAATGCTTCTCCCAAGTTATTAAAAGTTCAGATATTGATGTTGTCCAAACTCATATACCACTTCAACGCAGCACCAGTCAAACTCTCCTGAAAAAAGTGAATCAGCAAACGCTGATCATCAATATGGGTAGACATTCTTCTTATATACATTACTAGATGAGCACGAGGGCAAGTGTTTCCCTTGTACTTCTCAAACTCTGGGACCTTAAACTTTGTAGGTATCTTAACATTCGGAACCAAGCATACTTCATTCAAATTCTGCCCGAATAACTCTTTTCCCCTGAGGGCCTTCATCTCCCTCTGCATCTTGTCAAACTGCTCTTGAAAATCACCCATTATGTCATAGAGACCAAAGTCTTCACTTGGGGGAGGAAAAGGACGACACACATCATTGTTAACAAACAGAACCATATTCATCGAAGGAGGTGTAGTAGGAGAAGCATGCACCACAGGAGGTGCAGGAGTAACAATAATCCGAAAAATTGGAGTATCTTGAGGACCAAGATTGAAACCGCCAGGTGCAAAGTTCTTTAGCATTCCCCATGGATAACCTTGAGGCATGCAATTTTGAATGACAGTTGGAGTAGCAGACATAGGAACAATCGGAGCTTCAGTAGTAGTCGTTGTTGATTGAGGTTGAACACTCGGTGGCTGATTCTTAGCATCCACCAGAGATTCCACCAGAGCAGTAAGATTGGCCATATTGTCTTTTAAAGCGGAAACTTCCTCGGCAGCTCACGATTCTCTTATTCTAAGTTGTCCATCTTCCTTTTGAAATTAGCCCGAGTGTTGTAGTGGTAAGTCAGCTTTTTGAACAAAGTAAAGAAGCTTGGTAAGACACGTGGATATGCATAACAAATGCAAGAAATATGTACAATATGATGCATGATATTCAATGCATATGATTTTATTTAGTATTTCAAGGGATTTAAAGTTTATAGACATATTGCAAATATCAAAGTAATAACGCATTTAAAATACTAAATTTTTTTTATTATAATAACTACAAAATAGGTTACAAGTCTTAACAATACCAAGTACAAGATGAAAATAAAGTCAAAAACCCTAAGAAGTAAAGCTGATGGAGATCCTTCTACACGTTGGCGCTTCTCCGTAAGCCTGACAATCTAAGCCATCAACCTCTGATTTTCTTCCGCATATCCGGTGGCAACTTTCTTCCAATCACCTGAATTAGGAAGTGAGCAACTAGCATCTGACTGAGGCTTAGGAGAAAATAAATCCCCTTACCTCGCCATGGTCTCTACAGCCTGACTCTCAAGAATCTCAATCAAGTCGTCCTTCTCCTTCAAGTTTTCTCTAAAGGAAATCTCTAAGGTTTGGCACTTGTTATTCCAAGCATCCTTTTCCTGCTGCATCCTGACCAAAGCAAGTTGTGACTCTTCTATATCATCCAATAAGGGAGGAGTGGTCTTCACAAATAAATCAGACATAGGTGTCTCCCGGTAATACAGAATCTTCAACTGAATAGCTCTTGTTTGGACCCACTGAAGATATGGCTCCAAATAAAAAGCTCCCCTAGGTCCCAAGTCTTTCCTACTCTTCTTATGAATGTGACGTCAGGCCTTTGCAATCTTCTCCCTAGCTTCCCTATGGTCTTCTCCCTCTTTTAGAAAGAAACTACTCAAATGAATACTATTTGGTTTATCCCTCATCGGATAAACAAGCTGTCGTCGTGCAAGAACAAGGTTATATTTAATTCCTCCCTTTGTACCAAGAAGAGGTACATTGGGGAAACTACCACAACTATCAATAATATCTGGGTAAGCTCGATGATACCAATCAATATCCGAGTGAGTAAGTTCCATGATCTTAGGAGCCCAACAACGTTCCTTCCTGACATCCCAGAAAGCATTAGACTGAGGCATATGAGAGATAAACCACCGGTACAACAAAGGCGTGCAACAGATAATCATCCCCCCGTGATAAGAACTCTGAAGATGAATAGAGTAATAAACATCACCCAACAATGTAGGAACTGGGTTTCCAATCATGAAGATCGTGATAGCATTAACTTCAACAAACTTGTCCACATTAGGAAATAAGAACAACCCGTAAGCAAGTAGAGCAAAGTTGGCCTCAAAAGCGACTATACTCTTTATCCTGGTAAAGTAACGAGCTTTCTCCAATAAGAATTGAGCTGGTAATCCTCTAATCCCTCCTTTAGTAGTCATATGGGTTTCCACCTCAGACTTCCCTAGATGAATCAAAGCAGCAATCTCCTGTGATTTTGGCTCACCCTCCAAACCAGTAAAAGGAACACGATCGGTAACAGGTAAATCCAACAGATAAGAATACTCCTCCAGTGTAGGCATCAAATGATAGCCGAGAAAAGTAAAGCAGTGATACATCGGATCAGAGAACTAGACCAAGGATGAGAGAATACCCTCCTTCATATTCATCTTCATAAGAGGAATGATGGATCCATACTTCTTCCAAAAATCTGCAGAACTGTCAATCTCAGGAATTAGACTGATCAACTCATCTATCTTGGAATCCTTGAAACTGTATTTTCTGGTCTATCTTTTTCCAGAATCAATAGTCAAAAAGTACCTGAGATATACACAAATGGTCAAATTTTAAGTCCCTTGAAATAAGATTTCTTCTAAATATGCTTATGAGTGCATGGATGCATGATGCAACAATCACACACAAGATCACACATATGGGGTTCATAGGTTCAACGTCACGAGCATGAGGTCGAAGGTACTACCCATAAGTTTTTGGTATAAAAGTTATCACCTTCCAAACAAGGTTCTAGAGGTTCCCAGAGTCTACACCTTTCCTTCGGATATTACCAACTTCCCAATTAACTCGGTAATTAGTAATATTCTCAAGAAAGACTCGTCCGAGTGTAGTATTGCATGAAAACTATTTACGGATTACTCCCTCATAGCTTCCGCACTACACCTAAAAAGGCCAAGATGGGTTTGGTATTCTATGGTCCTCAGTTTTTGCAGGCTCCCAGGTCAAAAGCAGTACGTCTTCCTGATTACTCGGTAAACGACACTATAGTCAAAGGGGCCTCCACTAAGCGGGGGATCTCATGCCTCCTTTTTTGGGATTACTCCCTCAAAGATGACATGACTATACCGCCCGTCCTATCTTAAAGTTTACCCAAGTCCGGGTATAGGACTTATAAGTAATCACCAAGCACCCTGAAAACCAGGAAAATCCAGACAATCATATATAAAACATATAACACATAAACAACAATAGCACATATACGAATATAAACAAAGATAGACTCAACCCACTTAGGGATGGAACAACAAGAGGTCAATCTTTCCCCAGTGAAGTCGCCATTTTTTGTGTAGCGGTAGAAATGTTTAAGACTAAGCCATTGGATTGACTTGACTTATACATATCAAAATAAAAAGCGACACCGCGCTTTATTGTTTCCAAAGGAATGGGAAAAAAGTGAGTAACTAGAGGGGGAAAGATTTAAGGTAAGGGGGTTGGTTATGCAAAGGGAAGGTATTATTACCCTAAACATCTACGGTACTCCGCAGGACCTCTTTGTAAAATCTGTATATTTTGGCTATAAAAATATGTTGTATATAAAATGGATAATGGAGGTGAGAAAAGAAGTATTTTTTATAATTTTTACACCCGCCGAAGTTGCGAACCTTTAGTGCCTACGTACCACCTTTCATGCAACAGGGGATCAGGGTACACGCAGTTCCTCTTTTAAAAATTTGAAACACGAGTGTGTTGGTTAATTTTATGAGATAAGACGCCATCGCCATTGTCCGTGTGGAAAACATACTTACTACCCACAATCATGATAAAGGATAATTTGCATCATCTCAAAGTAGAGGATATGGCTTGGATTTTAAAATCAATAATGCCTCACTCAACACCCAAGTAGAAAATATCTCTCTTCACTACATATTGTAGAAGTATAGTTGTTTGCATCACTACAAGGATTGACAGGAGTCCAATCTTTTTGAGAAAAGTTTTAAAGATAGAAGCCAAAGTGGCAAAAATATATTGAAATGAGATTGATTGACTTTTAGTCTTCTCACAAAAATGTAAAGGTATTATTAAATTGATTGAAGTTCATTTATGAAAAGGTTTTGAAAATGCATGGACCCAAGTCCAAGTTTCTTATGAAAGTGGTTCAAGTTTTAAAAAAACAAGAAGAGTTTTCAAAAGGAGGGAGAATATTTTTGAAATTAAAGAAGATAGGAGGAGAAGAAGGGGTATCCTAAAGCATAAGGTAAAAGTTAGGGATAAGAACCATCTAACAAACAAGAAGCCAAAACTTGACATTATGAGTCAAGATGAAGTTCCCATTCTTTGGATTGAAACCAACCAAGCAAAGATACTAGACCTCTTGAGGGAACCAAACTTCAAGTGTATTAAATCTTCACAAAAAATTGGGCAGAGTAACAGCTGTATAAGGTGAATTCTAGATTACAAACAAAGTATGTAATCACAATAACCTGCACACAAAACAAACAAAACAACCCAATGTCTTGAGGTAAACCTCAAGAACTTCAGATAAAATATCAATCAAAGTCATAAGGTCTCCAACATAGGCCAAGGTTTCTAATCCTAAGTCCAAGAAGTCCAATGCTCCATAATGTCAAGGATAGTAACCAAATAGTCCAAGTATAATTAAATATTTTTATGGTTCATGTTGATTATTAAGTGTCTTAGAAGAGAAAATAAAAGATCAAATGGGCAAAATAAAAATGACATGAAAGGTAATGCTTAAAGTAAATGGTACATCAAGCATAAAAAATAAAAGGGCCCAAAGTAAAAACAATTTAATAATTAGTGGTTAGTTGGATGACCATATTGGAACTTGCATTTGGAACTCATTAGAGGATTGGTAGAACAAAATCCTCCACACAACAAGTTGCATTTGCTTTTTGTCAAGTATATCATCCATTTAGAATCCTTAAAAGTACCATTTAATGATCAACGATGTTTAAGTGATCCGCGTTGACCAAAAGTGTTGTAGATCCATTAGAGGATTGGTAGAACCAAATCCTTCACACAATGAATCTCAAGTTTATCTGATCAAAGAGATCAAATTAACATACTTGGGCTTGCAAACATAGTTTTGGGCCACGAATGATCATTTATTCGAATTGGGACAAAATTTAGCGCTATGTTGAGCAATCGTAAGTGGACTTATGTAGAAGTCGCACCTATTTTGAGGTTGGTCAATAGCAATCTATGCACCATTTATTTCGAGACATGATATAGAGATCATGCTCCAATAACACGACGCATGGTTGTTGATGCGTAGTGGTGGTCCCCCGACGCAAGCACGAAGAACATCTCTTTGGGTCCCTGAAGTAAAACCCAAACCAAATTTGTCAGATTTGTAAGGGATATCACGGAGTTTTCCCCAAATGGTACACCCACCTTCCTTGACTACTGCTTTGGCATCCTTCAGAGAAGCCATCTTCAACAGAGGTCTGGTAATCTTCAGAACACTAGTAGCAGTCTTGGTTGCAGCAACTGCCTGTGGAACCTCCTCAAAGTTCTGACAGGGGGTCTCAATGAACTCGTCGAACATCTCTACACACCTGAAAGAGTTTAGGTGGCTCACCATGTATTCTTCCTCGCCATGGACTGTGATAATCTTTCTGTTAACTGGGTACTTCAACATTTGATACAAAGTAGAATTAACAGCACCGACCCCATGAATCCAAGGGCATCCCAATAAGCAGGAGAAAGATGGGAGGATGTCCATCACATAGAAAGTGGAGTCAAAAGTATGAGTACCAACTTTGATAGGGATGTCCACCTCCCCGTGCACCATTCTCTTGGAACCATCGAAGGCCCTCACCATAATATTACTGGTGTCGCACACTTTTTCTTGGCGCTCAATCGCGACAATGATTATATGAAATAGAAATGTAGCAATAAATATTTGAGATCAACGATGTTCAAGTGATCCGCGTTGACCAAAGGTGTTGCAGATCCATTATAGGATTGGTAGAACCAAAGCCTCCACACAATGAATCTCAAAGTTATTGGATCAAAGAGATCAAATTAACATACTTGGGCTTGCAATTATAAGTTTGGGCCACGAATGATCATTTATCCGAATCGGGACAAACTTTAGCGCTATGTTAAGCAATCGTAAGTGGATTTATGTAGAAGTCGCACCTATTTTGAGGCCGGTCAATAACAATCTATGTACTTCATGTTTGGATAAATGATATAGAGATCACCATCCCTTAACATGTAGCACAATTAAAAAAGAAATGGATACGATGAAGAGGGAGGGGAATGATAAGCTAATTTGGATTACCACTTCAAAATTCTTTCATCTTTAAATTCAACCACTCCTCTAGATGGATTAAAGCACTAAACATATCATTAATCCAAAGCACCAAAAATGAATTAAATAATTCACTCTTAGGTAGATTTGAATTGATGAACATTTATCCAACTTCATCTACATCACAAAGTCCATTGAGTTTAAAGAGAAATTGGACATTTAAAATTGCAATCCAAACCAACAATCAAAAGGAGTGAGTAGAAAAAACATTTTGGATCAAAGCTGCCCCAAAACAAGTCAAAAAAATGCATTTTGTCCCTGTGTAAATCGATTGCACTACTGTGTAAATCGATTTACACAATACAGTTTTCAAAAATCTGCGCGAAATTGCTTTTGTGCAATTGATTGCACTGTTACTGCAATCGATTACACGCTGTTACAGTCAGCAAAACAACATTTTAAAAGGCTAATTTCTTGTTCAAACTTTCCATCAAACACCTTATGATCATGGATTCAATTAAGCATGAAAATTCCATAAAATTATGATAAAATAGCTCCAATGGAATCAAAAAACAATGCTCAATGAATCAATCCCGAAGATCACCAAGAGATCACATTGTGAAAGATGAATTATCCAACTTACCAAAGGTAGATCTAGAGAATTATCAACACAACTTTAAGAATTTGCTTCAATTCAACCACAAGAATCAATTGCCAAGCTTGGATGTAGAGAATTGATGAATAAAAAGTGTTTGGATGAAGGTTTAGCTCAAAGATTAGTAAGCTTCAATGCAAAGCTTACTAACTTTTCTTGAAAATGAAGCTTTGAGTGAATTTGGTAGATGGAGAGAATCGAGAGATTTTTTAGCAAGGTGGATTTGGCTATCAAAAGCTTGAAATTTGAATGAAATGAAGGCTATATTTATAGAGTTTAGGATTGGGATTAGTGGTAATTTGGTAATTGATTCTTGGAGCCAAAATTTGAGTTAATGATAATTCTTTCAAAAATTAGAGCCAAATTGGAGCCAAAAATTTGACAAGCTTGAAATGCTGTTTTTTTCTTTCAAATTTTCACGTTGTGCAATCGATTGCACTACAGTTAAAATCAATTTGCACAGTGTATTTTTTCAAAAATTATGCAAAATGCACTTTGTGAAATCGATTGCACTCTAGGAGCAATCGATTATACAGTGAAAAAAATGAAATTTTTTTAATTCTTTTTCTTTGCAAATAGAGATTTTAGGGAAATAATACCGGAAAACCTTATTTGCCATATGCTTCAACTCGGTACCTACAAAACACAAATATGCAAAGACAAAGACAAATATTTTTTGTATTTTGATTAGAAATTAGTCAATAACACAAGAGCAAACTTAAAGATAGGATGCAAATGTGATGAATGAAGCTATTTATTAATGATTGTGACTGAATGACAAAATATGGTATGAAAGTGCGACTGAAAATGTTTGGGGCAAAATTTAGGGTACAACAGCTGCCCCTATTTAATTATCTTTTAGCCAGATAGGCGGAAAGGAATTAAATACAAACATACCTGAACTTTGTCCCTGATGCGATGAGATGATAGCATATGTTATGAATGAATGCATGGACTCTTTTTTTGACATATATATTTTTGAATGATGTATGAGATGAGGCATACTTTGTGGGAATATGGAAAGACTCGAAACTGGAAACTTGTGGTAGTTCAGGTGAAATGACGTGGAAAGGCACACTAGGGAAACAACAAGATACTTCCAGATATCTGTCAGGGCGACAAAGAGTAACCATCAATACTTGGAAAAAAGAGATAAAACTCGAGAAGGCAAGCAGAGACATCCAAGAATTGCATTAAATGAGGCGAGCAACTCTCTGGAAAAGGCAATCAGAATCATCTAGAAGAACAATAGATGTGGGATGAGACCAAATCTGAAGCTACATTAGAGTCGTCCAGGAAAGACGCTGAACGGGAAAGAAACACGACATCCAATACTGGCTTTGAATGAAGGGAAAACTCAACGTCTAATACTGGCTTTAGACAAGAGAAACAATCACAATATCCAATACTGGCTTTGGATGGGGTGAGGGAAAAAAAACAAGACGTCCAATACTTGCTTTGGATGACAGAAAACGTAACAACATCCAATACTGGCTTTGGATGGAAAAAGAGATCTTGACATTCAATACTGGATTTGAATGAAAGTAAAGCTCAACGTCTAATAATGGCTTTAGACGAGAGAAAAGATCACAACATCCAATACTGGCTTTGAATGAGTGGAAAAGCTCAAGCCGTCCAATACTGGCTTTGAACGACAACAAAAGATTCTGACATTCAATAATGACTTTGAATGAATGGAAATCTCAACGTCTAATTATGGCTTTAGACAGGAGAAAACATCACAACATCTAATACTGGCTTTAGATGAGTGGAAAACTCAAGGCGTCCAATACTGGCTTTAGACGGTAGAAAAGGTAACAACATCCAATACTGGATTTGGATGGAAAAAGAGATCTTGACATTCAATACTGGCTTTGAATGAAGGAGAAGGTACAACATCCAATACTGGATTTGGATGGAAAAAGAGATCTTGACATTCGATACTAGCTTTGAATGAAGGGAAAAAAAGCATGGCGTCCAATACTGGCTTTGAACAACAACAAAGATAACAACATCCAATATTGGCTTTGGATGGAAACAAAAGAGACCACATATCCAAGATTAGCATTAGACGGAAGAGAGAAACAGCTCATCCAAGATTAGCATTGGATGAAAGAGAGACATCTGAACTGACGTTTGCTTTGGTAGGTGCCAAGTAAGTTGGACTTTGATCTCAAGGTGACATGTCAACTGCAACAAGACCCCGGGAAATGCAAATGTGGATGAAACACTCTTGTTATGCATTATGTTTGGATTTTGTTATACATGATATGTGAATGATCTATGCATGTAATGCTGACGTTTACGAGAATGAAGTTTGACTCTTTTGTGGAGGTAAGATCGAAAGTTTGATTCCTTAACACGGAGAACCACTACGCCAAAAATAAGTTTTAGCAACACATAAAAGAAAGCTCTTTTGGAAAAAGCGTTGCTATAGGTTTTAAAAAAAATTCGCTTAAAAAAGCGCTTTCAAAGGGTGCCTTAAGAAAGCGCTTTTCAAAAGTGCTTCTAAAGGTCACCCTTAGAAAGCGCTTTTTGGGAAGCGCTGCTAAAGCTGGCCTTTCAGAGGGTACCTTAAGAAAGCTCTTTTCAAAAGCGCTGCTAAAGGTCAGCCTTAGAAAGCGCTTTTCCAAAGCGCTGCTAAAGCTGGTCTTTAGAAAGCACTTTTAAAAGCGCTGCTATAGGATATGCTACGAAAGCGCTTTTTGATGTAAAAGCGCTGTTATAGATGACCTTTAGAAAGCGCTTTTAAAAGCGCTTTCGTAGCTAGTTTTATAATAAATATCAAAACATAATTCGTATCACTTTTCTATTCTCAGTCAGATTTTCTTCACGAAAAAACCCTAAACCAGAGCTTCTACGGCGGTCAACGGCGCTTCACTTCTCCGACCAACTGCAATTCGTATCAAGTTTCATTTTTTTCATCATCTCGTATGTGTTTGTCTGGTTTTCGTGTGCTTTTGTTTGGTTAATGATTTTGAGCAAGCACGGTTTCTACTGTCATAGAAGTTATTAAGAAGTTTTGCATAGAAGTAACATGCTAAGAGAGAAATAATGGAGAGTAACATGCTAAGAGAGAAATATTGGAGAGTGTCACACATAATGGATAGTATCTCCATTTCTTATTGTTGTGCCGTGTTTGGAAGGTTAAAGGAATGCAAGTCGGGCTTACATTAAGTTTAAAGAACAAAGAAGGTCGCCTTAAGTTGAATCTCTTAGATCATGGATGCTATGTCGGAGATTTATCGATAAAGTTGGATGGAAGAGCATCTTGGCTTTACCAATTGTAAGCAAATTTCGTAAGCCATGTTTTGATAAGTGATATTCTTCGCGCGTTCTTTCATAGAGAACTGTAATACAAAATCTATGTTTCAAATTTATTCGCTACTTTATGCTTGTTTCAGGCTAGTTGATGCCTTTGAAGAGAATATAGCATCCTCAGTAGAAGAAGGAATTTCAGGGAAAATAAAAGAAGGAATAACAAAGCATGATAATTTTTTGCAAGCTCTTCCAAAGCAAATTTCCCTTGACGAAACTGCTGCGCTAAATGTTTCTTTTGTTGGTAATCCTGTGTTGAGTAATTCTTCTGTTGCAGTTGCAATTAATGGTTTATTCACAAGAACAAGCCAAATCTTAGTTCCTCAAAGTTACAAGAAAGGATATCAAGTTTCTTCTGCCTGTGGTGGCTTACCAAAGATGATAAAGGTTTTAATACACGAAAACGTGTTCAAATCTGCTTCCCTAGTTTACTTCAACGTAAGTTTCTATATAGATAAATTGGATTCAGGCGCTTATGTTGGATCATTTTATATAGTTTTTTTTTGGGCTCAGGCAGGTAAAATGCAATTGATTATCGATGAACTACCCGATAAGGCTCTTCTGAACACCTCTGGATGGAGATTCATAGTTCCTCAATTATACAAGCGATATCCAAATGACAACATGCAAATTAATGTCTCTGCATCTTTTCCACCAGTCATACAAGTGGGTTACCAAGATATCGGTGCTACTGTTTCCATGGATATAACAATTAATGTTCTAGAAGGCGGCGAGACCATACCCGTTGCATGTATCTCAGTGGTAAGCTTGCTGAAATCTTTGAGTTAAAACTAATAAGCATGTATCTTAGTTTGTGATCCATTTTTCTCGCTTACCCTGCAGGATATTAGTGCTTCATGTTCTGTGGAAATTTTAGGAAACAACATTGCTGGTAGGATTACATTACAAATTTTTTCTACATACTTGAAATGGAGCAAAATAGGAAAACTACGCATACATCTTATTCAGGTAAATCAGTTTGCTACCATGCATTATTTGTATTCAAAATCTATGAAACTGAACTGTTGGACCAGATTTTCTAGTCTAATATCTCACCAACAAAAAATCTTATGCTTCAACGCTGTCAATGTTTGCAGTCACTGGTATCAAGTGCCGGTACCTAACATTGTTGTTGAGACCACATTGCTGCGAGATGCAATAGGATCTTTTGTTGCATGGCCATCGGACCTCATTTTCATAGATGATCAGGTATGTTGAAAACCATTATGAATCTTTAAGTCTTCAACTGTCAGTTCAGACCTCAGTTATTTCCACGGTAATTATAGACTCCTACAAAACCTGCATCTAAGGGTAAAGGGATTTTGCTGCACGACGAGTCTGATGTATCACAAAAAGAGGTACATTTAAAGTGTTAATTATATGATCCGAATAAAAAACTGCATAATTTTATAATTTAACTGAGTCTATATGATTTTTAGGTACCTTTTCAAGGGTCACAACAAGTGAGCCAGAAAATTGTTGGCGTACCACCCAAGAAAAGGGTTCCTACTAGATTTTTCCCTCGATACCGGCAGTGTCTTGAAACAATAGTGGGAACAACAAATTTGATGGATGGTGGTATTCATCAAATGGATATGGATCAAGGTATCTTTGGTTTTCCTTGCACCGAAATAATTGGACATGAGGACGTGGAAGAGATTTTCCGTCATAAAGAATTAGGCGTCAGTATTATGCACGCATACATCCGGTAACCCCATCTTTATATTATGTAATTAGCTGAAATTTTTTTTAAACATTTCAATGAATATAGTCTAATATTAATTAAGTTTTTATTTAAGGTTGTTATATGACAAATTGATGCGCGGGAATCAATTGTCAAACAAATTCCATGTCATGTCTTCCTCCCGTGTCAGCGGAGCGATAATTGGTAGGGAACCGGATTCAGTAAGAGAGCACTTAGTCGAAAGATTCATGGCAACTGGAAGTACAAAAAGCTTATATCTTTGGGCGTATAATACTATTCCTACAGGGTTAGATTTTCATTCTAAGTTCATTTTAATATTTGTAATTTTTGCGTAGAAAATTTTCTTCTAAACTGTTGTTTTAATTTATAGACGTCACTAGTTGTTGGTTGCTATCGATCCTATAAAAGAAGTGGTCTATTATCTGAATTCGGTTGACGGTGATTGGACAAATTATCCGGATATGAAGTTAATGATTGATACGTAAGTGACATTATTCTAAATATTTGTGTGTATTTATATATTTAATTATTTCTGTGACATTGTTCTAAATATATATTTTTATTTTGTTAGAGCGATACAAGTATTCAGGTGTCAAAGAGAAGCTCGGGTACGACGGTCTAAATCAAACAACATTAATTGGATCAAAGTGCAGGTATATTAATTTCCACTATTTTGCTTATAATATTTATGCTATTTGATAAAACAATACAACTATATATTCTTATTTGTTTTTCTATGTAGTGTCCTCAACAACAAAACGATATAGATTGCAGATACTTCGTTATGCGGTTTATCAAAGAAATCCTTCAATTGAATCAAATAGAGATTCCAGTCACGATATGGATTTATAACTTAGGATTTATTTTATTATTTCTCGGATATTTCATATAATTTTTTACTTTTAACTAAATCATGCATATTATGTTTTGTTATGTAGTACTTCGATGAATACAAATGTGCATATTACACGAAACTTCAGTTGGAAGAAATCGAAGAGGAATTGTGTCAATATTTTATTGAGCAGAGAATCATATAAGGTATGAATACATTATTATGTGAAAAGTGTTCTGAATACGTTACATGTGTACATGGAATACCATATTGACCGTGTTATTATGTTCAAACCTCGCAGGACCAGGACCTTAATACATAATTGACCGTGTTTCTTTCATACATTAGGATTGGTTTAGTTGTTGTTAGGGTTGATTTTGTAAGACTGGTTTTGAGTTACAATGCTGATAACAATGGTTTTTATATATTTTGAGGTACAAAAATGGTGTATATACATTTTGGATTACAATGGTATACAATGCATTATCGCGGTTTATGAATTACAGGTTATGGCAACTGGTTTATATAAATAATATGCTGCAAACAATGCAGGTATATGAATTATATAAATTATACCTCTAAAAAAAACACCCTATGAAAGCGCTTTTTCAAGAAAAACGCTGCCTTAGGTAACCTATGGAAGCGCTTTTTCACAAAAAGCGCTGTCTAAAGTAAACATATGACAGCGCTTTTCCAGCCAAAAGCGCTACTAAAAGACCACCTACGAAAGCGCTTTTCCAGAAAAAAGCGTTGCTAAAAGCCTACCTAAGACAACACTTTTCTAGAAAAAAGTGCTGCTAAAAGAAAACTTATGAGAGCGCTTTTCCAGAAAAAAGCGTTGCCTTAGGTAGAACTATGAAAGCGCTTCTTCATAAAAAAACGCTGCCAAAAGCCTACTTAAGAGAGCGCTTTTTAGAAAAAGTGTTGTATTAGGTAGACCTACGAAAGCGCTTTTCATTAAACAAAAAGCACTGTTAAAACCTATAGCAGCGCCACCTACGAAAGCGCTTTTAAAGGCCAAAAAAAGCGCTTTTGTAAGTCTTTTTCGGCGTAGTGAACTCTTCCAAATTTGATTGGAAAGAAAATGTCTTGAGCCCAAATTTGTCACACTTGTAAGCTGTATTGAACTGATGATCTTCTGAGGAAACACTGGAGACCTGTTTGGGGATTTGTCCCAGATTAGCTGACAGTTGAAGATAAACTGATCATGGCTTCAGTTGAAAGTTGCTGGAAATGAGCTGATCATGGCTTCAACTCTGAAATGACTATTGGAGATAAACTAATCATGGCCTCAGCTCTTGAAATGTTTGTGGGAAATAAACTGATCATGGCTTCAGTTCTTGAGATGTTTGTGGGAAATAAACTGATCATGGCTTCAGTTCTTGAGATAATTGTTGGAATAAACTGATCATGGCTTCAGTTTCTAAAATGACTGTTGGAAAGGAATGCCCCAGTATGAGTCTTGAAAATGATCTTTTGGCTAACCAATTCTGAGAAAACTTGTACTAAGCAACAAATCTTGAACTGATTCATAAATGGATCTGGAAGATACTTTCCCCTGATAAGATCACTGACCAAGTTTCTCAACTGTTTGAAATTCCTTGACGAGGAAAGCTTGTTTGCAAGCAAAATTGTTTATTCAAACATGGTAATTTTAATGAAACATTCATGCAAAAGTTTTTAATCCAAAATCATTTTTAAAATGATGTTATTGGTGTATAGAAAATGCATCACTGGTTAAAACACAATGGTTTATAATTTTAAAGTGAAAACAAAGGTATGATACCAAAATAAATGGTTCGCAAAAGATCATAGGAGTCAGTTTACGCAACCTTGCTGTAGTATGCTTTCAAAAGAAACCTGGCTTCAATTAGGTCTTTTGAGGGTTGTAACATGGTCTGGTTCATGGTTTAAGAAATAAAGGATAAAGGCTCAAAGTTTATTTGTACCCAACCCAATCTTCATGATGTTCTTCAGCCCTACGTTTAGTTAATTCAGAATATGCATTCAGGTTCCAAGAGATTTTGGAATTGCACTGATGGTAATAATGACGATGGTTCAGAAGCTAAGGAATTTTTGAGACGGCAGTCACTTCTTCTTACATCATTTTGTTGTTTTGAGGAATTTTGTCAACTCTGGTGGAGAATTTTGAGGATTTGAAGACCTCTTATGATTGAATTTATTATTCCCAACTTTTTCCTGAACTGTTTCATTTGGAATTACAGTCAGCGGGATGTCCCAATTTTTTTGCCTGAACTGTTTCATTTGGAATTACAGTCAGTGGGATGCCCCAGTTTTTTGCCCAAGTCTCCTTCAGAGGTTTTGACTTAGCGGGACTTTTCTTTTGATTTTTCTTTTCATTTCATTTTTCTTTTTGGGAAGATAGTGACTACCTTGCTCAATGTTACGGGGAACCATCTTTGTCATTTTTGGTTGAGATCATCTTTGACACTTCTTGCTGTATGCAAAGGAAAGCTTGATCACGACCTTTGTTGAAAGGTGTCTTGCACTATTTCTCTTGTAATTGAATGCACAACCAAATTAACTGAGAACTACCCATCCCCAGGTTAATATTGCGAGTTTTTTCGTATAGAAATAAACTCCAACTTCTAGGCTCGAAGGGGTGAACGAGGGATTAACTTCCTTATTTCTCCAATGTTTGGGAGGTGAAATAATGCATGTATATCCTCAGCAAAGTTTTATTCGAAAGCATACCAGCAACAATTATGGGTATTTCATTTTCATCATCCTACCTCAAATCTTTACGTAAACAAAAGCTTGATAAAGAGAGTAAATAAGAGAAATATATTTGAAAGAAGTAAATGAAAATGATTTGAATCAAAATATTGCAATGCTCACTTCATTAGAATTAACATGAAAGTATAAACAGTATTTGAAAGCAACAATTTTAACACAAACAAGGGAAAAATGCAAACAGAAGGAAAGATGGCCTAGTGACTAATCAGTAACAAGTATGAGTTGTCATGTCTGAAACACTGGCTTTAGGAAGTGACTTGAGGGTACCCCGACTCAGTCTTCAGCCACTTTGTTTTGGCAAAGGATTGTTGACAACATTAGGACCTGCCTTTTTGAAAATGAGAATATTTGCTTTCACCAATTCTTTCACTCTGTTTTTCAATGCATAGCAGCTCTCTAAATCATGACCGGCAACTCCCTGATGAAATTCACAGTGAAGGTCAGATCTGAACCCGGCTGGAGGAGGATTTCGAGGAATCAGAGGCCTATTTGTAATCAAGCCCTTCTGCACCAATGCAAGATACAGTTCAGTGTATGTCATAGGGATGGAATCAAACTGAGCCCTATTCCGATTCTGATTCTGTGCAAAATTCTGTTGTTGAGGAACCTGAACTAGTTGAGCATTAACCGCAGGAGTAACAACTGCTACTTGTGATTGATCAATGTATTGAGGCCTACGGTGAGGTCCTCTTCTCTCAGTTGAGATAGCATTTGCTTCTACCTCTTTCTTCTTCTGAAAGTTCCCAAGGAATTCCTTTGCACCATTAGAAGATTCAGCAGCTTTAGACACTTTACCATTCTTGATTCCTTCTTCTAATCTTTGGCCGATAGTCACTAGGTCAGTGAAGTTGGAAGACACACTACCAATCATATTCTACCAAAAGAAAGGGGACAAAGTATCCATGAACAAAACCAGTTAACTCTTTCTCTGCCAGAGGTGGTTTAACTTGAGATTCCAGTTCTCTCCATCGTTGAGCATATTCCTTGAAAGACTCTTTCTCATTCTGAGACAAACTTTTCAGTTGGTAACGATCAGGTGCCATGTCGAGGTTGTATTTGTATTGCTTTATGAAAGCATCAACAAGATCTTGGAAGCATTGGATACTACCTTTCTCAAGCCCCATATACCATTTCAATGAAGCTCCACTCAGACTATCTTGGAAACAATGGATAAGCAGCTTGTCATTCTTTGTGTAAGCAGACATCTTTCGAAAGTACATCACCAAATGACTTCTTGGAAAAGTATGCCCCTTACATTTCTCAAACTCGGGAGTCTTGAACTTTGCAGGCATAACCAGATCAGAAACTAGGCACATGTTGTTAGCATCAACACTGAAGAACTCATTTCCTTCCATAGCTCAGAGTCTCTTCTCTAAAGTCTGATACTGTTCTTTGAACTCTTCAAACTCACCAAAGTCTCCCTGACTCACACTTCAAGGACTAGCATGATAGTATTCAAAGAGAGGGTTTCCAAAAGCATCTTGTGCAACAGGTTGACGAGAAGCGGTATGAACAATTGGCCGAGGTTCAGTGAAAACTGGAGCTTGAAAGACTGGTCGGGCAAACTGGCCAACCATTGAAGTAATTGCAACAGGCATAGAGTAGTTCTGAGGTAACCCAAACTCTGGCCATGTAGTAGATGTATGCTGGATAGGTTGACTGTCAATAACAGCAGTTGGGATTTCAGATATCACAGTCCTTTGAGGTGGCTCTCCTCTGGAAATCAAGACTTGCATCATCTCAGTAAGTTTGGTCATGCCCGACTTCAACTCATCTATTTCCATTCTGACTTCCATGTTGTGTTGTTCTTGGTTTTCCATTCTCAATCTCACAGCAGCTCTAGTCCCGTAGTTGTGTTGAGGAATCAGCTTGACGGTAGAAAACTAACTGGAAGAAAGAAGCAACTGGGAATAAGATCTTGAACAACCTGGATGTATGTAGAATGATGCAGAGGATGCAAATGATATGCAATGTTATGCAATGCACTACACAGTAACATGATCACATGGTTCAGAGTCACGAGCCTGGAGTCAAAGGTACAACCCATAAGGTATGGACTAACGGTTATCACCTGCCGAACAAGGTTCTAAGAGGTTCCCAGAGTCTGCATCCTTCCTTCAGATATTACCAATGTCCCGATTAACTTGGTAATTAGCAATATTCTCAGGAAAAACTCGTCCAAGCGTAGTATCGTGTGACAACTATTTCCGGATTACTCCGTCATAGCTTCCGCACTACATCTAAAAGGCCAAGATGGGTTAGGTAATCTACGGTCCTCAGCTTCAGTAGGCTCCCAGGTCGAAAGCAGTACGTCTTCCCGATTACTTGGTAAACAACACTACAGTCAAAGGGGCCTCCACTGAGTGGGGGATCTCATGTCTCCTTTTTTGGGATTACTCCCTCAAAGTTAACATAACTATACCGCCCATCCTATCTTAAGTTTTCCCAAAGGTCGGGTTAAAGACTTATAAGAAATCACCAAGCCCCTGAAAACCAGGAAAATCCAGACAAACATATATACAACATAATGGGAAGTCATAAACAACAAGTAAGAGAATATACAAACACTCATAGAAAAGAAACAAACAAGGCTAGGATTGACCCACTTAGGAATGGACCAATAATAGGTCAATCTATCCCCAGGGAAGTCGCCACTTTCCTGTCACACACTTTTTCTTGGCGCTCAATCACGACAGTGATTATATGAAATAGAAATGTAGTAGTAAAGATTTGAGATTAAGCCATCAATTGACTTATCTCAACACAATGAAGTCTCCACCGCACTTTATTGTTTCCAAATGGAAATGGGAAAAAAAGGGAACAAAACCCAAAAAGATCAGAGATTGAGGTACGGGGGTCGGTTATGCAAAGGGAAGGTATTAGCACCCTAAGCATCTACGGTGTTCCGCAGGATCCACTTTGTTTGGTTTCTTTTAAAAGGAGTGTTATGTAAAGGTTTACTTGCTAAAGGAAAAGAATTAATTAGTATTTGCAAACAAAAGAAAATGGAATGTTTTTTTATTATTTTTGTTGCTCACTTTGGGTCGTAAGACTTAATGCCTACGTACTCCCTCGTGCAATGGGAAAGTCAGAGCACCGTAGTTCGACTAGAAAAGACTTGTCTGTTAATTTATTTTAAACAAAGAGACAAGTCATTATTGTTAGGAGAGAAATCTCGACTAACGCCCACAAGGTGTGAGAAAGATGGACCCTGCATCAACAAGAGTGAGGGTTTGAGAACGCCTCTAGCACTCAAGTGGAAAAGTCGACACCTTTATAACCATGGGGATAGGAGAATGTTTCTCGACTATGAATGAATCATGTCTCATCTTGAAAAATGGTTTTAAGGGAAAAGGTGCTCGGGCGCAAAAAGAGTTTGAATGTGTTGAATTGTTTTGTTAATTTCGAAAGATGTCAAAGTATGATTAAATGAATTGAAGTTTGTTTAAAGAAAAGAAGTTTTAAAAGAAAAACCACTCGACAAAGTCGAGGTTTATTATGAAAGCGGTTCGATTTTATAAACAAAGAAGGTTTTGAAAATGATGAGAAGATTTTGAAAATTAAAGAAGATGGGAGGAGATGAAGAGACTATCCTAAAGCATAGGGTAAAAGCTAAGGAAGAGAAACGTCTAACCAACATGAAGCCAATACTTGACATTATGGGTCAAGATATAATTCCCATTCTTTGGAGTGAAACCAAGCAAGAAAAGATACTAGACCTCTTGAGAAGACCAAACTTCAAGTGTATTAAGTCTTCGAAAAAAATTGGGCAGAGTAACGGCTGTATACGGGTGAATTCCAGATTACAAACAAAGTATGTAATCACAATAACCCGCACACATAACAAACAAAAATCCCAATGTCTTGAGGTAAACCTCAAGAACTTCAGACAAAATATCAATTAAGATCACAAGGTCTCCACACATAAGCCAAGGTCTCTAATCCTAAGTCCAAGAAAAAGTCCCATGCTCCATAATGCCAAGGATAGTAACCGAGTAGTCCAAGTATCATTAATGCTTTTTATGGTTCATGTTGATTATTAAGTGTTTTCAAAAGGAAAAGAAAAGCTCAAGTGAGAAAAATAAAAATTACATAAAAGTAAATGCTCAAGTGAGCAAAGATGAAAATAGCATGAAATGTAAAATGCAAAAAGTAAATGGTACATAAAGCATAAAAAATAAAAGCATAAAGTAAAGTCAATTGTTAGTAATTAGTGGTTAGTTGGATGACCATCTTGAAACTTGCATTTGGAACTCATTAGAGGATTGGTAGAACCAAAGCCTCCACACAACAAGTTGAATTTTCTTTTTGTCAAGTATATCATCCATTTTGGAATTCTCACAAGTACCATTTAATGATCAACGATGTTTAAGTGATCCGCGTTGACCAAAGGTGTTGTAGATCCATTAGAGGATTGGTAGAACCAAAGCCTCCACATAATGAATCTCAAAGTTATTGGATCAAAGAGATCAAATTAACATACTTGGGCTTGCAATCATAAGTTTGGGCCACGAATGATCATTTATCCGAATCAGGACAAAATTTAGCGCTATGTTAAGCAATCGTAAGTGGACTTATGTAGAAGTCACACCTATTTTGAGGCCGGTCAATAACAATCTATGTACTTCATGTTTGGATAAATGATATAGAGATCACCATCCCTTAACATGTAGCACAATTAAAAAAGAAAGGGATAAGATGAAGAGGGAGGGGAATGATAAGCTAATTTGGATTACCACCTCAAAATTCTTTCATCTTTAAATACAACCACTCCTCTGGATGGATTAAAGCACTAAACATATCATTAATCCAAAGCACCAAAAATGAATTAAATAATTCACTCTTAGGTAGATTTGAATTGATGAACATTTATCTAACTTCATCTACATCACAAAGTCCATTGAGTTTAAAGAGAAATTGGACATTTAAAATTGCAATCCAAACCAACAATCAAAAGGAGTGAGTACAAAAAACATTTTGGATCAAACCTGCCCCAAAATAAGGCAAAAAATGCATCCTGTCCCTGTGTAAGTCGATTGCACTACTGTGTAAATCAATTTACATAATACAGTTTTCAAAAATCTGCACGAAATTGCTTCTGTGCAATCGATTGCACTGTTACTGCAATCGATTGCACGCTGTTACAGTCAGTAAAATAACATTTTAAAGGCTAATTTCTTGTTCAAACTTTCCATCAAACACCTTATGATCATGGATTCAATTGAGCACGAAAATTCCATCAAATTATGAGAAAATAGAACCAATGGAGACACAAAACAATGCTCAATGAATCAATCCCAAAGATCACCAAGAGATCATATTGTGAAAGAAGAATTATCCAACTTACCAAAGGTAGATCTAGAGAATTATCAACACAAATTCAAGAATTTGCTTCAATTCAACCACAAGAATCAATTGCCAAGCTTGGATGTAGAGAATTGATGAAGAAAAAGTGTTTGGATGAAGGTTTAGCTCAAAGATTAGTAAGCTTCAATGCAAAGCTTACTAACTTTTCTTGAAAATGGAGCTTTGAGTGAATTTGGTAGATGGAGAGAATTGAGAGATTTTTTGGCAAGGTGGATTTGGCTATCAAAAGCTTGAAATTTGAATGAAATGAGGGCTCTATTTATAGAGTTTAGGATTGGGATTAGTGGTAATTTGGTAATTGATTCTTGGAGCCAAAATTTGAATTAATGATAATTCTTTCAAAAATTAGAGCCAAATTGGAGCCAAAAATTTGACAAGCTTGAAATGCTATTTTTTTTTCAAATTTTCACGCTGTGCAATCGATTGCACTACAGTGCAAATCGATTTGCACAATGTGTTTTTTCAAAAATTATGCAAAATTCACTTTGTGCAATCGATTGCACTCTAGGGGCAATCAATTGTATAGTGAAAAAAATGAAATTTTTTTAATTCTTTTTCTTTGCAAATAGAGATTTTAGGGAAATAATACCGGAAAACCTTATTTGCATATGCTTTGACTCAGTACCTGCAAAACACAAATATGCAAAGACAAAGACAAATATTTTTTGTATTTTGATTAGAAATTAGTCAATAACACAAGAGCAAACTTAAAGATAGGTGCAAATGTGATGAATGAAGCTATTTATTAATGATTGTGACTGAATGACAAAATATGGTATGAAAGTGCGACTGAAAATGTTAGGGGAAAAATTTAGGGTACAACAACTAGGCTTTAGGGTGAGTCCTTCACAATCTAATCTGTCCAAAGCATTCTTGGGTAAGACATTCAATGATGAACCTGTATCCACCAGAACATGAGCTAGGGTAGTGCCTCTGCACTCAATGAAGACATGCAGAGCATCATTATTTTTTCTTCCCTTGGATGTTAAATCGACATCAGAGAAACCAAGTCCATTGTCAACTGTCAAACTAGTAACACAGTTCTGGAATTGATCGGTGGAGGTCTCTTGAGGCACATGGGTAGACTTCAGGAATTATACCAAAGCCTTAGCATGGACTTCAGAGTATGATAGGAGGGCCATGATTGAGATTTTTGAAGGGGTCTGCCCCAATTGCTCCACAATGTTGTAGTCACTTTTCTTTATGATCTTTAGTATTTATTCCATTTCCTTTTTAGAAGCCTCATGAATTACTTATTTATGTGACTTCGTCCAAACAGGCTCAATCAGTACCTCTTTGCCCCGAGTCTCAGCTGACTCAGTAGCAGGGATAACAACAGGGATGAAATTAGGAATAATAACGAGAGTAATAACAAGTGTAGCAGTAGGAGTGGGAACAGGAATAACCAAAGAGGTAGGAACAATCTTCAAAGAGATTTTAGGAGATAAAACCCTTCCGCTTCTGGTAATTTTACAGGTCCCAACGATGTTGTCGACATTAGGATCAATATCTTCATCAACTTTATTTTTAATAGCCAATAGGTCTTGCTTGACGCCATGGTAGTAGACGTCAACCCCATAATTCCAAGGAACAACTTTATCGGAGGAATATGGTATTGGCCTAGGAAGAGTGATAATCAAGGGAGCAAACTTAGGAACGGATGTAATCCTGACGGGTCTTTTGGAGGAGACCCTAGGAGGATTGTCGGAAATGGTAATTATTGATATATCTTCACGTAAATTTCTTGCAGGGGGAACTTTCTCAAACATAATTTATTTGTTAATCATCAGGCGCTGGACACCCATCTTTAACAATAAGCAACCATTGGGTAGAGACATACACATGTGGCAACCTTCACCACAACTCGGAAATGAACCAGCCCGCAACAAATTCTTTTTAACAATCAGAAGAGGGGTAACTAATTCATCGACAGAAGAGACAAATAGGTCGTCATCAACGACATTGACACCCTGGCCATGTTTGGGCATTGGTGCAGTTATTACATTAGGGGTCTCCAGAGGGTTAACTCAATCTCCTTCGCCTTGATAAGATCCTGCACCTTATTTTTCAGTGCCCAACAATCGTTTGTATCATGCCCCTGACTTTCGGAGTGATAGGCACATCAAGTATTTGGGTTGTAGCAGGGAGATGCATTATTGGGATTTTTAGGAGCCTCCTTTAGAGTAACCAGATTAGACTTTAACAGGTGTCGCAAAACTTGAGCTAAGGACCTGTTAATCTGGCTGAACTGTCTTCTGGGTGCATCCGGTTTGTGTTGATTGTTTGATTGTTGGTTGAATGCAGGATTGGAGATCATAACAGCCCCTACCATCAGACGACATTCAGTCTTGCTTTGATTTCTATGACCATAGGAAGCACTTATTTATTTCTTCCTAGAGAATGGTTTCCTTACTGTACTTGAGGATGCATCTCTCTGGATCTTGCCACTCTTAATACCAGCCTCTACTCGCTCACCAGTCAATATAAGCTCAGTAAACCCATCTGAAGAGCTTCCAATCAGATGGTTGAAAAATGGACTGGACAAAGTGCCCAAGAACATGTCTACCAACTCTCTATCAAACAGAGGAGGCTGGACTCTTCCAGCAAGATCCCTCCATTTCTTGGCATAATCTTTGAAACCCTCACCGGAACCCATAGACATACTTTGCAATTATGAACGGGTTGGAGTGAGGTCAACATTATATTGGTACTGCCTGTAGAAAGCAGCAGTCAGATCTTCCCAGTTACGGATGTTGGTTCCCTCCAGCTGGTAGAACCATTCCAGCTGCATCCCTGACAAGCTTTCCTGGAAGAAATGTACCCATATATTCCTATTAGCAGTGTGGGGCTGAATCTTCCTGACATATGACCTTAAGTGAAGCTTAGGACAAGAGACACCTTCATACTTAGAAAATGTAGGAATTTTGAATTTCTACGGGATGACCACCCCTGAAACCAGTCCTAACTCTTCAAAATCCAGATCGGGTACCCTCTGAATCTCAATAGCATTGAGACGATCCTCCAGCTGTTTGTATTTATCATCAACATGAGAATAATGTTCTTCAGAGTAGTCAACCTCTTCCTCATCAGTCCCTGTATTTTTGTTTTCTTCCGTTGGCTTCTATTCTTGATTGTTCCCCTCATTTGACGGGGTTGCGAAATCTAGAGCTTGCTTGGTCAGTCCTCTGAACCTTCTCCCCATATTCAAGACACTAGTTGGTTTCTTTGCCTTCTTCTTCTTCTCTTTGGTGATGAGAGCTTTCAGATCTTCTTGTCCCTTAGCCATAGCCAGGAACATTTGTTGGAATTGAGCGTTTTGATCTTGAAGATCTTTAACTGTTTGTTCAAGAGCCATTTCTTTTGCTGAAATAAACAGCGAAAAGATAACAAACCTGTCTCGAAATACCTGCTTATGTAATGATATGCATGATATGCTTAATGTAATGTTTTCAAGGACTTTGGGATATTTAAATTTATGAACCAAAATGAAACAAAGATTTTATTAGTATAATTCAAATTACAACTACCTTTTAGGCTTACAATTGAAAATTAAAAACTCTTAAAATCTAAAAAATCAAATCTCCCATGGGAGCTTCCTCTACGTGCCGAGGTAGACATTAAGACTTTCTTCTTTGTGAAGTTGCTTTGTGAGTTTCAACACTTTCTTTTCACTGGTGTAGAATTGATCTCTAAAGGTATCTCGTTCTTCCTTCAGCTGAATCCAGGACCTCTACAACTCTTCCAGATCAGTGGGCATGTCAGGATGGAGAATGTATAAGGAATATCCTCTTTGGTGACAAGTTCCATAATCACTGGTAAGACGGATGTATAAGGCATCATAAGGTTTTGGGCACGAGCTCGTACCCATCTAAGATAAGGCTCCATATGGATGGAATTCTTGTGCCCCAAAGCCTTTCTATCAACCTTGTTTACCATGCCCCAATCTCGTATGAACCATTGACGATACCCTTGAAAGTCATCCTCGTAGTTGAACATAATTCCTTGGATAAGCATGTCATGAGGACCATCCCTCCGAGCATAACTGAACTGTCGTAGATCCAGGGTGAAGGATTATAAGTGATACCTCCCCTAATGTCAAGGAGTGGGACATTAGAGAATTCCATGCAGCGGTCAATGATAGAAATATCTCCCATAGACCGGGAGTACCAAAGAATATCTGAGTGAGAAAGTGACATTATCCTTTGCGACCAACCCAAACCTTGCTCATTTTTCAATATTGATTGAGGAAGGTGTGAAATAAACCACCTAGGCAACAATGGTATATAACACATAAGAACCCCTCTTCTCTTCATGGTACGAGTGTGGAGGGAATGCAAGATATCTCCAAGCAAAGTAGGCACAGGGTTACGGGATTCACATCTATGAGCAAGTCCGGATTAGGGAACAATGTTAACCCATCGATTCAAAGAGCTAAGACATCTTCGAGAGCTTGGAAATCCAAATCATCCCAAAATAATTGAGCTTTTTCTAATAGGAACTTGACTAGGAAACCCTTGACTCCGCTTCTTATTTCCCAGTTGGATATAATGTTGGACCGTTTCAGATGCAAGGATGCTGCAATGACCTCTAGCTTTGGAGCCTCTTCTAAACCAATGAAAGGCATATGATCTAGAATGGCCACCCCCAATAATTGAGAGAACTCTTCCATGGTGGGTACCAATTGATAATCAAGAAATATGAAGCAATGGTATTTAGGGTCAAAGAACTGAAAGAGTACCCCCATCATCTTCTCATCAAAGTTTGAGGTAACCAGGTTGAGAATTCGACCATATTTCTTGGTGAATGAGGAAGTCTCAAGAACCCTTGATACTAGCTCTTTGAGTTGGAGAGGCATTCTCACGAAGCTGATTCGGATGGTGTTTCTACGAACAGAAGCCATGATCTACAAAACAGAACAAAGATAAATTCCCTTGGTCCTTGAAATGGTTAATGAAATGCAAACTGATGTCATGATGCATGATGTTATGTTCGAACAATTTAATCACACAAGCAAAACACATAAGGCCTTAGGTTTAGGCTTGCATGAGGTTTATAGGAAGATTCCCTCTTGAAGTTTAGTTGGTTCAACCTGTTTTAGAAAGGTAACTGGTTTCTAAGGAGTCTCAATATCACTGATCTTTCTTTATCAGACATTGTTTCAGCTCAGGCAGTCTTTTCTCGCGGCCGAAATATCCCAAAAGTCTGATCTCAATAAGTGTAGCATCGAGTATCAAGAAATCCTTAGCTTTATATTGCGGCTATCTCACTACTTTCTAATGGCCAAGTTTGTTCAACTAAGGTTCTAAGGTTCGTTAGTGCTTTATGACACCACACAGCGGGCCCGTATTCTCCCCTATTTAACACAAGGGTTACCAGTACCCATAAATGTGTCACACTAACGCAGGTATCATTTTAACCATATCAGTTTATACCGTACAGTCTCCATGATCTATTGCTGCTTACCTAAAAAGGTGCCCTAGATCCGGGTGTAGGATCTTTAGAAGTACACCCAAACAAAACCCTTAAAGTAAAGCAAGCAAAGCATACAAGGAAAGAAATTTTAAAATGAACTAAACTCTAAGGTAACCCCACTTTTTACAATACTCTCCAGCAGAGTCTCCAGTTCTGTGATACGATGGAAGAACCGACTGTTATACTGGTTTTGTGCTTGTGTTTGCAAATGTTGCATTAAGCAAGAGTCGCCACCGACTTTTCTTTTATCCAACAAGGGAAAGGGTGAAAAGAACGGAAAAAGACCTTTCGAGTGTTTTCTGAGTAAGGGGGGTAGATTATGAAAAGGGAAGGTGTTAGCACCCTTTCCATGCGTAGTTATCTACGGGCTCTTATATGCTTATCTCATTTGAAAAATACCTTGTGCATTTGTGTTTAGAAAAGTATTTTTGAAAGTGCCTCAGTGCGGAGGTTTGCTTTATGATAACTCTTGTATCAGTCCTCAAGAGTGTTGATAAAGCATTTGAAAACGTTTTTGAAAGTGTTTTGTGTATGTGCAAAAATTTTGTTTGAGCAATCATCTAATACTATCAAATTTTACTTAAAAGGTTCATTATTTTCCTATTTTCCTTTAGACAGTGTTATTCTACTATTAGTGAGTAGGTAGCCCTATCGTTGGATGTTTTGAGGGACATTCGAAGGGACATTTATAGTCACAAAGGCAACTGGGCAAGAAACCTTAGTAACTACCCTAGAGTTTTAAGATCACTTTATCGAGGCAATGTCGAGAGGGTCATCGAGGGACTTGTGATCTTTAAACCGGAGGGTAGCCACTAAAATCTCTCACGTTTCGAGAGTTGTGACTATTTTCCAAAGGCAACCAAAGTGGGAGTACCCTAAAGGTGTGTGTTGTACCCCAAAATTTTCCCTCCCATATTCTCCAAGATTTGTCAAGCCAGGTCACAAAATTCCCCAAGGGTTGTGCAGTTCAACTGTCTCCTATACAGTCAAAACTAGGGTTTATGTTCTGATCAAGAAAAGGAAGTTTTCAAGGACCCAATCAAGTCTCATATGCCTACAAAGATGGTCAAGTATCCTCATATCAAGTTTCAAGGCATTCAGCTCAAAATTGCACAGTCAAAACCCTAGATTGCACTACAGTCAACTGTAGGGGCAAAATGGTCATTTGACAGTCAAAAGTTCAAATTTTTGGTCAACATATCATTTTGAAGCCACAAACATCATTTGATCAATGCTTGATCATGATTCTCAAAATTTGGCTCAGAAATCATCAAAGATGCAAAAGTTGCTATATTTGGACAGTTGAAAAAGTCAACTGAAATTGACTAGGGCATAACTTTCACATGGATTATCAGAAAAATTCCATCCAAAGCTCATTTTTAAGAGAAAGACATTTCCTACAACTCATCTTCATACTTCAAGTCCAAGAAATGCTCTCACAAAAAGTTATCAATTTCAACATTATAGGTCAGTTTCAAAGGTCAACAAAAAGGGACTTTAAGTCAAAGGCCATAACTTGATATTGGTAAATCAAAATGACATGGGACCAAAGACATTGGTTAGAGGACTCAAAGACCTTTCCAAAATGTCCAAGAACATGAGAAAAGCTTAAAAATTGACCAAGTTATGCCTTGTGGAAGTTGGGAAAGTTTTGGAAATTTTTGAAAGTCAACTTTACTTCAAATGATCCAAAATTGCTAATGGGCCCATTTTTCTTCCAAGTTTCTTCATGCCAAGCCTATGCACGACCATTAAGCCCAAAAGGAAGTTTTTCTCCATTTTTATTTATTTATTTGGATTTTTTATCATTTATAATTCATTTAATTAAATAAAATGCATGAAAAATATAAACCTAATGAAAACAAATCTTTTTATGCATGTTTGATACTCAATATTTCGTGTAAATGCAAATGGGGAAAGATTTGGAGCTGATTGGCATAATTGAGAGCAAATACACTTGAAAAAGATATGGAAAAGATATGAAGAAATCAAATATGTGAAATCATCAATGCCATGGATTTTGTTCAGTTTTCTTGACCTAATCATCTCACTACATATTCAGGATGATAACCCTAACGCTAGACAACTCTCAGCTGCGCTCAGAAACCATACACAAACTTGAAAATTTTTCCTAAAAGTTGAAAACTGAAAAGCATCCTAGAGGTGAATTCAAGGCTCCAAACTTGGTTCAATAGCTTCCTTGACAAACTCTGAACGTGTGCCAATCCCTAACATCAATCAAAACGCAAAGAAGTGGTATCTACAACTCAAACTGTAAAGAAAAATTGTTGAAATCGTGCATCATAATTTAAGCATCCTTTGCACTTTTTGTTTGTTGATTCTTGTTCCTTATGAAGTTCTAAAGCTGACCATGGTATTTAATTGAATAATCATGCATCGTATGCGATTTTGCCATAACCAATTTCTAGGGTTGCAGGTTTCTTAAATTAGGGGTTTTCAGACCAAGAACAATTAGACCATCACGGTACCACCATTGCAATCAGCGCTTGAAGACGAAGAGATTCCAACCCTCGCGCTCAATTTATGAGCGTCGAGGGTCTATTCGGTATTTTTTGATATGTGGGTTTAGGCGACGCAACGAAAACCGTTGCCCATATGTTTTGTTTGCAGGGATGGTGGAGAAGACGACTCCGTGGCACGCAGGGATTGGCTACATTTGAATTTCGCGCGTGCTCTCCATTATGCGTTGGTTTTTCCTTTTATTATTTATTGACTATAATATGTTAATTGAAAGTTAGTGGCTCAGTTGGCAACACGTGATGCATACAACCTCCAAGACCTGGGTTCAAGTCCCAGGTCTGAACAAATTCCATATTATTTTTGTATAACAATTCCTATGCAGGCTCCACGCTAGGGTTCACCATACGCCTCAAGATCGAGCATGACACGTCTTCCTGGGGATCAATCCAAAGGCATAGGATGGATGAGCACGCTATGCTCTAGTCAATGCATCATACAGGATTCAAAAAGTCCAACAAGGCCAATGCTTAATGGGCCAATGTTCTTGGGTCAACACCTCCAATTTGGGGCTACCCCCCCCTGGTTTGCCTTCACTATTTTTGTTTATTTATTTTTTATTCTTGTTTTAATTGTTATGTTTATTTTAAATATTGTTTATTTAGTTAATTATTTTTAACAAAATACAAAAATATCATAAAATCAGAAAAGGCAAATAAAAATATAATATTTATTTATTTTAATTATTTATTTTCTTGTAAATAATTAACATGTAAATTAATTTAGTAAAATAGGTTTTAACTTTAATTCTTTTTCATAAAAAATGTAGAATTTAGGTTTAATTGCTAATTCTTTTTTATTTATTTATTTCCTTTTTTTAGTCATAATATTATTATTTTATTTATTTTCATAAATTAAATTTTGCATGTAAATTAATTTAAGTTTAAATTAGGTTAAAACTTCATATTTTCTTAATAAACTTAAAAAACATTAGAACTAGGGTTTAGCATTTTATTTTTAATTTCAATAAATTCTTTTCCTTTTAAATCTTAAAAAACATAAAATACCAAAAACATTTAATTTTCATTTTTTATTTGAATTTCCTATTAAATTTAATTTTTTGCAAAAGGGTCCAACGCCCATTGTTTAATTATTTTATTTCGCATATTTATTTTATGTCGTTTATTATAATTATATACATGTCCCAAAGCCTTGTAACAATTTTATTTCTCGCACTTTTATTGCTTTATTTACTTTCCGCTAAATCGGGTCCGGTTTAATTTTGGCGATGTGGACCCGCGCCATTTGTAATAGTTTAGATTTATTTTCCCGCAAATATTTTAACTGTTAAAAAGCATGCAAGAATGAATGGCCTTAATTAAAATCAAGCGTAGATCACAACAAACATGACAAGACAAATGCAAACGAAAACAACACACGAATCGCACACACCACCCCTAGGGTACGCCTCACTGTTGCCTTTCGAAAGGTGATCGTCGAGTAGAGGATGTCTTAGTAAGTCCTCATGATCCGGGAACCTGGCATGAGGGTAGCTTCTAAGGTGTCTTCCCATTGCTCTGGTGATCACCATGTCCCTAAAATTCGAATTGACCCGAACACCTCCAACGGTGGTGCTACCTACCTCTCAATGGTGGGATGGCACTACTTTAAAGGACATTTACACAGACGAATTCCTTAGGGTAGGTAGGTTCTCAAGGATACTTGCTCTAATCTCAAAATAACCTCAAAAAGACTTTTCACACCGACACATTTTCAAAAGCTTTCAAAGCAAATTTTTCAAACACTCTGACGTACGAGTCGATCTGAAATTTTTTCAAAGAAACTTTTTAAACCCACAATGAAAAGCAAACAAACAATTTTGAAAACACATTGAGCAAGTATCTAAGAGCCCATGGATAACCATGGATAGAAAGGGTGCTAACACCTTCCCTTTCTATAACCTACCTCCCGAACCGAGAGCGATCTCTTTAAAGGAATTTTTCTGTGCTTTTGTCCTTTCCAATTGGAGAAAATAAAAGACGGTGGCGACTCTTGCTTCCGCGACATTTCGCGAACCAGCGTTAAACAGTCAGTTCCAGATCCACCGATCACAGAACTGGCGACTCTGCTGGGGACTTAACTTAAAGTGAGGTGTACCTTAGGGCTAGGTCATAACTGTGTTTTCACTTGTATTGTTTTGCTTGCTTTACTATTGTGGGTTGCATCGGAGATACATAGATCCTAACCCGGATCTGGGGATACCCTGTTTAGGTAGCATAAGCTGTGAGGGACCTGTCCGGCGTAGACCGACACAGGTGAAGCAGTGGCTACGTTGGTGTGGCACCTTAGTCTGTACCGATATCCCTTGTGTCGCAACGAGGAGAATATGGGTCTTCTAAGGAGTCATTAAGCACCAACAACCTTAGAACCTTAATTGACACAACTTGGCCTTTAGAATTGTAGCAGTATGCTACGCCCATTGAGGCTAAACTCTCGTGATGGTTCTGGCCGCAAGAAAAGATTGCGATGCTGGAGTTATGACCGATTGAGGGTAGTCAATGATATTGGGATCCTCTAAGAACCCGGTTACTTCGATTAGGACAGGTTGAGCCCACCAACTTCAAGAGGGTAATACCTAGACCCCATGCTGGCCTAAACCCTAAGGGTTTCTCTTGTGTGACTTGTGTGCCTTTGTACTTGCCTACTTGCATGCTTGTTAGCTGACACATGAACTACTTGCAGGTTTTGTTTATAGTCCTTAACTAGGACTCATGACAAGGTTTACCAAATTTCTTGCAGGTTTTGTTTATAGTCCTTAACTGGGACTCATAACAGGGTACTAAGTTTCGTGCAGGTCTTGTTTATAGTCCTTAACTGGGACTCATAATAGGGTTTACTAGATCTCTTGCAGGTTTTGTTTATAGCCCTTAATGGGGACTCATAACAAAGTATACTGAATTTCTTGCAGGGTCTGTTTATAGTCCTTAATTGGGACTCATAACAGGGTTTACCTACATCACCCCATGCATAGCATGACATCATACCATTGCATACCATTGCATACATCCTAACCCATTTCAAGGATCTCAAGGGCTTGTGATGCAGGTCGTGATGAATCAAACATCTAGCAAGGGGTAAAGAGGATTTATTTTCCTCTAGTCAAAGTTGTCAGGGGCTATGACCCACTGGATATGGTGAGCCTTTGACCCTTGAAGAAGGGCTCTCTACAACAGGAAGTTCCTTCAATCAAGTTACCGGTTTTCAACTCTAACAAGTTTCTCTGTTTACCCCGCGAGGTCCTTGAAATCATTGCATGCACGTCATACATATCATTGCATAACAGGTACCCTTTCTCTGCAGGTTACTTACCTTCTTCGCTGTTTATTTCAGCCGATCGTCATGAATCCCGAATCATCAGCTGAGCAGTCTATCAAGGCCCTCCAGGCTCAGAATGCCCAATTCCAAGGGCTAATCATGAACCTGACCCAGGGGCAACAAGATCTGAAGGCTCTCCTCTTGAAGAAGGACAAGAAGAAGAAGAGGACTGTCTTGTTCAGCCCTAGGCGCAGATCTGGGAATACACCGCAAATTGAAACTGAGAGGACAACCCCATCTGTGGGAAAAAGCAGTCATCAAGAGGAAAGGGTGCCCAGTCCAGAAGTCTCTGACAATGAAACAGATTTCGACGACGAACAGTACCCTCCTGCTGAGGACAAGTACAAACAGTTGGAAGACCGGCTAAGTGCTATGGAGACACAAAAGGTGCCTGGCCTGGACTTCGAGGATCTAGGTCTGTCTTCTGGGGTAGTGATCCCGCGCAAATTCAAGGTACCTGCCTTTGCTAAATACGACGGGGCATCCTGTCCTAAGTTGCATCTCAGGGCTTATACAAGGAGGATCCAGCCCTATACAGCTGACAAAAACTTATGGATCCATTTCTTCCAAGAGAGTCTTTCAGGGACTCAGCTCGAGTGGTTTTATCAATTGAATGGAGCCAACATCCGTACCTGGGAAGACTTAGCCACTGCTTTCTACAAGCATTACCAGTACAATGCCGACCTTGCTCCCACACGCACTCAGCTTCAGGGAATGTCTATAGGTGCAGGCGAAGGATTCAAAGAGTATGCACAGAAATGGAGAGACCTGGCCGGAAGGGTACAACCACCATTAACTGACCGGGAACTCGTTGATATGTTCTTAGGGACCCTATCCGGGCCATTCTTCAACCACCTGATTGGTAATTCGTCTGCTGGATTCACTGACCTCATCCTGACCGGCGAAAGAATTGAAGCTGGTATCAAGAGTGGGAAAATTCAAGAGGCCACACCTTCTGATGCTCACAAGAAGCCTTACCCAGGAAAGAAGGAATCTAATGCTGCATACAGTCAAAAGAGTCGTCGTGACCAACATGCAGGGGCAGTCATGATTTCTGGTTCTGCACCACGCCGTCAACCACAAAGGGGAAACCAGCAAAGGCCGGACGGGCCTAAAAGGCAGTTCACCAACATTAACATGCCATGGTCACAAGCATTGCAACACATGTTGAAGATGAACCTGATTGCAGTGATCAACCCTCCTGCCAATCCTAAGACCTCCTCTCCTAGCTACAATCCAGAAGCTAGATGTGCTTATCACTCCGATAGCCCGGGGCACGATACTGAGGACTGTTGGGCACTAAAGTACAAGATTCAGAACATGATTGATGCCAAAGAGATCGAGTTCGAGCCTGCTGAAACCCCCAACGTGATCAATGCTCCATTGCCCAAACATGGCTAGGATTGAGAGATTTTTTTGTTCATTTGAATTCAAGTTGTATTTTCCTTTCTTGTTCAGATAAACGATTATCATGTTAAACTCTTTTATTTCATGAATGCATTACACATGTCTGTCTTGATTTAATTATGTTTACTATGCTTAAAACTGCTTTCATATTTTTGCGATGGTCAACTCTTAATTGAAAATTCTAAACCTCTTGAGGGAGGATGACGAAAACGATATCGCAATCTTTACAGTATGCTTTTGAACAAACCCCGCTGATGAGGTACAGGCATTGTTTCAATCACTAAACACTGGAGTTATAAGGAAGATAATCCCTCGTCAACCCCTCTGAGCCAAAGAAGTAGGAGTTTTTTTTTTCTTTTCGAAAATTGAAACCCTTAATCATAACCTGGGGCAGGGTAGTTTTCTCAGTTGATCCAAGTGCACAATGAATGGCACCAAATGAGTTTTTCAAAAACAAAAAGACAGTGATGGTTCCGAACAATCATAAGGACAGGCAGTCATTATCAAAAAATCATAAATGAAAAGCCCAAAAAGTCTAAACCTACAAAAAGAGACCTACGAAACTGGGGCATCCCGCTGACTGTAATTCCCAAAAAGCAAACAGTTCAAGCAAAAAAGGAAAGGGATAACAAAAATCAAAAGAGGTCTTACAAACCCTCAACAAAAACAAAAATGACTGCCTATTCAGAATAAATCATCAACATCCGAACCATCATTGGTATATCAGAACAAAGACTCAAACAAGGTCTAACACACGATCAACTGAGTTTAGGTTTGGAGAACATCACGAAGAGCGGGTGGGTACAAATAATTTGAGCCTTTATCCTTTGTTTCTTAAACCGTGAACCAGGCCACGATATAACCCTTAAAAGTCCTAGCTGAAGCATGGGTTAGGTCGAAAGCATACTGTACGAAAGGTATCCTGACTCCTGAAGGTTTGCTATAAAATCTTGAGTTGACAACGCACTGTATTACAAAAAATGCATTTTCAAAATTCAAGACAGACATAGGCTTTTACATTCTTAAAATAACCTTGTTTGCATATGACTATTTGTTTGAACAGCAGGGAAATTCGCACGATGAACACCTTGTGAACAGAAGTACCTCCAATCAAGGGGAACAGTAGGAGCGTTGCCCATTATCTGGGGCATGGCAAAATACTTCCAACAGGAGCAACTCCCTACATTCTGAGAGCGTGGACATAGTCGGAAAAATACTGCGCATAATCAAAGACCCGCTAGGTTGACACACCTAGGCAAAAATAAGGGCTTCCCGGCGAACCAAAAGGGTTCGGGCAAAATGAAGGGATGAAACGGAAAAAACATGTACACCCGGCAAGTCAAAAACCTGAAAAGGCGGCTTGGGCAAAAATGGGTATCCCGGTGGACTGAAAACCCGAAAGGGCAGTCCAGGAAAAAGTTAGGGATCAAAGCGTACGACTATGTTCCGGCATCTCGTCACTTGTCTACCCGAAGATTTGTCAATCACCCCACACAGGTATCCTCCTCCCTCATCTCCGAAGCAGGGGCAATAATGAGTTATCCAGGCAATCCAACTGTTCTGTCAACCAAAGTACAAAGGAAAGATCAACATAAGGATGGTTACCATATACCTTTACAAAATTCCAAATTGTGGGCTAGCGTCCGAAACCAAACAGGACAATCATCCACTTATCAAAATCATGCAACCCAACACCGGTTTCTTCTCAACCTTCAGACAAAGTCATACACAGACTCCTCCTCCACAAGATGACCTCATCCCGGTTCGTCAAGAAGTTTTACATGAACTTACCTCGCCAAGCAACCCTACACCGGTTCCCCCTATTCAAGATGCAGTTTTACATGGACTCGTCACCCTGACACCCTACACAGGTTCTCCCTTTCCAAGAACGCAGTTTTACACGAACTCATCATCAAGGTAATCCGACACAGGTTCCTTCTCCATTTCAGATGCGGTTTTACACGAGCTCATCAGCAGGCAACCCTACATAGGTTCCCTCTTTCAACTTATAACATTACAGTCCAAAACTTCCCCAAAGAGTCCAGTCCAACCCATGTTTCCCCAGGAAAGTTGGAATTCATATCTCCCCAAGCAGTAAGCTTACCCCCAGTAAATACTGGGAGCTTATCCTCACAGAGCACGAACGCGTCGTCCGGCTTTATTTAAAGAGTTATTTCCTTAACAGGATATAACTGGGTTATCCTCAGCCAAAAGCCATGGAAAGAGCGTCGTCAACAAAGTCTTCTTACCCCAGCGAAGTCTATCAACACTTCCAACAACAAGGGTATCCCCAGCAAACTATTATCAACACTCAGCAAGGCATCCCTCTCCCTACAGAGTATTGCTTCCCAGCATGGTCGCTAGAGTATCTTTTCTCCCCGCAGAATCTTCCATTTGCCAAGTTTATTCTGCGACGGAGTCATCTTCTCCTACCGGTATTCTTGCAGTTATCATCCCCAGCGGAAGCAAAATCTATTCTTCAACATCAGCCCAGGATACAACTTCCCGGCACCCGTCAAGGATTCACTTTCCTAGACGAAAACATACATAAAACTTCACATACATCATCATAGCATGCATAACGCACTGCATCATACAAGTCTCCTTTATGTTGAGAACATCATTGCTTGATCCATATCATGCATTGCATATGACTGACTCTTACCTTCCAGGAAAGATGCAGTTTAAAAGTCTCAATCACATTTCAAGACCTAGACCGGTTCAGTTAAATCGACCCTAAGATTTTCCTGATGTTTATCCAGTCAAAGGCCTTCTCTTGGTTCAGTCAGATCGACCCTAAGATCTCCTTGATGCTTATCCAGTTGAAGATTTCAAGACCTCGACCGGTTCAGTTAAATCAACCCTAAGATTTTCCTGATGCTTATCCAGTCAAAGGCCTTCTCTTGGTTCAGTCAGATCGACCCTAAGATCTCCCTGATGCTTATCCAATTGAAGATATTTCAAGACCTAGACCGGTTCAGTTAAATCGACCCTAAGATTTTCCTGATACTTTTCCAGTCAAAAGCCTTCTCTGGTTCAGTCAGATCGACCCTAAGATCTCCCTGATGCTTACCCAGTAGAAGATACCCAAGATTTTTCTCAACGAGCGTTGTTAAAGTTAAAGTCACCCAAGATTTTCTCAACGAGCGTTGTTGAAGTTAAAGTCACCCAAGATTTTCTCAACGAGCGTTGTTGAAGTTAAAGTCACCCAAGATTTTCTCAACAAGCGTTGTTGAAGTTAAAGTCGCCCAAGGTTCTCTTACCATCCATGCTAAGGCAGTAACCATCCCTGGTTCATTCATCAGCGTTTGAAGCTCCAGACTCAGCTCCTGTAACCAGTCAGGACACATCTATACCAAGCATCTAAAATCAGCTCCTGCAACGTGTCAGGTACTTATTTTCTCTTTTGCAGGTATGCAGGTTCTCGCTAAGGAATCTCCTACGCGATCAACATCCAGATGGCATCTATAAGCCCATCGTCCTGTCCAGCAATCTCTAAATGGCATTTATAAGCCCATTCCCATCATCACTGCCACTATGTGAGCGCAAATTTCTGGGCACTCTAGTGTCCAATCATCTTCCACCCTCGGATTACGAAAGGCACGTCAGCCAATCTGCATCCTCAGGTCTAAGAAGATTGAACAGGGGCAACTGTTGTACCCCAAAATTTGCCCTCCCATATTCTCCAAGATTTGTCAAGCCAGGTCACAAAATTCCCCAAGGGTTGTGCAGTTCAACTGTCTCCTATACAGTCAAAACTAGGGTTTGTGTTCTGATCAAGAAAAGGAAGTTTTCAAAGACCCAATCAAGTCTCATATGCCTACAAAGATGGTCAAGTATCCTCATATCAAGTTTCAAGGCATTCAGCTCAAAATTGCACAGTCAAAACCCTAGATTGCACTACAGTCAACTGTAGGGGCAAAATGGTTATTTGACAGTCAAAAGTTCAAATTTTTGGTCAACATATCATTTTGAAGCCACAAACATAATTTGATCAATGCTTGATCATGATTCTCAAAATTTGGCTCAGAAATCATCAAAGATGCAAAAGTTGCTATATTTGGACAGTTGAAAAAGTCAACTGAAATTGACCAGGGCATAACTTTCACATGGATTATCAGAAAAATTCCATCCAAAGCTCATTTTGAAGAGAAAGACATTTCCTACAACTCATCTTCATACTTCAAGTCCAAGAAATGCTCTCACAAAAAGTTATCAATTTCAACATTATAGGTCAGTTTCAAAGGTCAACAAAAAGGGACTTTAAGTCAAAGGCCATAACTTGAGATTGGTAAATCAAAATGACATGGGACCAAAGACATTGGTTAGAGGACTCAAAGACCTTTCCAAAATGTCCAAGAACATGAGAAAAGCTTAAAAATTGACCAAGTTATGCCTTGTGGAAGTTGGGAAATTTTTGGAAATTTTTGAAAGTCAACTTTACTTCAAATGATCCAAAATTGCTAATGGGCCCATTTTTCTTCCAAGTTTCTTCATGCCAAGCCTATGCACGACCATTAAGCCCAAAAGGAAGTTTTTCTCCATTTTTATTTATTTATTTGGATTTTTTATCATTTATAATTCATTTAATTAAATAAAATGCATGAAAAATATAAACCTAATGAAAACAAATCTTTTTATGCATGTTTGATACTCAATATTTCGTGTAAATGCAAATGGGGAAAGATTTGGAGCTGATTGGCATAATTGAGAGCAAATACACTTGAAAAAGATATGGAAAAGATATGAAGAAATCAAATATGTGAAATCATCAATGCCATGGATTTTGTTCAGTTTTCTTGACCTAATCATCTCACTACATATTCAGGATGATAACCCTAATGCTAGACAACTCTCAGCTGCGCTCAGAAACCATACACAAACTTGAAAATTTTTCCTAAAAGTTGAAAACTGAAAAGCATCCTAGAGGTGAATTCAAGGCTCCAAACTTGGTTCAATAGCTTCCTTGACAAACTTTGAACGTGTGCCAATCCCTAACATCAATCAAAATGCAAAGAAGTGGTATCTACAACTCAAACTGTAAAGAAAAATTGTTGAAATCGTGCATCATAATTTAAGCATCCTTTGCACTTTTTGTTTGTTGATTCTTGTTCCTTATGAAGTTCTAAAGCTGACCATGGTATTTAATTGAATAATCATGCATCGTATGCGATTTTGCCATAACCAATTTCTAGGGTTGCAGGTTTCTTAAATTAGGGGTTTTCAGACCAAGAACAATTAGACCATCACGGTACCACCATTGCAATCAGCGCTTGAAGACGAAGAGATTCCAACCCTCGCGCTCAATTTATGAGCGTCGAGGGTCTATTCGCTATTTTTTGATATGTGGGTTTAGGCGACGCAACGAAAACCGTTGCCCATATGTTTTGTTTGCAGGGATGGTGGAGAAGACGACTCCGTGGCACGCAGGGATTGGCTACATTTGAATTTCGTGCGTGCTCTCCATTATGCGTTGGTTTTTCCTTTTATTATTTATTGACTATAATATGTTAATTGAAAGTTAGTGGCTCAGTTGGCAACACGTGATGCATACAACCTCCAAGACCTGGGTTCAAGTCCCAGGTCTGAACAAATTCCATATTATTTTTGTATAACAATTCCTATGCAGGCTCCACGCTAGGGTTCACCATACGCCTCAAGATCGAGCATGACACGTCTTCCTGGGGATCAATCCAAAGGCATAGGATGGATGAGCACGCTATGCTCTAGTCAATGCATCATACAGGATTCAAAAAGTCCAACAAGGCCAATGCTTAATGGGCCAATGTTCTTGGGTCAACACCTCCAATTTGGGGCTACCCCCCCTGGTTTGCCTTCACTATTTTTGTTTATTTATTTTTTATTCTTGTTTTAATTGTTATGTTTATTTTAAATATTGTTTATTTAGTTAATTATTTTTAACAAAATACAAAAATATCATAAAATCAGAAAAGGCAAATAAAAATATAATATTTATTTATTTTAATTATTTATTTTCTTGTAAATAATTAACATGTAAATTAATTTAGTAAAATAGGTTTTAACTTTAATTCTTTTTCATAAAAAATGTAGAATTTAGGTTTAATTGCTAATTCTTTTTTATTTATTTATTTCCTTTTTTTAGTCATAATATTATTATTTTATTTATTTTCATAAATTAAATTTTGCATGTAAATTAATTTAAGTTTAAATTAGGTTAAAACTTCATATTTTCTTAATAAACTTAAAAAACATTAGAACTAGGGTTTAGCATTTTATTTTTAATTTCAATAAATTCTTTTCCTTTTAAATCTTAAAAAACATAAAATACCAAAAACATTTAATTTTCATTTTTTATTTGAATTTCCTATTAAATTTAATTTTTTGCAAAAGGGTCCAACGCCCATTGTTTAATTATTTTATTTCGCATATTTATTTTATGTCGTTTATTATAATTATATACATGTCCCAAAGCCTTGTAACAATTTTATTTCTCGCACTTTTATTGCTTTATTTACTTTCCGCTAAATCGGGTCCGGTTTAATTTTGGCGATGTGGACCCGCGCCATTTGTAATAGTTTAGATTTATTTTCCCGCAAATATTTTAACTGTTAAAAAGCATGCAAGAATGAATGGCCTTAATTAAAATCAAGCGTAGATCACAACAAACATGACAAGACAAATGCAAACGAAAACAACACACGAATCGCACACACCACCCCTAGGGTACGCCTCACTGTTGCCTTTCGAAAGGTGATCGTCGAGTAGAGGATGTCTTAGTAAGTCCTCATGATCCGGGAACCTGGCATGAGGGTAGCTTCTAAGGTGTCTTCCCATTGCTCTGGTGATCACCATGTCCCTAAAATTCGAATTGACCCGAACACCTCCAACGGTGGTGCTACCTACCTCTCAATGGTGGGATGGCACTACTTTAAAGGACATTTACACAGACGAATTCCTTAGGGTAGGTAGGTTCTCAAGGATACTTGCTCTAATCTCAAAATAACCTCAAAAAGACTTTTCACACCGACACATTTTCAAAAGCTTTCAAAGCAAATTTTTCAAACACTCTGACGTACGAGTCGATCTGAAATTTTTTCAAAGAAACTTTTTAAACCCACATTGAAAAGCAAACAAACAATTTTGAAAACACATTGAGCAAGTATCTAAGAGCCCATGGATAACCATGGATAGAAAGGGTGCTAACACCTTCCCTTTCTATAACCTACCTCCCGAACCGAGAGCGATCTCTTTAAAGGAATTTTTCTGTGCTTTTGTCCTTTCCAATTGGAGAAAATAAAAGACGGTGGCGACTCTTGCTTCCGCGACATTTCGCGAACCAACGTTAAACAGTCAGTTCCAGATCCACCGATCACAGTGTGCATGTGAAATTTTATTGTGTTTCAATTATTTTTGTTGATGTTAGGTTTGCTAGCGTTCACTTTTAGTCTTATCATGCAATCCTATTAGGCATACATCTAACAGTTGATATATGTACAAGAAATAAAAATGTGGGAATTTAAATCTACGCTATTACAAGGCTTCGGGGATTAATTACATGTTCAAAAACTTGGGAAAAATAAAGAAAAGTAGTAAAAGAGTCCTAGTTAATTTTATTACATACCATAAGCATATACATTAATATGAAAATGGAAATGCTAAAATAAAAAAAATGTGCGTGAGTTAGAAAAGACGTCTAGATCCTAAAGAAAATTAAATCTTTTTTTTTTGTGTTTTATTTTATTTTGAGAATAAAATCTAAGTCTACTTAATTTTAGTTTTAAGAAAATTGTTAAGATAAATAATTAATTAATTGATAAAATTAATCTTAATAAAAAAAACTAAAATCTAATTTTTTTGTGATTTTTTTATCTGATTTCATGTTGGTTAAAACTAGAAGAAATAAAATAATAAAAGAGGAAAAATAAATGGATTAGGAAGTAAAGAAAAAAAAAGGTGCAATTTGCAAGATGCAGGTCCGGATCGAAAAAAGGCCTAAGCTTCCTTTCGATCAAATGAAGAAGTTGGTCGAAGGTGCATGATGTACTGCACGTTTGGGGGCACTGGCTTTGGATTGGCCAGCATCTCATAGCAAGGGAAAGATCGTGTATGACATACTACTTCGATCTGGGAACACTGGATCTGTAGGAAATTCATTAGAAAAGCAAAACAAAAATTCCAGACTTGGGTCGAATATGTCTTGGATTCGACAGCCTGTGGCTGCATCATCCTAATTTGAACCCCCCAAGTTTGAACCAAAAGCCATTTCGTCCTGAAGTACCATGAATCCTGAGATTCGAAGGAACCAAAATTTAAATTCCCTAACAATGGCAGGTCTGTGAGGATTGTAACCTGTATAGCGCTTCATTATAAACATGCACAAAACACATTAGAATGAATAAATGAGCTTAGATTAAGAGATTGGATTTCAAAATTATACTTATGACCGGTATGCTTCGATCTGCAGCTTTGGGTGTAAAACTGCTTGCCTAAAGGTCTGGCTGCATCCCTGGGAATCTCATGAATACAGGTATAGTACTTGTTTGGACTGCGGGTGCTTGCAAAAGGTGTTTTTGATTTTGATCACTTTGGAGGTTTTTGAGAATTTGATGTGGTTTTCTGAGGCAGTGTGTCTGCAACTTCGATGGGTAATGGGTGTTCTGTATGATGCAGTATGTGTGACCCCCTTGCTTATGATTTAATTTGGTATTTATAGGAGTCTAGTGGTGAATGGCAATGGCAAGAATCAGCCATTAACCAGGCTTTGAAGACAAAATCGAAATCCTTAAAAGAGTTTCCATTTTTGATGATCTTCTACCATTTTTGGGTTTTGAATGAACCTGGATAGGTTTCACTTCTTGACTTCTTTTAAATGCCCTCAAGCCTTGTTCTTCGATTGGCTCTGAGTTCCAATTTGAATGGCTCAACGCCTCATCATTGTGGCTTCTTTTATTGAGCCACTATTTGCCTTAGCTACTTGATCTAAAAATATCTAACTAGCCCAGTCGAACACTTCCTTCTGGCTTGTCGAAGCTTCATTTTGTTATTTCCTTCAAATGTAATTGTGCAGGTGGCCCTTCGATTCTAACCCCCACACTTTGCTTATATTTAAAAGGCCATCCTTATTGACCCTTAGTTCACCTTTGATTGGTGAATACAACTTGTATTGCACCAATCGAAGAATAACCTATGAGCACCTTCGATCACCCAACTCCCTTGTACGTTTAAGCATATGCCTGAGGCATATTGATCCTAAAACTACAAGATGACTCATATCTGGATGAATCGTTTCTAGTTGTCCTTCTATTATTCCATATTTGAAGGATGCATGTCCTTCAAATCATTAGCCTTCTACATGTTTCTTTGAACAAAGTAAAATCTTTTTGATTCCAAAATATTCTTTTTTTTCAAAGTGTCCATTCGAACAAACGTGTCAATCGAAAGGTCTTTTCTTGTAGTGCGTCAAATAGCTTATATTTCCATGATTCGAAAACAACACCTTTCGATGCCTTTAATAGCTCATCCAATCGAATACTTTAGAAAAATCCTCCTCACGCTTTCTATCGATCCATCCTTCCTTGGATGTTTCAAATGGCTTATATCTCAGTGGTTAGAAAACGAACCCTCTAAAGCTCCTTATTAGCTCTTCCAATCGAAGACTTCTTAAAATCCTCCTCGCATTTTCTTTCAAATTGGCCTTCCTTCGACCCCTCAAATTAATCTGCATATTATTGTAGAAGCTGCTTTGACCCAAAATCTTTTAGGCATATTTTCAGCCTTCGACCTACACTTTGTCATGCACACTTTTTCCTTCTTTCAACTGTTCCATTATGCTGAGGCATATAGGGTGACATGAAAATCATTTGAAGCCCTTGCAAACCAAAATTCTTTGTAAGAGATGAACTTTAGATGGAGACCCATTGCTTAAGGGGAGAATTTTTCTGATCAATTCTTGGTCAACCTTGAGAAAATGAGGACCTTAATGAGCATGCCCTGAATAAAATGGGAGGGCAAATTTTGGGGTTCAACACCCGCTATAATACGATAGCAGAACCGACTGTTATACTGGTTTTGCGTTTGTATTTGCAAATTTTGCGGTAAGCAAGAGTTGCCATCGACTTTTCATTTATCCAACAAAGGAAAGGGTGAAAAGAATAGAAAAAGACCTTTCGAGATTATTTCTGAGTAAGGGGGTAGATTATGGACAGGGAAGGTGTTAGCACCCTTTCCATCCGTAGTTATCTACGGGCTCTTAGATGCTAGCTCATTTGAAAATACCTTGTGTTTTGTGTGTTTGGAAAAAGTATCTTGAAAAGGTGCCTTAGTGCGGCGAACTTTGTAATGTTTGTTGTATTGTTGAGAACGTATACAAAGTGTTTTGAAAATGTTTTTGAAAAGAGTTTTGTGTATGTGAAAAAAATTGTTTTTGAGCAAGCATCTAAGAACTATCTACTTTACTCGAAAGGGTTTGTTCTTTTCCTCTTTTGTTTTAGACAGTGTTATCCTACTATTAATGAGTAGGTAGCCCTATCGTCGAATGTTTGAGGGACAATCGAAGGGTCATCGTTACAGTCACAAAGGCAATTAGGCAAGATACTTTAGTAACCACCCTAGGGTTTTAAGATCATACCGAGGCAACATCGAGAAGGTCATTTTTTAGATCTTTAAACTGGAGGGTAGCCACTAAAATTTCTCACGTTTCGAGAGTTGTGACTGTTTTAATCCGAAGGCAACCGAAGTGGGGGTACCCTAGAGTTGCGCATGTGCGACTGTGTTGTGTTTCACCTAATTATCTTGATGCTAGGTTTGCTACATTTTGTTTATAATTTTCTTTCCATGCGATCCTATTACCATACATCTAAACAGTTCAAATGCGTACATGAAATTAAAGTGCGGAATTTAAAACTTAACTATTACATGGCTTCAGGGAGGAGGAAAATTACAAGTCCAAAAAATGGGGAAAGTAAAAAGAAGTAAGTGCCTTAGTTATTCTATTACAACCCATAAGAAGATACATTAATAAGAAAATGATAATGCGAGAATGCTAAACATGCGCGAATTACAAAGGACGTTAAAACCCTAGAAAGTTCTAAGTAAAAGAAACTCTTTTTGTTATTTTTGTTTATTTAGGGAAAATATTAAATTAAATTAAATCTAATTAATTAAAAATAAAAAGGGAAAAGAAATTTATTAATTAAAAATAAATTCTAAGCAAATGTAATATTTTTTTGGCATTTTTGTTTAAGAAATATTAAAATTTTAACCTAATTCTAATTGGTTTTAATTTATGAAATGAAGTCAAAATAATTAACTAAATTAATTTATGAAAATTAAATATAAAATAAAACCTAAATTTAAGTTTTTTAAATTTTTTTCTTTTGAGTTTATGATAAAATAAAATTGGTTCCAAAAAAATGCAAAAAAACAATTAAATAAAAAAGAAATGATAAGAAAAATAAATAAAAAACTATTGGGCCTGACGATTGAAGTAAATGGGGGGTGTAACTATGAACTTGTTAGGACCATGTCTGGGGAGGCCCAGACTTGCGCTAACTCCAATGAGGGAGACCCCTTGAGGGTCCATGATGTGGCTGCACGTTTGAGGCGCTGGATCCAAATTAGTTGGGATATGATGGTAATGATTAGATGATGTATAATGCGCGCCTTAGATTTGGGAGCACTAGATTTTCAAGAAACATATTAGAAAAAACAAAAAGCCAGACCTGGGTATCGAACCCAGGTCCTTCCCTGTTAAACGCGCTTGTCTTACCACTCAGCCAACCTGTCATTCGTTGATACAAACAATGAAATAACAATATATGTGAAACACCATAAAATGCTGAGGTGGAAACGCACGTGTTGTACTGGGTCCCCCATTATTTGAATGAACCAATCAGGACATGGCTTGAGGCCACGCATACCCTCGCCTAAGTCAACAGAGTCAGATAAGCCGGAGTCAAACTCTGGTCGTCTTCTCTGATCCACCAAAATCTTGAAACTCGCAAAATCGTTGGATTAAGGACAAACTAAAGACCCTACCCCACGTAAAATTGTCTCCTGATTTCAAATCTGGACCTATTTTGGCCTGAATTAGTCTGGATCGTGCGGTTCGAAAGCAAACTCAGATTGTGCCCTAACAATGGCACGATCTCATCCTTGCGCTTATACTCGCATGTAACACGTTAGTTCGAATGCAAACATCATCAATAACATGAATATATGCTTAATATGGATTTAAACAAAATATTTTAGAAGTTTGAGATCAGAGAAAAGTTACCAATTGGAGGGATGGTGCGAGGGAGTTCCTGCGTGCTTTTGACTTTCCTAATTATTGGGAAAGGTTCATGGAATCTTCAAAAGGAGGATGGGATGCTTCTTTTAGATCGAGGAGGCCTGGATCGTATGAAACAATTTATCACCTCTTTGAAAAAAAAATTTGAATCAAAACCTTAGCCTTTATGAAGTAGTTGTGTCCCTCCTTTTATTCTGACTTTGTTGTGTACACGTAGAAAGCAATATAAGGTTAACAAATGAAGAAAAAATCCCCTCCAATCATGGTGTTTCAATTTGCTTTTAAAACTTTCCAAAAGAATATTTTTCTTCCTTTCTTGGCCTCATGCATTTTTTACAGCTATTTGTGAGCTTCTTGGACCTCCAACATGGTCAATTCTTAAGCCCTACATGCCTCATACATTAATCTTACATTTATTTAATTTATTTTGAATTTATTTTAATAAAAATCCAAAATAAATAAAATAAATATCAAGCTCATGCATGGGTGGGTTTATGGGTTCTTAGATGTGTCATGAATATGTTTAAGTCTCAAAAATTGGGCCCATCAACCTAAAAAACAAAAAATTCTCAATGTGTATTTCTTGAAATTTCTCAAAATGTCCCCTACAATCTCTATGTTGACCATTTTTGCATTTGGAGGATTTAACTTGATGTAACTTGCCTTGACAAAAAATGCCTTTTTGTTAACTTTCAAAAAGACATGTAATGTATTGGCTCATATCTTACCAATGATGCATTTTTTGAACTCGAGGACAAAAGAAAAGTTGTAGCGAGTTGAATTTTCTTCACAATGAGCTTTGGTTGGGGAAAAATGGACAAAGCATGTGAAAGTTAGGCCTGGTCAAAGTTTAGTTGACTTTCCTTAGGAAACCCTAATTTTTCACTTTTGGTCTCCTGATGATTTGAGAGCATTCCTTGGGGAATCATGATCAACCCTTGATCAAATGATGTATATCACTTTAAATGTTGATGTTGAGCAAAATCTTGAAGTTTGACTGTATATTGGTCACAATTGACTTTTGACCTAGTACAACTTATTTCCAAGCATTTGAGCAATTGACTATGCAAGCTTGTAGTGCAAGGCATGAGACTTAGCATGGACATTCTTGAGGACATTTTAGGGACCATGGAAATCACTTAAAGCCTTTGCAACCCAAAATTCTTTGTGAGAAGTGAAACCCTAGTTGGAAGTTCGTTGCTTAGGAGTAGAATTTATCTGGCCAATTCTTGGTCAACCTTGAGCAATTGGGGACCTCAATGAGAATGTCTTGAGTAAAATGGGAGGGTAAATTTTAGGGTACAACATCTGCCCCTGTTCAATCTTCTTAAACCTGAGTATTTAGATTGGCCTATCTGCCTTTCGTGATCTGAAGGTGGAAGGTGATTGAACACTATAGTGCCCAGAAATTTGCACTCGTATATACATGAAGTAATGTTGTCGATTAATGATATCAGGAATGGTCTTATAGATGCCATTTGGAGAATATGACAGAGATTCATCGGAGATGGGATTATAGATGCCATCCAAAATAAATATTAACTTCGAACTGGAATAAGTGTTGGAACAAATCTTTGGTAGATTTCTCTGAGCCATAAGAGGTCTCTTTGTGGGGAATCCCGTTCTTGTTGTTTGAGAAGGACTCCGCTGGGGAATGTTCATTTCTGTTTGGGGTAATAGAGTCTAGGAGCTTTAGTTGCCCATTACTCTAGTGGGGAGTTATATCTTGACTGGGGAGACGAAAGTTAGCTGTTATCTGGTCGAAATCCAGGCTTTATAGTAACCTGCTGAGGATAATAAAGTTGACTGTTATCTGTCGTATTCCAGGCTTCATAACGACTTACTAGGGAATATGAAATTAACTGTTATATGGTCGGATTCCAGGCTTCACGACAACTTGGATGAAAGGATGAAGCTAATTTCTATCTGGTCGGATTCCAGGATTCACAACAACTTTACTGAAGTTAATCTGTTCTCTGGTCAGATTCCAGGCTTTACAAAAAAACAAAGTTAAACTGTTATCTGGTCGTATTCTAGGCTTCACAATAATTTTCTTGAAAGGATAGAAGTTAATTTCTATCTGGTCAGATTCCAGGCTTTGCAACAACTTAGATGAAGTGAACTACTATCTGGTCGGATTCCATGCTTAGTAGTAAGTTGAAATTAAAATGTCCTCTGGTCGGATCCAGGCTTTGCAGTAATTGCAGAAGTTAAACTGTTATCTGGTCGTATTCCAAGCTTCGCAACAACTTAAACTGTTTATCTGGTCTAAATCCAGGCTTCACAGTGTTTTAGATTAAACTGCTATCTGGTCGGGTCCAGGCTTCGCAGTAATTGAAGAAGTTAAACTATTATATGGTCATATTCCATGCTTCTCCGCAACTTAAATTGTTATCTGGTCGAAATCCAGGCTTCACAGTAAATTGAGCTTGTTATCTCAGATAGTTGCCCCGTCTTATTTCGGGAATTAATCTAGAACCTGCTTTTGTTGGTTGTTGAGATAGTTTCCCTGTCTGGTTTCAGGAATTAATCTCTAACCTGGTTTTGTAGATAGTCGCCCCATCTTGTTTTAGGAATTGATCTACAATCAGTTGTTCACAAATAGTTCCCCTGTCTAGTTTCAGGAATTAATCTGGAGCTGTTGAAAATCGTTGATAATATTCGTTTGTTGATCTTTCCTGAAAAGGTAAAGAGTTAGCCATATGCAATGTCATGACACATGAAATGCATTGGGTAATAATGTTCTCAAAATAAATGAGACTGTGTTATATGCATTTTGTATGTATATGCTATGGCGTTTGTAAAATGATGTATGAATGTGGTATGTGAATGTATCAGTTGTTCTTTGCAGTGTCGTTGAACTAGGAAAAATAAATCCCTGAATGCTGTTGGGGATGAAGAATGTAGTTCCTCACTATTTGATGGGAGAAGGATTTTTGTAACTATAGAAATAAAATCTACTGGGGAAAGAAAACTTCGTAAACTGTTTTGGGGATTTTATGAAACCCTGCTGGGGAAACCAAGAAATTTATAGACCATGCTAAGGAAAGCTCCAAGGTACTGGAGAGAAGATTGGAACTCTTGATCTGTTTAAGAAATGTCGCAATATCTGAAATCATTAGGCTATACACTGAAGATATGGCGGTGACCTGCGGGAAGATGCCTCTGCTTCTGTACCTACTGAGGAATGTACCCTTACAGATGATAAATTTTGTGAAAACGATCCCCTAGGGGTGTTTTGTGGGGATTTATAGGTGGAATTTTGACATTGTCCCGATTCTTAAAACCCTTAGCAATTGTCTTTCTGTTTTTATGCGTGTATTTGTAAATAGTAATCACGTTCAAATGCATATGTTCAAAAATAATCACTGGACGTTATTGCAAACAAAACAGAAAAATAAAAAACAAGTAGTTTTACACTTTCAACGAGATAATTTTGCATTAATTTGAACAATTTTTCCTATAACGGAGGTCTTTGTACAAGGAGACGAACATCCTAATAAGAGAATGTCATCGTAAAAATGAAAACTATACATAGTGGTATAAAGAGAAAACAGCTATGTGAAATAATCACATTGGGTTTCAATTATGCTATTGACTTTATATCTTTGAGCGTCTCATCACTTTGTTGCTTGGCAGAAGCTGACTGGCTTGATCTGTACCATTTCGACCTTGTCAATTTGGTTAATGAAGTTTGGCTATAAGGTGATCCAACGGGTTCTCAAGTTTTCAATCCACCGGGATATCCTTTTTTGCCCTAGCCGCCTTTTCAGGTTTTCAAATTTTCGGGTGTACAGATTTTTCATATATATATATATATATATATATATATATATATATATATATATATATATATATATATATATATATATATATATATATATATATATATATATATATATATATATATATATTTTGCCCAAACCCTTTTGGTTCGCCGGGATGCCCATATTTTTGCCTAGGCCAGTCAACCTAGCGGGTCTCTTTTCATGCGTAGTATCTTTTAACTATGCCCGCGTTTGCTGGGTGTGGAAGGTCGTCACTGTCGATGGCCATGGGATCACCTTGTGGGAGGATGATGCGCTTGATTACTAGGTCACCCACTTGATATACCTGACGTATGACCTTCTTGTTAAAAGCTTTGATCATACGTTTCTGGTACATCTGACCATGACAATCAACCACGAGCCTCTTCTCGTCAATTAGGTTCAATTGGTCAAGTCGAGTCTGAATCCATTCGTCTTTGTTTAAACCTGCATCCTTCATGATTATCAGAGAAGGGATCTGGACTTCAACGGGTAAGACAACTTCTATACCGTACACGAGAGAAAATGGGGTTTCCCCTGCGGACGCACGCACTAAGGTACGGTATCCATGAAGATCAAACAATAAAATATCGTGCCAGTATTTATATGTCACTGTCATCTTCTGTATGATCTTTTTGATATTCTTATTGGATGCCTCCACAGCGTCATTCATCTTCGGCCGGTAGGGAGAAGAGTTATGATGCTGGATCTTGAACTGCGTATAGAGCTCGGTGATCATAGTGTTATTTAGGTTAGTACTGTTATTTGTGATAATTATTTCTGGGATACCATACGGACATATAAGATTGTGTCTGATGAACCGCGTCACGACGTTCTTAGTAACAGAAGCAAGTGAAGCTGCCTCGACCCACTTCGTGAAGTAATCAATGGAGACAAGGATGAAACGATGTCCATTGGAAGAGGTAGGTCTAATCTCTCCAATCATATCAATACCCCACATGGACTTTGTCAGCATAGATTTGGCATTTGTGACAGGTTCGAGAGTGATGATGATAATCTGCTTCCATAGTGGACCAATAGTATCCTTCCCGTAGGATCTTTTTATCCATTGTATGCCCACTAGAATGGGTTCCAAAGGTACCTTCATGCATATCCTCCATAATTTTCTCTGCTTCTTTCTTATCCACACACCGCAGTAAGGTAGAATCATGGTTGCGCTTGTAGAGAATTTCGTTACTCAGGAAGAACTTGGCAGAGAACCTTCTTAAGAACTTTTTGTCATTGATGGGTGCTCCCTCAGGGTACTCTTAAGCTTCAAGGTACCTTTTCACCTCGTGAAACCAAGGCTTTTATTTTACTCCCTCAGCATCAATCTCATAACAGTGGGCCGGTTCATCTAATCTTTCAATAGCGATCTGAGGGGATTCATTATCCCATCTGACTTTAAAAATGGATGACATGGTGGCTAGAGCGTCTGCTAACTGATTTTCTTCTTGTGTAATATGTTCAAAGGTAATCTCTTCAAATTATGGAATCAATGTCAACACATGATCATGGTAACGGATGAGATTAGGATGCTTTGTGTCCCATTCCCCTTTAACTTGGCTGATCACCAAGGCTGAGTCTCCGTATACCTGTAAGAACTTGATTCTCATGTCAATAGAAGCCTTGATACCCATAATGCATTCTTCATATTCGTCCATGTTGTTGGTACAGTTAAAGCATAGTCTAGCGGTGAAGGGTGTATGGAAGCCTTCTGGGGAGATAATCACAACCCTAATTCCATTGCCGAGTGCGTTGGAAGCTTCGTCAAAGACCATGCCCCATCAGGATCCTTTTTCAGGTCCTTCATCCGGTCCAAGTTCTTCATAATCAGTTACGAGCATAATATTCTCGTCCGGAAACTCAAAATTCATTGACTTGTGTCGTCTACAGCCCGGTAAGCTAAATCACCAGCTAGTACACTCCCTTTGATTGCTTTTTGAGTAGTGTACTAAATGTCATATTCGGTCAGAACCATTTTCCATCTTTCTATTCTTCTGGAGAGAGCGGGCTTATAAAATATGTATTTGATAGGGTTCATTTTAGATATCAATAAGATAGTGTGAGTCAACATATACTGTCTTAGTCGGCGAGCATCCCATGCCAAAGCGCAACAAGTTTTCTCGAGCAGTGAGTATCTTGTTTCACAGTCGGTAAATTTTTTTCTAAGGTAGTATATTGCATGCTATTTTTGACCAGACTCGTCATACTGCCCCAACACACACCCCACTAAATTCTCTAATACTGTTAAGTTTATGATTAAAGGTCTTCCTTCAACCGGCGACACCAAAATTGGAGGATCTTGAAGATACTCCTTGATTCTGTCAAAAGCGATATGGCAGTCGTCATTCCACTTTACTACTTGATCTTTCTTCAATAATTTGAAGATTGGCTCACAAGTAGCGGTTAGGTGGGAAATGAATCTGACAATGTAGTTTAGACATCCCAAGAATCCCCTAACCTCCTTCTCAGTGAGGGGAGATAGCATTTCTTTTAGAGCTTTAACCTTTGCAGGGTCTACATCAATACCTTTTCCACTGACAATGAAACTTAAGAGCTTACCAGATCTTACCCCAAAGGTACACTTGTTCGGGTTCAATCTTAACTTGTACTTTTTCAGTCTTTCAAACAGCTTTTGTAGATGACCAAAGTGCTCTTCTTCAGTCTGAGACCTGGCTATCATATCTTCAACATAGACTTATATATCATGATGGATCATATCATGAAACAAAGCTACCATAGCACACTGATAGGTTGCCCCGATGTTATTCAACCCAAATGGAATAACTTTGTAACAGAAAGTGCCCCACTGTGTGACGAAAGTTGTTTTCTCCATGTCTTCAGGTGCCATTTTGATCTGATTATAACCAGAGAAACCGTCCATGAAGGAGAAGATCTTATGCTATGCAGTGTTTTCAACCAGAACATCAATGTGGGGAAGCGAGAAGTCATCCTTGGGGCTCGCCCTATTCAAATATCTATAATCCACATACATACGCACCTTACCGTCCTTTTTAAGTACCGGTACCACGTTTGCAACCCATTGTGGATAAGAAGTAACAGCTAAGAACCCGACATTAAATTGTTTCATGACTTCAGCCTTGATCTTTTCTGACATCTCATGATGCATACGACGAACCTTTTGCTTCACTGGAGTAGAGTCTTTTTTCGTTGGAAGACAATGAACCACAATATCAGTGTCTAGCCCTGGCATGCCTTTGTATGACCAGGAAAAGATCTCAACATAGGCATGCAACATTTGAATTAACCGTTATTTAACAACATTTTATAAGTTGGCACCTATCTTGACTTCCTTTTTATTCTCCTTAGTACCCAAGTTTACTGTCTCAACCAGCTCTTCATGAGGTTGTATTGCTCTTTCCTCTTGCTGTAATAGTCTAGCAAGTTCTCCTAGTACTTCACAATCTTCCTCACCTTCGTCCTCGGCTTGGTAGATCGGATCTTCAAAGTCATAACTAGAAATAATAGAAGTGTTATCAATGGGATCCAGGGTGGATATGGATATGCAATTTGACATGTGGGTGTGTGTAAGAGAGCATAACTATTTTGGCAAAGTAGAGTAGAAAGAAAGGCAACGAGCATAAAATTTGCATGCAAAACGTCCAATGATTTATTAATGACATATGAATATGAAGTGATAACCCTCACAAATAGACCATTGTGCCTTGGGTAAGACACAAGGCTTTAGAGTTTAACTTGTTCAAAAATTACATATCCTTAAAATAGAAAAACAATTACTACTGGATAAAATAAATAGGAAAAAAGTCTCTATCTGTCCAATTATTTATTCCACCGTTGGTAGTAGGGAAGATCCAATTGTCCAGGTCATAGTCATTGTCAGTGTCCTGCATAGCATTGACTCCATGGTTGCTGATGCATAGTGGTGGTCCTCCGGCGCGGGCACGACGAACAACTTTTTGAGCTCCTGAAGTGAATCCCAAACCAAATTTGACAGACTTATAGGGGATGTCAGGTAGTTGGCCCCAAATAGTACACCCACATTCTTCAACTACAACCTTAACATCTTTTAGAGAATCCATTTTCAGTGGAGGTCTGGTAACCTTTAGAACTATGCTAGAAGCTTTGGTAACAACAATCATCTGAGGAACCTCTTCAAAATTCTGTCAGGGGGTCTCAATAAACTCACCGTCCATCTCGACATATCTGAAAGAGTTCAAATGGCTCACCATGTACTCTTTTTCGCCACAGACTGTAATAATCTTTCCATTAACCGAATACTTTAACATCTAATGCAAGGTAGAAGTGACAACGCCAGCGCCATGAATCCAAGGGCATCCTAATAAGCAGGAGTAAGACGGGCGAATGTCCATCATGTAGAAAGTGGAGTCAAAAGTATGGGAACCAACTTTAATAGTAATGTCCACCTCCCCGTATACCATTCTCTTGGAGCCATCAAAATCCCCCACCACAATATTGTTGGGCTTCAATATAAGTCCTTTATAGTCCAACTTATCTAAGGCATTATTGGGTAAAACATTCAGAGATGAACTTGTATCAACTAAAACACGAGCCAGAGTAGTGCCCCTACACTCAATAGAGACACGCAGGGAACCATTATGCTTTCTTCCCTTGAGCGTCAAATCAACATCGGAGAAAATGATTCCACTGTCAACAGTCAGACTAGCAACACAGTTCTCAATTTGGTCGGAAGAAGTCTCTTGTGGCACATTAGCAGACTTCATAAAATTCACCAAAGATTTAGCATGGGCTTCGGAGCATAACAACAAGGCCAACATTGAAATTTTTTAGGGGGTCTTCCCCAATTGTTCCACAACATTGTAATCACTCTTCCTTATGATCTTCAGTATTTCCTCCATTTCATGTTTGGAGGCTTCAGGAATGGTTCTATAGGTGCCTCCATCCGGGAAGGCTCATTCATAACTTCTTTGCTCCGAGTCTTACTTGACTCAGCAGCAGGAATAGCAACAGGAGTAACAATAGGAGTATTAGCAGAGTAATAATAGGAGCATTAGCAGGAATAATAATAGGAGTGGCAACAATCTTTGGAGAGATTTCAGGATAGAAAATCCTTCCGCTTCTGGTAATTTTACTGGTCCCAACAATGTTGCCAATATTAGGATTAGTATCTCCAGCGACTTCATTTTTGACAACCAATATGTCTTGCTTGACGCCGTGGTAATAAACATCAACTTCATAGTTCCAAGGAACATCCTTGTCGTAGGAATATGGTATTGGCCCAGGAGAGGTAATAATTAAAGGAGCAACCTTAGGAGTGGATGTAATCCTGATAGGACCTTTATAGGAAACCCTGGAAGGATTGTTGGAAATGGTAACAATTTACACATCTTCACACAAACTTCTTGTAGAGGGGATCTTCTCAAAGAGGATCTCCCGGTCATTAATCACACGCTGAACGCCTATTTTCAGTAATAAACAACCATTAGGCAGAGACGCACAATGGTAGCAATTTTCACCAAAACCTGGAAATAAACCGGCTTGTAAGAGGTTCTCCTTAACCACTGGAAGAGGAGTAGCTAGTTCATCAACAGAAGAAACAAATAGGTCACCATCACCAACATTGATACCTTGGTCGTGCTTGGGTATGGGTGAAGTTATCATATTCGGAGTTTTAGGAGGGTCAAATTCAATCTCCTTTGTATCAATAAGATCCTGAACTTTATTCTTCAGAGTCCAACAATCATTTGTATCATGTCCTAGACTGTTGGAGTGGTAGGCACACCGAGCATTTAGATTATAACGGGGAGATGTAATGTTTGGATTTTGAGGAGGCTCCCTTAGAGTGACCAAGCTAGACTTCATTAGATGTTGCAATACCTGAGATAAGGGCATGTTGAGTCTGGTGAATTGTCTTCAAGGCGCATCCTGCATGCGTTGATTGTTTTATCATTGAGTTGATGCAGGGTTGGAGATCATTTAAACTCCGACCGTCGGATGACGTTCAGCTTTACCCGGATTTCTCTGGCCATAGGCAGCACTAACTTCTTTCTTTCCACTGAAAGGCTTCTTCACAGCACTCGAAGATGCAACCCCTTGAATTTTTCCACTTTTGGTGCCAGCTTCTACTTGTTCTCCCGTCAATATCAGCTCGGTGAACCCCGCTGAAGAGCTTCCAATCAGATGGTTTAAAAATGGGCCCGACAAAGTACCCAAGACCATATCTACCAGCTCTCTATCAGACAAAGGAGGCTAGACTCTTCTTGCAAGATCTCTCCACTTTTGGGCATAATCTTTGAAACCATCACTAGAACCCATAAACATGATTTAAAGTTGCGTATGGGTTAGAGCGAAGTCAGCATTGTATTGATACTGCTTGTAAAAAGCAGCAGCCAGATCTTCCCAATTGCGAATGTTTGTTCCTTCCATTTGATAGAACCATTCCAGCTGTGTCCCCAACAAACTCTCCTGGAAGAAATGAACCCATAAATTCCTGTGAGCTGTGTGGGGTTGGATCTTCCTGACATAAGACCTTAAATGTAGGTTGGCAGAGGAAACACCGTCATACTTTTCAAATGCGGGAACTTTGAATTTCTGTGGGATGACCACCCTTGAGACCAGTTTAACTCTTCAAAATCTAGACAAGGTTCCCTCTGAATCTCCATAGCATTGAGATGATCCTCCAACTGTTTATACTTGTCATCAGCAGGAGGATATCGTTCTTCAACATGATCTGCTTCCTCTTCATCAGTCTCTGGGCTATTATCTTCTTCTTTTGTCTTCTTATTGTCCTCTTCCTTATTACACCCCTCATTTGATGGAGTTGCAAATTCTAGAGCTCGCTTGGCTAGTCCTCTAAATATTCTTCCCATATTCAAGACGCCATCCGGTTTCTTTGCCTTCTTTGTCTTATCTTTGACAATGAGAGATTTTAGATCTTCTTGTCCTTTAGCTAGATCCAGGAACATCTGTTAGAATTGAGCGTTCTGTGCTTGAAGATCTATAACTGTTTGTTCAAGAGCCATTTCTTTTTGCTGAAATAAATAGCAAAAAGATAAGAAACCTATATCGAAATACCTTCTTATGTAATGGTATGCATGACATGTTTATGCGATGTTTTCAAGGACTTCGGAAAATTTAAATTTGCAAACCAAAATGAAACCAAGATTTTATTAGTAGAATTAAAATTACAACTGCCTTTTAGGCTTACAATTGAAAATTAAAAACTCTTAAAATCTAGGAATCAAGTCTCCCATGGGCGCTTCCTCTTCGTGCTGAGATAGACATTAAGACCTTTTTCTTCGTGGAGTTGCTTCGTGAGCTCTAACACTTTCTTCTCACTAGTGCATAATTGAGCTCTAAAGGTATCTCGTTCTTCTTTCATCTGAATCCAGGACTTCTGCAATTCTTCAAGATCAGTGGGCATGTCAGGATGGAGAATTGTATAAGAACATCTTCTTCGGTGATAGGCTCCACAGTCACTGGCAAGATGGTTGTATATGGCATCATAAGTTTTTGGGTGCGAGCTCGTACCCATTTGAGATAAGGCTCCATGGGAATGGAATTCTTATACCCCAACGTCCTTCTATTAACCTTGTTTACCATGCCCCAAGCTTGTATGAACCTTTGCCGATACCCTTGAACATCATCCTCGTAGTTGAACATAATTCCTTGGATAAGCATATCATGGGGACCATCCCTTCGAGCATAACCGAACTGGCGTAGAGCAAGAGAAGGATTATAAGTGATACCTCCCCTAATGTTAAGGAGTGGGACATTAGGGAATTTCCCACAGTGCTCGATGATAGAGACATCTCCCATAAACCTGGAGTACCAAATAATATCCGAGTGAGAAAGTGACATTATCTTTTGCGACTAACCCAAACCTTGTTCGTTCTTCAATACTGATTGAGGAAGGTGCGAAATAAACCACCTAGACAGCAATGGTACACAACACATCAAAACCCCTCTTCTCTTCATGGTACAAGTTTGAAGGGAATGCAAGATATCTCCGAGCAAAGTAGGCATAAGGTTACGAGAGAGGAAAATCTTGACAGTATTCACATCTATGAGTAAGTCCGGATTAGGGAATAGTACTAACACATAAATTAGAAGAGCCGGGACATCTTCGAAATCTTGGAAATCCAAATCATCCCAAAACAATTGATTCTTTTCTAATAGGAACTTGACTAGGAAACCCTTGACTCCGCTTCTTGTTTCCCACTTGGATATAATGTCGGACCGTTTCAGATGCAAGGTTGCTGCAATAACCTCTGGCTTTGGAGCTTCCTCTAAATCGGTGAAAGGAATATGATCAAGAATAGTTACACTCAATAATTGGGAGAACTCTTCCATGGTGGGTACCAACTGATAATCAGGAAATGTGAAGCAATGGTGTTTGGGGTAACCAGGTTGAGAAGTCGACCATATTTCTTAGTGAATGATGAAGTCTCTAGAACCCTTGATACTAGTTCTTTGAGTTGGAGAGGTATTCTCACAAAGCTGATTCGGATGGTGTTTCTACGAATGGAAGCCATGATCTGCAAAACAGAACAAAGATAAATTCCCTTGGTCCTTGAAATGGTTAGTGAAATGAAAATGGATGTTATGATGCATGATGTTATGTTTTAAGAATTTAATCACACACAAGACCTTAGGTTTAGGCTTGCATGGGGTTTATAGGTAAATACCCTCTTGAAGTTTAGTTAGTTAAACCTGCCCAAAAAAAGTAACCGGGTTCTAAGGTGTCTCAATGTAGCGGTAGAAATGTTTAAGACTAAGCCATTGGATTGACTAGACTTTGTACAAATCAAAATAAAAATCTCCACCGCATTTTATTGTTTCCAAAGGAATTAGAAAAGAGCGAATAACCCAAAAAAGGGGGAAGGATTCAAGGTAAGGGGGTTGGTTATACAAAGGGAAGGTATTAGCACCCTAAACATCTACGGTACTCCACATGAACCTCTTTGTAAAATCTATATATTTTGGCTATAAAAATGTGTTGTACATAAAATGGATGGTGGAGGTGAGAAAAGAAATATTTTTTTTAATGATTTTTGCACCCGCCGCGATTGCAAATCTTTAGTGCCTATGTACCACCTTTCATGCAATAGGGGATCAGGGTACACGTAGTTCCTCTTTTATAATTTGAAACACAAGTGTGTTGGTGAATTTTAAGAGATAAGACATCATTGTCATTGTCCGTGTGGAAAACATACTTACTACCCAAAATCATGAGAAAGGAGAATTTGCATCATCTCAAAGTGGAGGATATGGCTTGGATTTTAAAATCAACAATGCCTCACTCAACACCCACGTGGAAAATATCTCACTTCACTACATACTGTAGAAGTATAGTTGTTGCATCACTACAAGGATTGACAAGAGTCTAACCTTTTGAGAAAAATTTTAAAGGTAAAAAGCCAAAGTTGATAAAATTCCCATTATTTGGATTGAAACCAAGAAAGCAAGGATACTAAACCTCTTCAAATATATTAAGTCTTCACAAAAATTGGGTAGAGTAACGGCTGTATACAGGTGAATTCCATATTACAAGCGGAGGATGTAATCACAAAAACCTGCACACAAAAACAAACAAGCAACCCAATGTCTTGAGGTAAACCTCAAGAGCTCTAGACAAAATAATCAGATAAGATCACAAGGTATCCAAGAGAGGACAAGGTTTCTAATCCTAAGTCCAAGAAAAATCCACTGCTCCATCATGCCAAGGATAGTAACCAAATAGTCCAAGTGCCATTAAGAGTTTTTTAGGGTTTAAGTTGGTTATTAAGTATTTTACAAAAAGGAAAAAGAAAAGCTCAAGTGAGCAAAGTAAAAATGACAAGAAATTAAATGCTCAAATGAGCAAAGATGAAAATGGCATGAAATGTAAAATGCTAAAAAAAATAAATAGTGCATAAAGCATAAAAGAATAAAAGAATAAAATAAAACAAGTCAATAATTAGTGGTTAGTTGGATGATCATCTTGAAACTTGCATTTGGAAATCATTAGAGGATTGGTATAACCAAAGCCTCCACACAACAAGTTGCATTTGCTTTTTGTCAAGTATATCATCCATTTGGAATTCTCATAAGTACCATTTAATGATCAACGATGTTTAAGTGATCTGCATTGACCAAAGGTGTTGTAGATCCATTAGAGGATTGGTAGAACCAAAGCCTCCACACAATGAATCTCAAGGTTATTGGATCAAAGAGATCAAATTAACATACTTGGGCTTGCAATTATAAGTTTGGGCCATGAATGATCATTTATTCGAATCCAGACAAAATTTAGCGCTATGTTAAGCAATCGTAAGTGGACTTATATAGAAGTCGCACCTATTTTGAGGCCGGTCAATAGCAATCTTTGCACCATTTATTTTGAGACATGATATAAAGATCATGCTCCAACAACATTTAGTGCAATAAGAAGGGGATGAGATGAAGAGGAATTAGGGTAAAAAGAAAAACCACATTTGAATTAATATTTAATCAAACTATTATTAAAATCATTCATCCATTTTTTGTGGAGTTAAACTCAACACCACGGATCCAATGATGTTAATAAAGCCATGACCAAAAAATCAACCCAAGACAGCCAGAAAATATTCACAAAATAATAATATGATTAATATATACATTAAAAGGTTTAAAAATGTAAAAAAAAAAAAGGAAAATAATGAGGAAAATATCAACTATATTCAAATTAATCAAGAAACAAAAAATAAGACCAGGGAAAAATCAGAAAAGAGGCCAAGTAATTTTATGAAATTTTTGGGAATTTTTTAAATGTCAGAAACTATTTTTAAAAATTAAAATAAAATGGTAAAATAAACAAAAATGGTAAAAAATAGTAAATTCAGAAATAAAAATAAAATAAAGTCACCAATATTTGTCGCAATATCATTAGATCATTCTATAATTTTTTTCAGAATTTAAAAATGTGTAAAAGTATTTTTAAACATTTTAAACAAATCAAATAAGTGTAAAATTCATAAAAAATACCAAAACACAAAAATAAATTGTGAAAAAATAAAATTCTGAAAGAGAATAATCAAAAATATTTTTCATAATTTTTTCAGATTTTTTGGACTAAAAATGAATTTTCTATGATTTTTTGAAATATAAAACAATTAAAATATAAAAATCAGAAAAAGAAAACAATAGAAAAAGATGTGGACCATTGGATGAGAGTCAAAACGCGTTAGTAATCAAATCCAAAGGATCTGGCGCGCTGTGCATATCATGGTCTTTACTGAATAATGTACAGGATCATTAAATAAATCATAATTTGAAAGTAACAAATGTCACGCTTTCATTGGTTAGAAGATGACATGTTGGTCATCTTCAACCTCTAGCCCTCACGAATTGCAGGTCCCTCCAACTGTAAAATTAGAAGCTCAGACCTATGCCATTCACTTCGTCTCTTCAAGATGAAGAGAACCCCACCTTCGCGACAAATTTATAGAAATTGTAACTCAAGCAATTTGGAAAGAAAGTTTTGAAAGGGGATTTGAAAATTTATGATCAAAATGTGCTTCCAGATGAAAGTGAATGTTGCGACTAGAACCAGGGCAATGAGAGCAACACAATGATACCAAAGTTTTGAATAATTGATCAAGGAATCTACCTATTGAAGTTGAGTTGCAGAGCTCTGGAACTGGACTTCTATGGAGCAATGCAGGGCACGATTCTTGAATGTAATTGTATGGTTAGGTTCAGGGAAGATCAAGGAAGGTGAATTGATGAAAAAAATGGATTGAAAAAGGCTTGAGAATAGGATTCGAAGTAGCTGAATTCTGAGTTGTGAAGCAAGTTTGGCAGGGTGATTCTGGCTATCTAAGCTTGGGAAATTGAATGAGGGATGATCCTCTATTTGTAGGGAATCTAATGGAATGCTCAAGCGCGTGGAATGATGCAAATTGGAGGGAAATCGTGTGATCCTGATACACGAGCAAAGTGTGATCTGATTTGCATAAAAACTCATCAAATCCTTGCGTTTCAAGGCTCTAATCCAATTTGGCAACTTGGTTAAACATGTTTAGATCACAAACACGTGCTAATTTAATGTTTAAAGGCCAAAACATGGATTTCAAATTCTGACTTATGGTGAGACTTCTGTTCCAAGTTACCAAGTTCATTCCAATGGAATTTCCACCTCAAGGAGTCTTAGGGGAAAAAATATTGATGCTTTGGAAATATGAGGTAACAAGCTTTGCAATGGAAAAATAATGGAATTAAATGGATGCTTGAGCTGAAAGTTACATGGAGTCAAAGTTGGAGAAAAAGAGTTGACTTTCCATACTTAGAAATATTTCAAATTCTTCTTAAAAATGACTTATATTCTCTTGCATCCAAACATGGCCTTGCACTTAGAATTTGCTCTTGATCAAAAAAGATGGAATGAAGTAGACCTCTTGAATGACACTTTTCAATTTGAACCACTCAAAATATCCAAAAATGAGCAAGTTATGACTTGTTGAAGTTGGCCAAAAATCATGAAATGACCTATAATCTCTTGCATTCTTAAGGCAACTTCCATCCATTTTTTCACTTTGCACATAAAAGAAGGCATGAAGGACACATCCTTAGGGTCATCATGAAAAAATAATGGACTCAAGGTGATAAAAATTGACCAAGTTATGATCATTTGAAATCACATTATGAAAAATTGGGGATTCATCTGGATGACTTGTAATCTTTCCTCTTCACCAAGTTTATTCCACATAAAAAGTTCTTAAAACTTTTGAAGTGATTTGTTGGTAACTCTTTGAAGAGAAGAATGTTTTTGGAATCATTCAAAAATACCAAAAGATGAGCAAGATATACCCCTCTGAAGTCCAAAACCCTAGCTTCTAGATCAAGAGAATGCTTGGTGGAACTTTGCCAAGTTTGAACAAACTTTTTGTGCCAATATTCTTCCTTTGTGAATAGAATTTGTTGGGGATGATGATGATGAATCATGGACACCAAAACTACTTCCATACCAACTTCAAAACAAATTCAATGGTGAGATTTGGATCTCTCAAGCTTTTGACTAGGGCATGGAAATAAACTCATGAACCCATGATGCAACTTGATAAACCTAATTGCTTTTACCTACATTATTAACAAGTAAGACCAACCAATATTGTATTTGTTAATTAGAGAGAAAATCTAAGCAAAATATCCATGATCACCAAAGAAAACAAAGCCAAGGTGCTTGGTGACTCCTCAAAGAGCAAGGTTATAGATAGAGAGAGGAACCAAAAGCCCTAATGTGATTTTGTGGTGATTGAAACAATATGGTATGATGAAGGGATCTTAGGGGCAAAAATTAGGGTACAACACTCAATATCACTGATCTTTCATTATTAGTCATTGTTTCAGCTCAGGTGATCTTTTCTCGTGGCCGAAATTTCCTGAAAGTCCAATCTCAATGAGTGTAGTAGCGAATATCAACCAATCCTCAGCTTTATACCGAGGCCGGCTATCTCACTACTTTTCTAATGGCCAAGTTTGTTAAACTAAGGTTCTAAGGCCAGTTATTGCTTTATGACACCACACAGTGGCCCCGTATTCTCCTCGATTTAACACAAGGGATACCGGTACCAACAAATGTGTCACACTAACGCAGCCATCACTTCAACCATATCGGTCTACGTCGTACAATCTCCACGATCTATTGCTGCTTACCTAAAAGTGCCGCAGATCCGGGTATAGGATCTTTAACAGTAACCCTAGTAAACCCTTTAAAAATAAAGCATACAAAACACACAAGGAAAGAAATTTTAAAATGATCTAACTCTAAGGTAACCCCACTTTTTATAGTTTTCCCAGCAGAGTCGCCAGTTCTGTAATACGGTGGCAGAACCAACTGTTATACTAGTTTTGCGTTTGTATTCACAAATGTTGCAGTAAGCAAGAGCTGCCACCGACTTTTCTTTTATCCAAAAAAGGAAAGGGTGAAAATAACATAAAAAGACCTTTCGAGATTATTTCTGAGTAAGGGGGGTAGATTATGGAAAAGGAATGTTGTTGTACCCCAAAATATTCCCTCCCATATTCTCCAAGATTTGCAAAGAGCATGCTTCAAAATCTCCCAAGGGTTGCATAGTCCAATTGCCTCCTAACAGTCAAAAATTAGGGTTTTGGTTCTGGCAAAGAAATTGAAGTTTCCAAGGGTCCAAACAAGTCCCACATGCCTATAAACATTTTCAAGCATCCTTACGTCAAGTTTCAAGACTTACAGCACAAAATTGCACAGTCAAAAACCCTAATTGCTCAACAGCCAACTACAGGGGCAAAATGGTCATTTGACAGTCAAAAGTCCAAATTTTTGGTCAGCATCTTATTTTGAGTCCACAAACATCATTTGATCAATTCTTGATCATGATTCTCAAGGCATGGCTCAAAAAGTCTCAAGATGCAAAAGTTTCTATATTTGGACAGCTGAAAAAGTCCACTGTAACTTGAACAAGGCATAACTTCCACATGGTTTATCAGAAAAATTCCATCCAAAGCTCATTTTTAAGAGACTGACATTTCCTACAACTCCTCTTCACACTTCAAGTCCAAGAAATTCTCTCACAAAAAGTTATCAATCTCAACATTATAGGTCATTTTCAAAAGTCAACAAAAAGGCACTTTAATTCAAAGACCATAACTTGAGATTGGTAAATTAAAATGACATGGGACCAAAGGAATTGGTTAGAGGACTTCACGGCCTTTCCAAAATGTCCAAGAACATGATCAAAGCTTAAAAATTGAGCAAGATATGCCTTATGGAAGTTGGGAAATTTTTGGGAATTTTGAAAAGTCAACTATGCTTCAAATGCCTCAAAATTGCTAATGGGCCACAATTTCTTCCAAGAATCATCACCCAAAAGCTATGCACGACCCATTGACATCCAAGGGAGTTATTTTATCATTTTTGATTAATTATTTGAATTATTATTATTATTAATTCATTTAATTAAAATAAAATATGACAAAAATAGAAAATCATGTTTTCCAATCCTTTTGTGCATCATATTCTCTCATTAAAGCCTCAATATTTCGTGCATACTCAAAAAAGGCAAGAATCTTCAATGATTGGCATCAAAAAGGAATGAAAAAGATTGAAAAAGATTATGGAAAATCACAAATTGGAAAAGCATTTAAACATGGATTTTGGACTTGTTTTGTGAACCTAATTCACTCCACATATAAGCAGAAACACAACCCTAATCCCAAGAACAAGCATGCTGCGCTCAAACTCAAAGAACAAAACTTGTATTTTTTCATAAAAACCTCAAATCTGTTTTCATAGTTTCAGTGTGTTGCAAGGCCTAAAAACTACTCCATAATTTTGCCAAGACGACCAGGAAGCTTTCCCAATCAAAATCACATCCTCTAACCTCAAGAACTGGTAGAACACAGTCGCCCTGTTCATGAGATTTTTCTTAATCGTAATTGAATTTACATGCCATATCAATGCATTTTCATTATTGTTTTACACTAACATGATCATAATGAAGCTTTTGGTGTCTTTTAATTGAACTAATCTTGCTTGTATAGAAAATTGCCATGGACATTTTTTAGGGTTTCAGGAACCTTGAATTGGGGTTTCATACATAAGGAAAAATTGGCCGTCCTAACCAGTACCATTGAACTCAGAAACTCCAGACGAATCTAACCATACCATCGCGCTCAATTTATGATAAGGCCTGCTCTAATCGCTATTTTTGTATATTGTGGTTAGTGGGGGTTTAAAACCCCCGCTACTTGTTTGATATTTTTGCAGAAAAGAAGAAGATGATGCCTGCGTGTCTGGACGTGACTGGGAGATTCAAATCTTCGCGCTAATTTTTTTGTTTTACATCAATAGCATTTGTTTTCATATGTATTGATCAGGTTCCATTAGTTTAACAAATGAACGCACTAGCTCAGTTGGTAAACACGCTGGCAGGCAGGTATTGGGACCTGGGTTCGATTCCCAGGTCCCCCACTTATTCAATATATTTTGTTTTAACATGCTTCTATGCAGTACTTCATCAAGGGTCTACCATACAGCCTCATCATCTGGCTTGCCACGCGTCCAACAACTCCAATCCAAAGGCCAGGATAGGCAGTCCACCATGGACACCAGTCAACGCCTCCACACGCAAGTCTGAAAAGTAAAAAAGGCCTCATTCAAATGGGCCTAATTGCTACAAACAAACCTCCACAATTGGGTCAGCAACCCTTCTTGTTTGTATTTCTTTCTCTTATTTCTTTTTCTATTTTTTTTATTTGTTTTAACTTAATTATTTTCTTTTAATTCCTTAAATTAATTTTAAGATTATACAAAAATGCAAAAAAATCAGAAAATCATAAAAATAAAAATATGCCTCATTTAATATTTAATTCACTAATTATTTTGTAAATAATTTTAATGATCATTTTAGTTTTAATTTAGGGTTTTAATTTTTATTTACTTCTTAATAACTAAAAAATATAAAAATAGGTTTTTAGTACATTTTGATCCTCTTTTTTAATAAATATTCTTTTCTTATTATAATTATTATTAACCATTAATTATTTTTGTAAATACTTGTAATTAATTAATTAGGGTTAAATTAGGTTAAACTTAAACAATTTTCTTTAATAAATTAAAAACAATTTAGAACTAGGGTTTTATTTAACTTTTAATTCCAATTAATTCTCTTTAATTTCATAAATCCAAAAAACATAAAAAATAAGTTCTTTTTCTCATTTAATAATTAAATCAATTTTCAATTCCAATTTAATTTCTTTAAAGGGTCAAATGCCCTCGCACTCGATTCTTAATTCTTTTCGCGCATTTATTTTTTATTTCTTTTATGAATGTAATGTATTTGCCCCAAAGCCTTGTAATAGATAATTAGGATATTTACTTTCCGTACTTTTGTTCAAATCGGGTCTTGGTTTAATTTGGCGATGTAGACCCGCACCTTGTAATAGCGTAGGACCTTTATTTTTCCGTACTTTAAATTCTGCACCCTTAACTGCTAATAATCACATGAAAGAATGTATGCCCGAATAAAATCAAAGCGTAGCTCACCCAATGCATGATCAAGACAAATAATAACTGAAAATGACACACAATTCACACACCACTCCTAGGGTACGCCTCACTGTTGCCTTGCCTCTCGAAACGTGGTCGTCGAGTAGAGGACGTTTTAGTAAGTCCTCATGTCCATGAACATGGCATGGGGGTAGCTTCTAAGGTGTCCTACTATTGCTCTGGTGACCACACTGTCCCTAAAAAACAAATTGACCCGAACACCTCCAACGGTGGTGCTACCTACCTCTCAATGGTGGGATGGCACTACCTCAAGGACATTTATACAGACTAATTCCTTAGGGTAGGTAGATGACTCGTAGATACTTGCTCTAATTCAAAACAAATCAAAAAACTTCTTTTCACACCGACACTTTGCAAAAAGCTTTCAAAAACAACTTTTCAAACACTCTTGAGGACTGATACAAGAGTCAAACTGAAATTTTAAACGAAACTTTTTCAAACCCACTCACCTTGAAAAGCAAACAAACCTTTTGAAAACACAAATGAGCAAGTATCTAAGATCCCATGGATAACCATGGATAGAAAGGGTGCTAACACCTTCCCTTTCTATAAATCTACCTCCCGAACCGAGAACTAATCTCAATAAGGAATTTTTCTGTGCTTTTGTCCTTTCCATATTGGAGAAAATAAAAGACGGTGGCGACTCTTGCTTCCGCGACATTTCGCGAACCAGCATTAAACAGTCAGTTCCAGATCCACCGATCACAAATGTGTTAGCACCCTTTCCATCTGTAGTTATCTACGGGCTCTTAGATGCTAGCTCATTTGAAAATACCTTGTGTTTTGTGTGTTCAAAAAAAGTATCTTGAAAAGCCTCCTTAGTGCGGCGAACTTTATAATGTTTCTCGTATTGTTAAGAACGTATACAAAGTGTTTTGAAAAGAGTTTTGTGTATGTGAATTTTTTTTAGCAAGCATCTAAGAACTATCTACTTTACTCAAAAGGTTTTGTTCTTTTACTCCTTTCCTTTAGACAATGCTATCCTACTATTAGTGAGTAGGTAGCCCTATCGTCGAATGTTTGAGGGACAATCAAAGGGTCATCGTTACAGTCACAAAGGAAACTGGGTAAGATACTTTAGTAACCACCCTAGGGTTTTAAGATCATACTGAGGAAACATCGAGACGATCATTTTTTAGATCTTTAAACTCGAGGGTAGCCTCTAAAATTTGTCACGTTTCGAGAGTTGTGACTATTTTAATCCGAAGGCAACCGAAGTGGGGGTATCCTAGAGGTGCGCATGTGCGAGTGCGTTGTGTTTCAGCTATTTAACTTGATGTTAGGTTTGCTACGTTTTGTTTTTAATTTTCTTGTCATGCAATCCTATTACAATACATCTAAACAATTCAAATACGTACAGGAAATTAAAATGCAAAATTTAAAACCTAACTATTACCTGGCTTAAGGGAGGGGAAAAATTACAAGTCCAAAAAATGGGGAAAGTAAAAAGCAGTAAATGTCCTAGTTATTCTATTAAAACTCATAAGAATATACATTAATAAGAAAATAATAATGTGATAATGCTAAACGCGCGTGAAATAAAAAGGACGTTTAAAACCCTAGAAAGTTCTAAGTAAAAGAAACTCTTTTTTGTTATTTTTGTTTATTTGGGGAAAATATTAAATTAAATTAAATCTCATTAATTATAATAAAAAGGAAAAATAAATTTATTAATTAAAAATAAATTCTAAGCAAATCTAATATTTTTTGGCATTTTTGTTTAAGAAATATTAAAATTTTAACCTAATTCTAATTGGTTTTAATTTATGAAATGAAGTTAAAATAATAAACTAAATTAATTTATGAAAATTAAATATAAAATAAAACCTAAATCTAAGTTTTTTATATTTTCTTTTTCTGATTTTATGATAAAATAAAATTGGTTCCAAAAAAATGCAAAAAAACAATTAAATAAAAAAGAAATGATAAGAAAATAAAAAAAAACTATTGGGCCTGAAGTTTGAAGTAAATGGGGGGTGTAACTTGGAATTTGTTAGGCCCATGTCTGGGGAGGCCCAGACTTGCGCTGACTCCAGTGAGGGAGACCCCTTGTTGGTCCATGATGAGGCTGCACGTTTGGGGCGCTGGATCAAAATTAGCTGGGATCTGATGGTGATGATTAGATGATGTATAGTGCACGCCTTAGATCTGGGAGCACTAGATCTGCAAGAAACATATTATAAAAAACAAAAATCCAGACCTGGGTATCAAACCCAGGTCCTTCCCTATTGAACGCGCTTGTCTCACCACTCAGCTAACCTGTCATTCGTTGATACAAACAATGAAGTAACAATATATGTGAAACATCAGAAAATGCTAAGGTGGAAACGCGCACGCTGTACTGCGTCCCCCATTATTTTAATGAACCAATCAGGATGTGACTTGAGGCCACGCATACCCTCGCCTGAGTCAACGAAGTCAGAGACACCGGAGTCAAACTCCGGTCGTGTTCTCCGATCCTCCAAAATATTGAAACCTGCAGAATCATTGGATTAAGGATAAACTAAAGGCCCTACCCCATGTAAAATTGTGTCCTGATTTCAAATATGGACCTATTTTAGCCTGAATCGATTTGAATTGTGCGCTTCGAAAGCAAACTCGGATAGTGCCCTAACAATGGCACGATCTCATCCCTGCTCTTATACTCGCATCTAACATGTTAGTTCGAATGCAAACATCATAAATAACATGAATATATGCTTAATATGGATTTAAACGGTATATTTTAGAAGTTTGAGATCAGAGAAAGGTTACCAATCGGAGGGGTGGTACGAGGGAGTTCCTGCGTGCGTTGGGATTGCCTAAGGATTGGGAATGGTTCCTAGAACCTTCAGGAGGAGGATGGAATGCTTCTTTTGGATCGAGGAGGCCTGGATCGTATGAAAAAGTTTTGCACCACTTTGAATTATTTTTTAATCAAAACCCTAGCCTTTGTGAAGAAGTTGGGTCCCCCCTTTTCTTCTGACTTTGTTGTGTATATGTAGAAAGAAATATTAGGTTAACAAATGAAGCAAAAATCCCCTCCAATCATGGTGTTTCAATTTGCTTTTAAAACTTTCCAAAAGAAGATTTTTCTTCCTTTCTTGGCCTCATGCATTTTTGACAGCTATTTTTGAGCTTTTTGGGCCTCCAACATGGTCAATTCTCATGCCCTACACGCCTCACACATTAATCTTACATTTATTTAATTTATTTTGAATTTATTTGAATAAAAAATCCAAAATAAATATCAAGGGCATTCATGGGTGGGTTTATAGGTTCTTAGATGTGTCATGGATATATTTAAGTCTCAAAAATTGGGCCCATCAACCTAAAAACAAAAATTTGCTCAATGTGTATTTCTTGAAATTTCTAAAAATTCTCCAACTTGTGCAAACCATAACTTGCTCAATTTTTATCTTTTAGAGATGATCTTTGACTTTTTAGAAATCTCAAGATGTTCCCTAATATCTCTATGTTGACCATTTTTTCATTTGGAGGATTCATCTTGATGTAACTTGCCTTGACAAAAAATGCCTTTTGTTGACTTTCAAAAAGACTTGTAATGTATTGGCTCATATCTTTCCAATGATGCATTTTTTGAACTTGAGGACAAATGAAAAGTTATAGGGAATTGAATTTTATTCACAATAAGCTTTGGTTGGGGTAAAATGGATGAAGCATGTGAAAGTTATGTCTGGTCAAAGTTCAGTTGACTTTCTCTAGGAAACCCTAACTTTGCCCTTTTAGATTCTTGATAATTTGAGAGCATTCCTTGGGGAATAATGATCAAACCTTGATCAAATGATGGATGTCTCTTCAAAATGTTGATCTTGAGAAAAAATCTTGAAGTTTGACTTTATATTGGTCATAGTTGAGTTTTGACCTAGTATAGTTGATTTCCAAGCATTTGAGCAATTGATCGAGCAAGCTTGTAAAGCAAGGCATGAGACTTGGCATTGAGATTCTTGAGGACATTTTAGGGACCATGGAAATCACTTGAATCCTTCGCAACCCAAAATTCTTTGTGAGAAGCGAAACCCTAGTTGGAAGTTAATTGCTTAGGAGGAGAATTTATCTGGCCAATTCTTTGTCAACCTTGAGCAATTGAGGACCTCAATGATCATGTCTTGAGTAAAATGGGAGGGAAAATTTTGGGATACAACACCAACGACATTGTATTAAGGGCTTTTGATGGTTCTAAAAGGATGGTTCATGGAGAGGTTGATCTCCCTATCAAAGTTGGGTCTCAAGTCTTTAACTCAACATTCAATGTGATGGATATCTGTCCTGCTTAGTCTTGCCTGCTTAGACGCCCATAGATACGTGGGGCAGGTGCGGTGACTTCCACACTACATAAAAAGTTGAAATATTTGGTCAAGGGGAAATTGTTACCGTTTGTGGTGAAGAAGAGTTTATGATTAGTCATCTAAATTCATTCAAATATGTTGAAATGGATGACGAGTTCATTGAAACTCCTTGCCAAGCATTTGAAGTAGTCTATCCCATGCTTGTTGTTGCCAAGGAAACTCCTGACACTCCCGAAGCTTCTAAAAATACATCGAGGATGGTCTCTCTCAAAGATGTTCGTGATGTTGTTGAAGAAGGAGGTTGCACCATTTGGGGACAACTTCCTGATTTCCCTTTCAAGTCCGACAAATGTGGATTGGGCTTCACTTTCAAAGCTCAAAAGGAGGTTTAACATGCTTTTGCAGGGAAACCACCTCTCCGCATTACTAACCATGAGGTTAATTCCCTTGAAGACTCTTATGTTGATAGAGACTTTGACGACTGGATCTACCTGACTGCTTGTGAAAGACTCAACAACTGGCAGACCAAGGACTTCATTCCAATCTCCTACAGCCAGGAGTAATTTCCATTTACTGTTTTTAGTACTTTGATAACTTTGTCTATAATTTCCATTAAAACAATGACTTTAACCATGTGCCTTGCCTGGGGAACAACGATACATTTGTTAAGGGTTTGTCATTTTCATATGCCATATGCTCATTTTAATGAAAAAACATTGGACTATTTTGCATTCAGATTTTGTGCTCTTTGCCTTTCATTACTTTATTGCATTTTCAAAATATCCATGTAACCTTACATGCACACACACACATTTGCAGATCCATATCCACTCCGGATCTCATTGACAACGACTCTGCTATTTCCATATATGACTTTGAAAGTCAAATCTATCAAGCCGAAGATGAAGGTGATGAAGATTGTGAAATACTTGGGGAGCTCGCCAGACTTCTAATACAAGAGGAAAAGGTCATTCAACCACATGAGGAATCAGTTGAAGTGATAAACATGGGTACTGAGGCAGACAAAAAAGAAGTCAAGATCGGCACCAATTTGGAAAACAATGTCAAGAGAAAATTGGTCCAAATGTTACACGACTATGTTGAAGTGTTCGCTTGGTCATATAAATATATGTTAGGGCTTGATACTGATATCGTAGTTCAGTGTCTGCCAATGAAGGAAGGTTGTCCTTGGGCCAAGCAAAAGTTTCATCGCATGCGGCCAGATATGTCTAAAAAGATCAAAGTTGAGGTAATGAAATAGTTCAATGCAGGTTTCCTGGCGGTGATGTCATATCCCCAATGGGTTGCAGATGTGGTCCCAATTTCCAAGAAAGATGGAAAAGTTCGTATATGCATAGACTACAGAGATTTGAATAGGGAAAACCCCAAAGATGATTTCCCGTACGATATATCGATGTCTTGGTTGACAACATGGATCAACACAAATTTTTCTCCTTTATGGATTGCTTCTCCAGATACAACCAAATCAAAATGGCGCTCGAGGACATGGAGAAAACCACCTTTGTCACACAGTGGGGCACCTTCTTCTATAAGGTCATGCCTTTCAATTTGAATAATGCAGGCGCAAATTATCAACGGGCTATGGTAGCTCTATTTCATGATATGACTCATCATGAGATATAAGTCTACGTGGATGATATCATTACAAGGTCGCAGACTGAGGAAGAACACCTTGATCACTTGCATAAGCTATTTGAAAGGATGAAGAAATACAAGTTGAGGCTGAATCCCAACAAATGCATATTCAGGGTGAGGTCTGGAAAACTCCTAGGGTTTGTCGTTAGTGGAAAAGGTATTAAGGTCGACCCTGTAAAAGTCAAAGCCATACAAGAAATTCCAGTTCCCTGTACTGAGAAAGAGGTCAGAGGTTTCTTAGGTCGACCAACTATATTTCCCGGTTCATATCTCACTTAACTGCTACTTGTGAGCCAATTTTCAAACTATTGAAGAAAGATCAAGTATTCAGATGGAATGATGATTGCCAAGCAGCTTTTGATAAGATTAAATAATACTTACAAGAACCTCCCATCCTGATGCCTCCAGTTGAAGGAAGACCTGTGATTATGTACTTGACCGTTGTAATACGGTGGGAGAACTGACTTGGGTGTTTTGAGTTTTATCGGAATTGTTGCGGATAGCAAAATTCTCCACCGACTTTTCTTTTATCCAATAAAAGAAGGGGTGAAAAGAACAAGAAAGACCTTTTAATAATTTTCTTGAGTTCGGGGGTTAGGTTATGAAAAAGGGAAGATGTTAGCACCATTTTCATCTGTAGTTATCTACGGGCTCTTAGTTGCTAGCTCACTTTAAAATGCTTTGTTTGAAATGTGTTTGTGATAGTTTTGAAAGTATTTTTGAAAAGCGTCTTCGTTTAGGAGAACTTTGTAATGATTCTCGTCTCTATAAGAATGCATATAAAGTGTGGACTTTTGAAAATATTTATTAGAAAGTGTTGGTGTGTTAAATATGTTTTAAAAATGGTTGTAAGAAAGCAACTATGAACGTTCTACCTACTCATAGAGTCTTTGTTCATTTCCTCCTCCTATAGATATTGCTATCTTACCATTGATTGATAAGAAGCCCTATCATTGGATGTTAAGGGACGAGTGTGGGTTATCGTATAGTCACAGAAAGAAACATTATAGGATACTTTAGAAATTTTTGTAAGGGTCTAAGATCATTTATAAAGGCAACATTTGAAGGGTCATCGAGGAACTATGATCTTGTTTTTTTATTGTTTTTGCTAAAGTATCCCACATTTGTGTAACATGACTAATTTTATCTTAAGCAACAAGTGAGGTTAGCCAAAGGGGTGCAAGTTTGCAAAGTGTTTGTTTTCATGCTTTTTTTTGTCTTTGAATTAGGCTTTTCTACTTGTTGATTTTATGTCTTGCCATATAAACCCTAATTACTAGCATTTATATTGAAAGCGATAAATTGCGGAAATGTAAAATTCTACGCTATTACATCATTTGGGAATGGGGATATAATTCACAAATGGGGAAAAAAAGAAAATAAACCCTAATTTACTATTACAACCATATTGAGTCTGAACATATAATGTACAAGAATAATGAAGGCAATGTGAAAGGAAAAGAAAATTGTTTTTGTTTAAGTTTTTAAATGAAAGATTTTTTAACCTAATTAAACTAAAAAGAGAATGGTTGATTAGTCTAAGTTAAATTAAGAAAACTAAACCTAAATTAAATAAGAAAAAGAAATAAATTAATTAAGAAAACAATTCTTAGATTTTTTATGAAAAGATTTTAACCTATTTAATTAAAACTAAAATGAATGGAAAGAAACTAATGAATTAAACTCCTAAGTTCTAAATTAATTTAATTAAAATAAACTAAGTCTAATATTAATTTAATTAAGAAAATAAATTTGTTAAAGAAATGTTTTTGGTCATTTTGTCTAAAAGAAATAAAAAAAAATACTAAATATCTAAATAATAAATATAAAATACTTTTGGTATTTTTGGTTAATAATAATAATAATAATAATAGTAATAATAATAATAATAATAATAATAATAATAAAAATACAGAAAAATAAAATAAAATAAAATATAAAAATTAAAGTCAGGAGGGTGTAAAAGTAAAAAGGGTGGTTTGAGTGAAGAAAACAGTTTTTGTTTGATTTTAGGCCCAAATGTATTTTTGTAGTCAGAAAAAGGAAATAAGTAAAATAAAACAATGGGCCAGCATGTTGCATAGTGATCTGGGGGTGTTGCTGAGAAAAAATGGCAAGGCCGAATAGAGGGAGGCCCAGCGCTGCAATCAAACAAAAAAGTGAAACAAGAAAATAAACAAAACGGACGTTGGGGCTCGAACCCAAGTCCAAGAGGTAACAGGAGCGCGCTTTAACCACTGGGGTGGTGATACATTAGTGTATTAAAACAAAACCATCACATTATATTTTAAAACAAGTTCATGGCCTGTATCTTCTTCTTCCTCGCGCCAGACCTTCAACATCCATTTTTGAATTTTGTATCTTCTTCATCTCTCAACCAATTGCAAAAATGTAAACATCAAAGTTGCTTGAAATTTACCCATGATTCTATAAATATAAATAACTAAAGCTATAAATCAAAGATGAACGAGAATTTCTAATGGTACCAAATTCTAACCTAACTTTTTCAGAGATTTCAAACCGAAAATTCTCCCAACTCAAGCAATATAAATGAATTCTAAGGACATGGTCAGCTTCCGGGCTATGATGTCTACATTTTGTCTTTGAAAATGGAAAGTTAACAATTCCTATATGGAGATTTCAAAAATCAGAAAACTTACCTCAAAAATAGATTTTGTGTTTTGCAAATGAGCTTGATTCAAAGTGCTGCAATGATCAGGTTAGCTTCCTCGAGTCTCTAGGAAGCTAATGCAATTCTTAGCTTGAGTTGAAAGTGGCTGAAATGGCCTGGAGAAGTCAAGTTGCAGACCCCTATTTTTGAGTTTGGACAATGGTGAAAATGGTGTTACAGTTTGGAAACAGGGGTTGGGATGAGTTGTACTTGAGGTAAGGAAGCTTTTGAGATGATTTGGAGAGGAAACGCACGAGTGGTTTGAGAGATGGGAGTTTTTAGTCAGATTCTGCACAATAATGGAGTTTTGTGTTAAATTTGAGTTTAAGTGAGTTTTAGGGCTTGAGAATTCGTGTCTATGCTTGTAGAAGGACGCTCAATTTATAGGCAAAGGCTTGGAGTGCTCAAGTTGATCAGAATTCAAATTTACATGTTTAAACTCAACATGTGATTTTTTTGACAAAACAAGTTTCAATGCTTTGTACTTCTTGATCAATAGTTATTAATAACTTTAAACACAATGTTTCTAACTTTGTAGATGGAGTGTAATCAGAACAAATAAGTTAGGAGCTCAATGCATTGACTTTGGGTATAAAGCTTGCTTTATAAGAATGAAATGGTTTCTTTCTTCCCAAAATGACAACCTGGTTTGGATAATGCTTGAATCAATTGGATAAGGGATCAATCAATTATGTAAACCATTAATTATGGAGTGAAACACAAGTTTGAGGCATGCAAAGTAAGATTATGCAGCATGGTTTATGGATTTGGTCATGTGTTCATCACCAAAAAAAATGCCTTGTAATTCATGTTTTGAGAGGCCAACTTCATCTCTTCGATTCTCTTAGCTCGATCATGATCTCAGTGAGTTATTGGACATTTTGGAAAGCTTGGAACATCCCTTAAAACTTTCATGTTTTCCATTTTTGAAGAATCCAATTGGAACTATGTGAAAATTTGTCATGAAGTTAGATAAAAAAATCTGCCTAAACTAGTCAAATTTTCACTAAGTGTTTTTACACAAAGTGCATGACTTTGTGAATCCATAACTAAAAATAAAAGAATTTATATAACTTGTTCCATTCTACAAAGTTATATATATCATTGAGATCTACAACTTTCATGTTGGAAGTTTTCTTTGAATCATTTTGTATCATGGTGAAAAGTTGGCATGAAGTCATGAAAAAAATAAGGCTTTAAAACACTTAAAAAATATTCTAAGTCTTGAAAACTTTGACTTTTTCAAAGACTTTTGAATTACTTGATTTTTTTATGATCAAGCTTCATATTTTTACATGTCTTGATGAAATTTGATCTTTGAAACTCAAATTTGATAAAAAAAAGTCAAAGTTTGACTTTTGGTGTATCAGTTGACTTTTCATCAGTTGACTGAATTTCAACTATCAATCAATTGATCTTGAGAAATGTTTTGAGAGATGAAATTATTTAAACAAGTTGTAGTTGAATCCTTAAGATTGTTCTTCAAGACATTAGATCATGTATTAGGTCAAAAACCCTTGACCAGTCAAGTACAGTCAAAACCCTAATTTTGACTATTTTGCCCTTTTGATTATTTGAACATTTTTTCTTGGGGAATTGTGATCCGAACTTGATCAATTGATATATATATATATATATATATATATATATATATATATATATATATATATATATATATATATATATATATATATATATATATATATATATATATATATATATATATATATATATATATATATATATATATATATATATATATATATATATATATAACTTCAAAATGTTGATATTGGTCAAAAATCTTGAAGTTTGACTGTAGGTTGACCACAATTGACTTTTTTTATCTAATATAGTGATTTTGGGTCATATGATTAATTGACGAAGAAATTTTGAGATGCAAGACTTGAAACTTGATATGAGCATTCTTTAAGGTCCATAATGATCCATGAAAGTCAATTGAAGCACTAGAAGTCCAATTATCCTTGTGAAAATCCCAACCCTAATTTGAGGAATCAGTGTTGAGGAGATAGCTTGACCTATTCAATACTTGTATAATCTTGAAACATTGAAGATCTTTATGATAAATATATTGATAAAAGAGAGGGAAAATTTTTGGGTATAACAGCTGCCCCTGTTCAATCTTCTTAAACCTGAAGAGTTAGATTGGCGGGTCCGCCATTCGTGACTTGAAGGTGGAAGATGATTGAACACTAGAGTGCCCAGAAATTTTCACTTGATGATGTGTTAGTTGATTATGTCAGGAACGAGCTTAAAGATGCCATTTGGAGAAGTGATAAAGAATTTTTCAGAGATGGACTTACAGATGCCATCCAGAGTGACTGTTGGTAGAAATTGGAAGAAGTATCAGAATAAATCATTGGTCAATTTATACTGAATTAGTAGATCTCCCGGACTACCACTGAAGATGAAGAGTATTTGTATCTTCAACTTTGTTTAGAGTGTTCCGTTGGGGATTCCTGTCTCATTGTTTTTGAGGAAATTCTGTGGGGAATGTCGATTTCTGCTTGAGGGATAGAGTTTAGGAAATTTGGTTGTCCATTACTCTACTGGGGAATTATAACTTGACTGGGGAGAGTAAAAGTTGACTGGTATCTGGTCGAATTCCAGGCTTTGGAGCAACTTTTTGGGGATAGTAATGACTCTGCTGGGGACAAAAGGGTTTTGTCCGTTGATTTGTATTAGTCTAAGAAAAAACTCGTGTTGGGGAATCTGTAGTTTGTTGGGGAAATAAACCCTGCCGAGGAGAATATTTTGAAGATCTTATTGGGGAGATGAATTCTTTTGGGAAGAACTCCATAAGGTTTCTTCTTTCAGTTATGACCAAACTCAGCTGGGGAGAGGGTTTTCAGGAGATTATACTTTGTGGGGATAATCTTATTGACGCAACTCTTTGGGGATATCCCAAATCCTTATGGAAATGCTTATTACATACATTTTTAAATAGCTAATCATGTTCATATGCATATGTTTATTAAATTTTAACCATTGGACGTTTTTGCACTTAAAACAGAAAAACAAAAAGTTTGCACTTCGAAGAATATTTGTATTGATGTTTTGCCTATAAATAGTCGTTTTTGTACAAGGAGACAGAAATCCTAGTAAGAGGAAATCATCGAAAGAAAGAAAGAAATACAAAGTGAAAACAAAATAATAGCCATGTGAAAGTAATCTCATTGGGTTCCAACTCCTCCATTTCTCCTATGTCTTCGAACATCATCCCTTGTCATTGAAAGAAGTTGATTGAATTGATCTTATACCGTTGAACTTGGACCTTGATAATAAAGCTGGATGTAGTGATTTCAAGGGACATAGTCATACGCTTCGATCCTTAATTTTTAACCGGACCGTCCTTTCGGGTTTTCAGTCCACTAGGATACCCTTTTTTTGCCCAAGCCTCTCTTTCGGGTTTTCGACTTGTCGGGTGTATAATCTTTTGTATATATCCCTAATTTTTGCCCGAACCCTTTTGGTTCGCCGGGATGCCCTTATTTTTTCCTAGGTATGTCAAGCTAACGGGTCATTTTTATACGTAGTATTTTTTAACTATGTCCGCGTTCATAGGATGCGGAAAATCTTCACCGTCCATAGTAGTTAGCATCATGGCACTGCCAGAGAATAATTTCTGAACAATAAATGGCCCTTCATAAGTGGGAGTCCATTTTCCCGTGGGATCTCCTTGAGGAAGAATGATGTGCTTTATTACCAAATCTCCAGTCTGATACACTCGAGGTTTGATCTTCTTGTTGAAAGCCTTGATCATACGCTTTTGATACATTTGACCATGAAAAACAACAACCAGTCTCTTCTTGTCAATTAAGTTCAACTCATCCAACCTAATCTGAATCCATTCTTCTTCGCCTAAGTATGCTTCTTTCATAATCCTTAAGGAAGGAATCTGAACTTCCACAGGAAGGACAACTTCCATGTCATATACTAAAGAGAAAGGAGTTGCCCCAATTGATGTTCGAGCCTAAGTACATTAGCCATGAAGACTAAATGGTAACATCTCGTTCCATTATTTATAGGTTACTACCATATTTTGCATAATCTTCTTTATGTTTTTATTGGCAGCTTCCACTATGCCATTCATCTTTGGTCTGTATGAAGAAGAGTTGTGATGCTTGATTTTAAACTGTGTACAAAGTTCAATGTTCATAGCATTTTTGAGATTGGTTCCGTTATCAGTGATGATCCTTTCAGGGAGGTTGTACCAGCAGATAAGGTTATGCTTGATAAATAGGGCTACAACATTCTTAGTGATTGAGTAAAATGAAGCAGCTTCGACCCATTTGGTGAAGTAGTCAATGGCAACAAGGATGAAACAATGTCAATTAGAGGCAATGGGCTTGATCTCTCCAATCATGTCAATTCCCCACATTGCAAGTGGCCATGGAGCAGTCATAACATTCAAAGGAATTGGACGCACATGAACCTTGTCGGCATAGATTTGACACTTACGGCAAGTCCTCGAGTGATGGTGACAATTAGTTTCCATAGTCGACCAATAGTAACCAGCCCTCGGAATCTTCTTAGCCATAGTGTGGACGCTAGAGTTAGTTCCAAAGACATCTTCATGCATATCTTCCATGATTTTCTATGCCTCCTTCTTGTCCATACAACGGAGCTGAGTAGAATCATGGTTGCGTTTGTACAGGATCCCATTGCTTAGGAAGAATTTGGCTGAGAACCTTCGCATGAATTTCTTGTCGTTGATTGAGGCTCCCTTTGGATACTCTTGTGCTTCAAGGTACCTCTTCACCTCATGGTGCCATGGCTTCTCCTCATCAGTGTCAATCTCATAATAGTGCGCAGGTTTGTCAAATATTTCAATAGTAATTCTAGGAGCTTCGTTGTCCCAATTGACCTTGAACATGGATGACATTGTTGCTAAAGCATTTTCCAACTGATTTTATTCTCTTGGAAAGTGTTCAAAGGTGACCTCTTTGAAGTAAGGGATCAAGGTTGACACAAGCTCTTTGTACAAGATTAGATTTGGATGTTTGGTATCCCATTCCCCTTTAACTTGACTAATTACTAAAGCTGAACCTTCATATACGCTTAAGATTTTGATTCTTAGGTCAATGGCAGCCTTAAGACCCAAGATGCACGCTTCATATTCGTCCATGTTGTTTGTACAGTCGAAGCATAGTCTGGCAGTGAAAGGCGTATGGCCACCTTCGAGGGAAATACTCACAACATAAATTATGTTATCTAAAGCATTAGAAGCTCCATCAAAAACCATAGTCCATCGGGATCCTTGTTCAGGTCTGTCATATGGTCCAGGCTTTTCACAATCAGTTATCAGCATGATATTCTCGCTCGGGAATTCAAAGTTCATGGATTGGTAATCATCAACAGCTTGATGGGCCAAATGATCTTCTAGCACACTTCCTTTGATGGCCTTTTGTGTAGTGTATTAGATATCATATTCACTCAAGATCATTTGCCATCTAGCTATTCGTCTGGAGAGAGTTGGCTTCTCGAAGCTATACTTGATGGGATCCATCATAGAAATTAATAAAGTGGTGTGAGTCAACATATACTGTCTTAGCCGGCGAGCAGGCCATGCCAGAGTGCAGCAAGTTTTCTCGAGCAGTGAATATCTTGTTTCACAGTCGGTAAACTTTTTGCTCAGGTAGTATATTGCATGCTCTTTTTGGCCAGACTCATCATGTTGTCCCAGTACACACCCATTGAATTTTCTAATATAGTAAGGTACATAATCAAAGGTCTTCCTTCAACTGGAGGCATCAGGATGGGAGGTTCCTGCAGATATTCTTTGATTTTGTCAAAGGCTGCTTGGCACATTGTTCTATCTGACTACTTGATCTTTCTTCAACAATTTGAAGATTGGCTCACAAGTAACAGTTAGGTGAGATATGAACCGGGAAATATAGTTGAGTTGACCTAAGAAACCCCTGACCTCCTTCTCAGTATAGGGTGCTGGCATTTCTTGTATGGATTTGACTTTTGCAGGGTCGACCTCGATACCTTTTCCACTGACGACAAACCCTAAGAGTTTTCCAGATCTTACCCCGAAGGTACATTAGTTGGGATTCAACCTTAGCTTGTATTTCTTCAACCTCTCAAACAACTTGTGAATATGATCAAGGTGTTGTTCCTCAGTTTGCGACCTTGAAATCATATCATCAACGTAAACTTCTATCTCGTGATGGATCATATCATGAAATAGAGCTACCATAGCTCGTTGATAGGTTGCCCCTACATTCTTCAAACCGAAAGGCATGACCTTATAGCAGAAAGTGCCCTATTGTGTGACAAAGGTGGTCTTATCCATGTCCTTGGGAGCCATCTTGATTTGGTTGTAGCCGGAGAAACCATCCATGAAGGAGAAGACTTTATATTGAGTAGTGTTATCGACCAAGACATCAACATGCGGTAGTGGGAAATCATATTTGGGGCTTGCCCTATTAAAATCCCTATATTCTACACACATACAGACTTTCCCATATTTCTTCGGAACTGGGATCACATTTGCAACCCATTGGGGGATACGACGTCACTGTTAGCAAACCTGCATTGAATTGCTTCATTACCTCATCTTTTATCTTTTCAGACACGTCTGGCTGCATACGATGGACTTTTTTCTTGACTGGAGGACGATCTCCCTTTGTTGGTAGATGATGGACCACAATGTCAGTATGAAGCCTCGATATATCTTCATATGAACAATCAAACACCTCAATGTAGTTGTGCAACATCTGAACCAATCTGCCCTTAACATTGTTTTCCAAGTTGGTGTTGATCTTGACTTCCCTCTTGTCTGCCTCAATACCTATGTTGATCACTTCAACTGGTTACTCGCGTAGTTGAATTTCCTTTTTCTCTTGCATCATAAATCTGGCTAGTTCCCCAGGTATATCACAATCTTCTTTGCCTTCGTCTTCGGCTTGGTAGATTGGATGTTCAAAGTCATAGATGGAAATAGCTGAGTCATTGTCAATGAGATCCGGAGTGGATGTGGATCTGCAAATGTGTGTGTGTGCATGTAAGGTCACATGGCTATTTTGAAAATGCAATAAAGTGAAAGAAAGACAATTAGCTTAAAATTTGAATGCAAAAGAATCCAATGTTTTTTCATTAAATGATCATATGGCATATGAAAATGAACAAACCCTTAACAAATGGACCATGGTGCACCGGGCATGGCACATGGTTTAAAGTCATTGTTTCAATAAAATTAAAAACAAAGTTCTTAAATTAATAAAACAGTAAATGGTAATTACTCCTTGTTGATGGAGATTGGAATGAAGTCCTTGGTATGCCAGCTATTGAGCCATTCATCAGCAGTCGGGTAGATCTAGTCATCAAATTCATAGTCTTTGTCAGAGTCTTCAAGAGCATTCACTTCATGATTACTGATGCGAAGAGGTGGTTTCCTCGTACGAGCACGTCTGACCTCCTTTTGAGCTTTGGCAGTGAAGCTCAAACCACATTTGTTTGATTTGAAAGGGATGCCAGGGAGTTGTCGCCAAATGGTACAACCTCTGTCTTTAATCACAGCGTGAGCATCTTTGAGGGAAGCCATTATAGGCACATCTTTAACAGCTTTTTGAACATCAGGACTAGCCTTGGCAGCAACAACCATGGGAGAGACCACTTCGAAGGCTTGACAAGGAGTTTCGATGAACTCACCATCCATCTCAACATACTTAAACGAATTCAGATGGCTAACAATAAACTCTTCTTTACCACAGACGGTAACAGTCTTTCTTTTGACCGGATATTTCGATTTTTTTGATGAAGAGTGGAAGTCACCGCTCATGCCCCATGTATCCAAGGGCATCCAAGTAGGAAAGAGTAAGCATGACGGATATCCATCATATAGAAAGTTGAATTGAAAAGTTGAGACCCAACTTTGATGGGGATATCAACTTCTCCATGGACCATCCTTTTGGATCCGTCAAAATCCATCACCACTATGTCACTTGGCTTTAGTATCAAACCTTCACAATCCAACTGATCTAGGGCACCTTTGGGTAGGACATTCAGAGAGGACTCAGTATCCACCCATACATGGGCTAGAGTAGTTCCTTTGCATTTAATGGAGACATGCAAAGCTTTGTTATGATTTCTTCCGGTGGGAGTTAAATCAGTATCTGAGAATCCCAATCCATTATCGACAGTCAAATTCTCTACACAGTTTTCTAACTGATCAGTCGTAGTCTCTTTAGGAACATGCGCATTCTTCAAAAAATTTATCAATGTTTGAGCATGCGCATATGAGCATAGTAATAAAGATAGCATAGAAATCTTAGAGGGGGTTTTCCCCAACTGCTCTACTATCTTATAATCACTTTTCCTTATAATCTTCAAAATCTCTTCCATTTCTTGTGTAGAGGGTTCTTCAGTAATAATGTCTTTGGCAAGCGCCTTCATTCTAGTAGGCTAATCATCTTTTATTTTCCCCTAACATCAGTACTAAGTTTGTCAACAGTAATGCAAACAGGTGTAGTTGTGGTGGTTGGAGTGAAATATTAGGAGAGAAAATTCTCCCCGTTCTAGTAACCTTGCTAGAACTAGCAATGTTGGTAATATCAGTAGTCTTGTATTCATCAATCCAGGAGTCTTGTCTAATACCATAGTAGTATATTTCAGCGCCATAATTCCAAGGTATCGCTTTATCGGAAGAATAAGGGACAGACCTCAGTGTGGTAATTATCAATGGAGCTATATTCGGTTCATTGGAAATCCTAAAAGGACCTTTTGAAGTGATCCTAATAGGTTTGTTGGATATAGTTATGATGGATATGTCTTTAACTTCTTGAGGTACAACTTCAGTCAAACTTTTTACGGACATAGTTCTTTCGAATAGGATCTCATGGCTGTCCATTAGGTGTTGGAAACCTTTTTTCAGTCATTTGCGGCTATTGATTTGCATAGCACAACAAAAACAATCTTCAAGGCCACCAGGGAAAACCCCAACTTTCAAAAAATGGCTTTTAACAAACTTTACCAGAGTGGACAAGTCATTAACAAAGGAAACAAAAGCAGTATCTTCAATAACGTTGACACCTTTGCCATGATTTTACATAGGTGTAGTGATTACATTTAGAGTTGAAGGAGGATAAAATTCAATGGTCTTGTTGTCAATGAGATCTCAGATATTGCATTTTAATGCCCAACAATGATCAGTATCATGTCCGAGACTGTTGGAGTGGTAAACACATTTGGCGTTTGTGTTATACTTTGGAGATGAAACATTGGGATTTGAAGGGGGATCATGCAATGTTACCAAATTAATGAAGAAGTGAAAAACACAAGAAGGGGGGTTGAATTGTAAAACTGAAAATCAATGCAATGAACACGATATTTTTATCCTGGTTCGTTTGATCTCAAACTACTCCAGTCCACCCGTCAAGGTGATTTCGCCTCTCTCCAACGAGGTCTTAATCCACTATATTCAACTGAATATTACAATCTGCTTTAACAACTGCTAAAGCCTTCTTGATGCAAACCACAAACCGGTTTGTCAAGGAATCACTTTCTTACACAGAATAGAAATCTAGGTGTGTGAATGTTTTCTACAAAACTGTTTATCACAACTGTGATATTACACAACTTAAGCTTATGGAAACTAGATTGCTAAAATAATTGAGTAAGGAATTTTGGAGCTTTTAGCAAACTGAGAGAAGGAAGATGATGATTAGCTTTTAGGCGTGTGAATTGATGTAGAGCATTCGCCAATTCAATCTTCATTGTCTTGTTTATATAGCATTGAAATTGGTGAATGTTGGAGCAATAATCTTGATTCAATGCCAATAACAATCTTTCCTTATTAAGAAGATCTTGTCTGGAATGATGCCGTTGGTAATAACTCGTCTTGAATGCACAGTACCGTTGCTACTTAAAGCGTGTTCTGGCTTTGGCTCATTCTGACGCTGCTTAAGTGCTGATGAACTGTTGTTGTCTTTATCAGAGATCAGAGTGTTGAGCGCAGTTCTGTTCATTAAGCTTCAGCATAAGCGTGAGTTGTTCTTCTGATTCTGGTATTCTGATATAGCATCTTCTGATGCTGATGTTGATAACCAATATTCTGATGCTGATTATGATGTACTATTGCTGATACCTATCAGAGTTTCTGCAAAACAGAAAGTAATATTTTAGGCAGCAAATAGTTCTTACATGAATCACATAATTAATATATCTTTTCATTTTGTTATCATCAAAATTTAAACTTAGGGTAGTAGATTCAAACTTTGTTCTAACAATCTCCCCCTTTTTGATGATGACAAAAACTAGATATTTTTTAATTGCAGATAACGTGAAAAAGTATCAGAGATAACTAAATGATGAGTTGCATCAGAATTAAATAAGGAGTTATCAAAGATAAGGGATAAAGAGATATCAGAGATAGGATCGGAGATACTCCCTCTGAATTTATTACTTCCCTTTTTAATTCCAAGAGTTCTTCAGGATCAGATCTTTATTGAGTCTTTGAACATCAGAATGTTAGAGCTTTGACTATCAGAACTTCAGATCAGAATATCAGAGCTTTATCAGAGCGTTGCTTTGGATCAGAGTATCAGGGCTTTGGGCTTCAGTGTATCAGGGAGCATTCTTGTACCTGTAGACTTATGCAACAACAGAAAACATTCAAGTATATCAGAGTTAGAATGCTTGAGACTTTTTTTTGTCTCAGTAATACGTTACTGAAAAATATCATTCTTGTTCTCCCCCTTTTTGTCAGCAATCAAAAAGTGTAAGTGATGTGCTAAAACGATTAGAGCAGAAAAACTTGTTATATTAAAATATTCAGAGCCAGACAAAATAGTACAACAGATATGCAAAGAAAAACATTGAAAATATCATGAATGAAAAACTAAGGTTGGGGAGGAAAGCGTGTGAACAGAGTCTCCAGCATTGCTTTAATCTGATCAGCAGTTTCAGTATGCTTGTGCACCATGCTGACTACTGTGTCTATCTTGTTGTCCTACACATCCATCCTTTCCTTCATCTTCTGATCATTTTCATCCATTCTTTGCTGCAGACGAATATCATTCAGCTTCAGCTCTTCCAGAGTCTGCCTGTCCAAGGCAGCTTGAGAAACATCATAAGCAGGAGGCTTCTAAGAGCTTTCTGCGACATCTTCAGCTTGACTAACTTCAGCTTGAATAGTCTGATCTTCTTCTGGCTGCACTTGTGAAGCTGGACGCTTCTTAGACCATGGCTCACTATCCAGAAGGAGCACGTCTTCATATGGCAGCTGACTTTCAACTTCCTTCAGCAGGTTGCTGAAGTTCTGTTGTGCCTGCTCATAGTTGATATCCTGCAACTTGAGGGCTTCAGCACGTACCCAAATTCTGAAACGTGACCAGAGCTGGTCTGAGGCAGCAGGATCAATCATTCCAGGACAGACTTGCTTCAGAGAAGCAATCCACTGCTGCAAACCTGTTTCAAAATTCACAATGCCAGAGCCAACATCTGGCTGTTTTGGTTTTGGAATGGCTATTTTATTTTTGAGATCAGCAAGACAGTCAAGGATTGTTAAATCGATGGAGGTCCTGCTGGGGTCATCTGTAGTTTGTTTGGGAGATGTTTGTTTGGGAGATGGAGTGGGAGAGTCAGAAATAATAATTGGACTGTGTGGGGTTTTTGGAGAATTTGGAGGGGTAAATTCTGGCGAGGATGGCAGCTGGGCCATGGTTACAGTTGTTCCACATGGCAGCTGAATTGCCAGAGGTTGTGGCTCAGAGGATTGAGGAGAATGAGGTTCAGGGGATGAAGTTTCAGAGTGATGAAACTCAGGTTGAGGAGGTGATGGTTGAGGTGATGGTGGATGAATTTCTGGTTGTGGAGAAGGAGGAGGAATTTCTGGTTGTTCAGGAATTTGAGGTTCTTCTGGTATGGGTGAGAGAGGATGTTCTGGTTGAGGAGAGTGGGCAATATCTGGTTCAGTGTTTGGATTATTGGAGAGGTGATCAGAAACACGTTGATCAATGTCAGACAGAACTTTGTCAAGTTCTGATGTTGTTGAAGTTGTGGGTTTTGGATGTTTGGTGTGGGGTCTTCTGAGAGTCAGTGACTCAGAAGGGTCATCTTCTGGTTCAGTTTCATCTATAGTTGGTATGGGGATTGGAATTTCATGTGAAGCAGGGGTTGGGATTGATGTTGGAATAGAAGAAGAATTTAAAACAGAAGCAGCAGATAAATTACCTCTTTTCTTGGGAGTCTGCTGGGATGTTCCTTCTTAAGTGGCCTTCCTTTTCTTCGTCTTCTTCAGTGTAACTTCTGATTGAGGTTGGTGCAGATCTTTGATATTCAGCTTGGGATCTGTACCATCAGCCTTGCACGCGTCCAAGTATCTGAGAACCACCACTGGTTTAGATTCTATCTCAGAAAATAAAGGAAAGTCGCTCAGTGGGACTCTTCTGCTGGTGATGTCAGCAATAGGAGTAACGCTGGGTTCCTTTCTGATATTCTCTATTAATTTCATTTTCTTCAGATTCTTGGCGTTCAGAGGCTTGCCAACAGTTGGTTCAATAATGCTTAACTCCTGAGCTTCTATAAGGTGCTCTATCAGCCTATTCTCAGTCAGAATATCTGATATTAACCTCCCAAAGGGTATCCAATCCCTCTTGGTTCTTTCTTCTTCCCTGGTCTCCTTGACACTAGTTCTGAGGTGATTAAACAGAAGATGAGCCAAGTTGATTTTTACCTTCTGATTAATAAAATAGATCAGAAACTGCTGATCTATATTTATATAATCAGGGGAACTTGTTGGCTTCCTATGATTGAAGCACCCCAGAATGATCTTCGCCCAAACTCTGTGGTGATCCTTTAGGTCTCTGATCTTGCTGCTGGGCACCCCAAGGGTGAAAATCTGTTTTGCTATGACACCAACGTCAGAGCATCTTTCAGCCATATCAATACAGCGGATGCCACCGCCACTGTAACCAATCAACTTTGCTATGTGATCCTCAGTGATCACAATCTTCTTTCCCATTATGTAGGATGTGACTTGATGCGTTGAAGAGGACGCATGAATCCAGAACTCCTTTACTAAAACTGGGAACGTTGGTCCAACCAACCTGTCAAAATATCTCTCCCATTTCTGTGCCCTAACTTCTTCTGTCAAGTCAAAACCATTCTCTTTCAGACTGCCAAAGTCAATAATCAGTTCAGACAACACTTCTAGATTCTTCACTGGTGTAAGGAGTGTTATGAATGGAACTTGGTACTGTTCATAGGAAGCTTTCTTCTGAGAACCTGCAGAAGCACTGCTGGAGGTTGCCATATTCACACTTAGGGTTTTTCTGAGAAAACTGAGAAATGGGTTTAAGTTTGAAAGAGATGAACACACAGAGAAAATGCAGAAAATATTTGAGAGATTATAAGAAACGGTAAAGGATTAATGTGAGAAGTTAAAGTGCTTAAATATATTTAAGAAGATTTTTGAAAGTGTAAACGGTTTCAAGAAAGAGAAATAAAATCATGATTACATTTTAAAAATATAATTACTTTCATTTAATGCTTGCTGATTTTGGGGGATTTGAGAAAGATACTTGAAATGGTTACCAGACATGTGTCTCAATGCAGCCAATCAGCGTTTTGCCTTCTCAGAAGCGTGCACGCGTGTTCTGCTTCAGAGATTTGCTGATGATTGGATGACACTTGTTTGATTTAGTGATCAGCACGTGTATCCTTGAGTTGAAACGCCCAGATCTTTAAGACTAGCATCTGATACAATCTGCATGTTCTTTCTTTCTGAAAAGTGATTGATCAGAAGTTCACAGTAAAACAAATACATTCTGAAGATAAATATATAGAGTTAAAGCATTTTCACTCTGGGCAGATTTTCATGCTGAGATGTTTCAGAATGAAATTGAACCTATCTTCAGAAAGGGGTTTAGTGAAGATATCAGCCCATTGATGGTCTGTATCTATAAATTTTAAGTTCAAAATTCCTTTCTGAATATAGTCCCTAATGAAATGATGTTTTATTTCTATATGCTTAGCCCTAGAATGTAAAATAGGATTCTTACTTAAGAAAATAGCAAAAGTATTGTCACAGAGTATAGGGATGTTACTCTCAAAAATCTGGAAGTCTTCAAGCTGACTTTTCATCCAGAGCATTTGTGTGCTACATCCTGCTGCTTCTATGTACTCAGCTTCTGCTGTTGATAGTGCAATTGTGGATTGCCTTTTGCTGGACCAAGAGATCAGATTGTCTCCCAGAAACTGGCAGCTTCCAGAAGTACTTTTACGCTCTACTTTGTCTCCAGCAAAGTCAGCATCGCAGTAGCCTACTAAGCTGTAATCACTAGATTTTCTATAAAATAAACCCAGATTAGTAGTACCTTTCAGATACTTGAAAATTTGCTTAACAGCTGTTAAGTGAGATTCTCTAGGATCTGATTGGAATCTAGCACAAATACATACGCTGAATAATATATCAGGTCTTGAAGCTGTCAGATAAAGGAGAGAACCAATCATACCTCTGTAGACCTTCTGCTCTACCTTTTTGCTTACCTCTTCTCTTTCCAGAATGCACGTGGGATGCATTGGAATCTTTGATGGCTTACATTCTGAGAGGTCAAATTTCTTCAGAAGATCTCTGATATATTTGCTCTGATGAATGTAAGTTCCCTCTGGAGTTTGATTGATCTGAATTCCTAGAAAGAATTTCAGTTCCCCCATGAGACTCATCTCAAATTCTGCCTGCATACACTTAGCAAATTTTCTTCCAAGAGAAGGATTAGTAGATCCAAAAATAATATCATCAACATAAATTTGACAGACTAAGATGTCATTCTTAACTGACTTACAGAATAAGGTAGTGTCCACCTTCCCTCTGGTGAATTCATTTTCTAACAGAAAGTTACTTAGTCTTTCATACCAAGCTCTGGGAGCTTGTTTCAGACCATATAGTGACTTCTTTAGTTTGAAAACATGTTCTGGATGTTTTGTATTTTCAAAACCAGGGGGTTGGTGCACATACACCTCTTCTTCTATATAGCCATTTAAGAATGCACTCTTGACATCCATCTGATACAGAGTGATGCCTCTATTAACAGCAAATGAAATTAAAAGTCTGATAGATTCTAACCTAGCGACTGGAGCAAAGGTTTCTGTATAGTCTATCCCCTCTTGCTGACTATAACCTTGTGCTACCAGTCGTGCTTTGTTTCTGATGACTTCACCTTGTTCATTAAGCTTGTTGCTGAACACCCATCTTGTTCCAATGACGTTGAATCCTTTAGGTCTGTGAACAAGATCCCATACGTCATTTCTGGTGAATTGATTCAGCTCTTCTTGCATTGCTAGAATCCATTCGTTGTCCAGAAGTGCTTCATCAATAGAAGAAGGTTCAATCAGAGACACAAGTCCCATGAGGGTTTCTTCAGAGTTTCTGAAGCTTGCTCTTGTTCTGATTGGATCTTCCTTTCTTCCTAAGATAGTTTCTTCTGGGTGATCCAAGCTGCTCCTGGGTAATCTCTTCTGAGGTTGATCAGCAGCTGTTGTAGGATTGCTAGCAGTGCTCCTTTCAGACGTTGAAGGAGTGTCTGTGTTGAGAGCTTCTGATGACTTGTCTTCAGAACCTGTAAATTCAATTTCCATACCTGCAAAAACTTCATTCTGCTTTGACTTTTCAGAGTCAAGCTTATCATCAAAACGAACACTGATTGATTCTTCCACAATCTGTGTTTCTGTATTGTATACTCTGTACCCTCTTGAGCGTTCATAGTATCCTAACATAATACACTTTTGTGCTTTAGAGTCAAACTTGTTCAAATAATTCTTTGTATTTAACATAAAACAGGTACATCCAAATGGATGAAAATATGAAATGTTGGGCTTTCTGTTCTTCCACAATTCATATGGAGTCTTTTCCAGAATAGGTCTTATTGAGATTCTATTCTGAATGTAGCACGCTGTGTTTATTGCCTCTGCCCAGAAGATCTTAGCAACGTTTGTCTCATTGATCATGGTTCTGGCCATTTCTTGCAATGTTCTGTTCTTTTGTTCTACAACTCCATTTTGTTGGGGAGTTCTAGGACAAGAGAAATCATGCAGAATGCCTCTGTCATTAAAGAATGACTCAAAATCTTTGTTTTCAAACTCTCCACCATGATCACTTCTGACTTTAACGATTCTAAGATCTTTTTCATTCTGAACTTGGTTACAGAAGGTAACAAACACAGAGTGTGACTCGTCCTTGTGTCTTAAGAACTTTACCCATGTCCATCTGCTATAGTCATCTACGATTACTAACCCATACTTCTTGCCACTGACTGAAGCAGTTTTAACTGGTCCAAATAAGTCAATGTGCAGAAGTTCTAATGGCTTAGAGGTAGAAACAACATTTTTAGATTTAAAAGAAGGTTTTGCAAACTTGCCTTTCTGACATGCTTCACACAGAGCATCTGAATTGAACTTCAAATTAGGAAGTCCTCTGACCAGATTGAGTTTGTTAATCTGATATATTCTTCTCATACTAACATGTCCCAATCTTCTGTGCCAGATCCACTGCTCGTTGTTAACAGACAGAATGCACTTTACATTCTGACTTTTCAGTTCAGAAAGTTTGATTTTGTAAATGTTGTTTTTCCTCTTTCCATTAAACAGGATAGTCCCATCTTTCTGACAAACAGCTTTACATGATTTTTGATTAAAGATTATATCATAACCGTTATCACTTAATTGACTTATGGATAACAGATTATGCATTAATCCATCTACTAGCAGAACATTATTAATAGAGGGAAGATTTCCATTACCTACAGTTCCAGAGCCAATTATCTTTCCCTTCTGATTGCCTCCAAAGCCAACGTGGCCTCCAGGCTTAAGTTCTAAGCTTTGGAACATATACCTTCTTCCCGTCATGTGTCACGAGCAGTCAGAGTCCAGGTACCATGACTGGTGTTTCTGATTTGCTGCTAAAGATATCTGCAACATGTATTATTTTATCCTTAGGTACCCAGATTTTCTTGGGTCCTGATTTGTTAGATTTACCAAAACTCTGGTTGAATTTTGGTTTCACAGAATACTTACTGCTAGTGTATTTAATATCATGTGTGTGACCATACACAAAATGTGAGTTCAGAGGAGTGTGTTTAATGGTTAAATCCATGAAATTCTTTGGTGTAGGAACCTTACCTTGGTATCCTATTCCCTTCCTGCCGTTTCTGCTAACTCCATAGATCATTGAATCCATTTTGCTTCTATCTATGCTTTTAGCAAGGAACTTCTGGAAACTGTGATCATACTCCTTGATGATCTCATCAACACTGCTGGGAGTTTCAGAAATTGGTTCCTTTTGAGAGTTTTGTAAAACATTTTCTAATTTTGAAATTTTATTTCTCAGCTCAGAATTTTCCAATTTAAGACTCTCAGTCTTATCAGAGTCAGATTCAAGATTCCTTTTCAGGTTTCTGAATTTAACTCTAATCTACTGATACCTTTCCAGAATTTCATTAAGGCTTTCAGCAAGTTCAACCTTGGTAAAATTAACTGCAAAGTCAGGAAATACCTCTTCAGTATCTGATTCTGAGTCTGATTCAGAAGCTTCACTATCTTCTGAAATATTGGCCATGAGAGCTATGTTTGCTCTCTCATCATCTGATTCTGAGTCAGCTTCAGACGAGTCAGAGTCATCCCATGTGGACATGAGACTTTTCTTCTTTTCTCTTCCAAATTTCTTTTTGGGCTTTTCCCTCTGAAGCTTTGGGCAGTCACTCTTGTAGTGTCCTTGCTCATTGCACTCATAGTAGATGATGTCCTTGGTGTTTGGCTTTCTGCTTCCTGAGGAGCCTTCAGATCTTCTGTATCCAGAGGAAGAATCTGTCCTTCTGTATCTGGAAGAAGACTCGTTCTGATCAGATCTTCTGGGATTCCTGAACTTCCTTTGCCTCTGCTTCCACAGTTGATTCACTCTTCTGGAGAGGAGAGAAAGTTTGTCTTCTTCTGATGAGGATCCATCAGATGTTTCTTCAACTGCCTGCAAAACTTTAGACTCAGATTTTTTGTTAGATTTTAATGCTAAAGGCTTACCTTTCTTCTGAGGTTCATCAGCTTCTAGCTCTATCTCATGACTTCTGAGGGAGCTGATAAGTTCCTCCAGAGAAATTTTGTTGAGATCTTTTGCTAGCTTCAGAGCTGTAACCATTGGCCTCCACTTCTTTGGTAAGCTTCTGATGATCTTCTTGACGTGATCAGCAGTAGAGTATCCCTTGTCCAGAACCTTGAGACCAGCCACCAGAATCTGGAATCTTGAGAACATTGTTTCAATGGATTCACTTTCTTCCATTTTGAATGCCTCATACTTCTGAATGAGCGCAAGAGCTTTAGTCTCTTTGACCTGAACGTTTCCTTCATGCATCATTCTGAGTGAGTCAAACATGTTCTTTGCTGTGTCTCTGTTAGAGATCTTTTCATATTCAGCGTAAGAGATGGCGCTGAGAAGGATGGTTCTGGCCTTGTGGTGATTCTTGAAGTCACGCTTTTGTTGGTCAGACATTGCTTTCCTATCAATCTTCTGACCGTTTGCATTCACAGGGTGCGTGTATCCATCTGTCACCATGTCCCACAGATCAGCATCATGTGCCAGAAAGAAGCTTTCAATTCTGTCTTTTCAGTAATCAAAATTTTCTCCATCAAAGACTGGAGGTTTGCCACTGAATCTGTCTCTGTCCTCATGGTTGTCATTGCTGGTGTGTGAATAAGTTCCTGCCATTGTGTTTTTCTGACGCTGGATCTTGTACTGACACGGTTAAGTGTTTTAGCTCAGAACCAGGCGCTCTGATGCCAATTGAAGAAGTAAAAAACACAAGAAGGGGGGTTGAATTGTAAAACTGAAAATCAATGCAATGAAAACGATATTTTTATCCTGGTTCGTTTGATCTCAAACTACTCCAGTCCACCCGTCAAGGTGATTTCGCCTCTCTCCAACGAGGTCTTAATCCACTATATTAAACTGAATATTACAATCTGCTTTAACAACTGCTAAAGCCTTCTTGATGCAAACCACAAACCGGTTTGTCAAGGAATCACTTTCTTACACAGAATAGAAATCTAGGTGTGTGAATGTTTTCTACAAAACTGTTTATCACAACTGTGATATTACACAACTTAAGCTTATGGAAACTAGATTGCTAAAATAATTGAGTAAGGAATTTTGGAGCTTTTTGCAAACTGAGAGAAGGAAGATGATGATTAGCTTTTAGGCGTGTGAATTGATGTAGAGCATTCTCCAATTCAATCTTCATTGTCTTGTTTATATAGCATTGAAATTGGTGAACGTTGGAGCAATAATCTTGATTCAATGCCAATAACAATATTTCCTTATTAAGCAGATCTTGTCTGGAATGATGCCGTTGGTAATAACTCGTCTTGAATGCACAGTACCGTTGCTACTTAAAGCGTGTTCTGGCTTTGTCTCATTCTGACGCTGCTTAAGTGCTGATGAACTGTTGTTGTCTTTATCAGAGATTAGAGTGTTGAGCGCAGTTCTGTTCATCAAGCTTCAGCATAAGCGTGAGTTGTTCTTCTGATTCTGGTATTCTGATATAGCATCTTTTGATGCTGATGTTGATAACCAATATTCTGATGCTGATTATGATGTACTATTGCTGATGCCTATCAGAGTTTCTGCAAAACAGAAAGTAATATTTTAGGCAGCAAATAGTTCTTACATGAATCACATAATTAATATATCTTTTCATTTTGTTATCATCAAAACTTAAACTTAGGGTAGTAGATTCAAACTTTGTTCTAACAATTAACCTTCAACATGTGTTGTAGGGCTTGAGATAGTGACATGTTAATCCTTGTAAATTATCTTCTTGGAGTATCAGGTCTTTGGTAGTAAGCTTGTTATTGTGGTCTTTGAGTAGAGGTTGGATTGGAGATTAGAATTGGTTTTACAGATTGACGACAGTCCCTCTTGATATGGCCCATTGACCCATATAAGGAATTAGTTTCCTTTTTTCCGGTAAACACAATGCTTCCGACTTTGTGGATGGAGTGTAATCAGAACAAACAATTTAGGAGCTCAATGCATTGACTTTGGGCATAAAGCTTGCTTTACAAGAATGTAATGGTTACTTTCTTCCCAAAATGGCAACTTGGTTTGGATAATGCTTGAATCACTTGGAAAAGGGATCAATTAATTGTGTAAACCATTAATTATGGAGTGAAACAAAAGTTTGAGGCCTGCAAAGTAAGATTATGCATCATGGTTTATGGATTTGGGCATGTGTTCATCACAAAACTGCCTTGTAATTCAAGCTTTGAGAGGTCAACTTCATATCTTCTATTTTCTTAGCTCAGGAATGATATCATTGATTTCTTGGACATTTTGGAAAGCTTGGAACATACCCTACAAATTTTATGTTTTCCATTTTTGAAGAATCCAATTGGAACTATGTGAAAAGTTGTCATGAAGTTAGGTCAAAAAATCTGCCTAAACTAGTCAAATTTTTACTAAGTGTTTTTAGACAAAGTGCACGACTTTGTGAATCCATAAATCAATATCCTAGAATTTCTAGAACTTATTCCATTCTAAAAGTAATATATCTCATTGATATATAAAACTTTCATGTTGAAAGTTTTCTTTGAATCATCTTGTATCATGGTGAAAAGTTGGGATGAAGCCATGAAAAAAATAAGGCTTAAAACACTTATAAAATTTTCTAATTCTTGAAAACATTGACTTTTTCAAATACTTTTGACTTTCATGCTTTCTTGATGATCAAGCTTTATATTTTTACATGTCTTGATGAAATGTGATTTTGAAACTCAAATTTGATCAAAAAGCCAAAGTTTGACTTTTGGTGTATCAGTTGACTGAATTTCAACTATCAATCAATTGATCTTGAGAAATGTTTTGAGCCATGAAATTAGTTCAACATGTTGTATTTGAATCCTTGATATTTTGCTTCAATACATTAGATCATGTATTTGGTCAAAAACCCTTTATCAGTCAAGTACAGTCAAAACCCTAATTTTTACAATTTTGCCCTTTTGATGATTTGAACATTTTTTCTTGGGGAATTGTGATCCAAAATTGATCAATTGATATATATATATATATATATATATATATATATATATATATATATATATATATATATATATATATATATATATATATATATATATATAACTTCAAAATGTTGATATTGGTCAAAAATATTGAAGGTTGACTGTAGGTTGACCACAATTGACTTTTTATCTAATACAGTTGATTTTGGGTCATCCGATCAATTGACTGAGCTTTTGAGATGCAAGACTTGAAACTTGATATGAACATTATTTAAGGTCCATAATGATCCATGAAAGTCAATTTAAGCACTAGAAGTCCAATTGTCCTTGTGAAAATCCAAAACCTAATATGAGGCATCAGTGTTGAGGAGATGGCTTGACCTAGTCAATACTTGTATAAGCTTGAAACATTAAAGATGTTTGTGAGAAATATCTTGAGAAAAGACAGGGAAACTTTTGGGGTACAACAACCGTATTAGATAATACAATGGGGGTGTGTGTTGGTTCAACATGACAAGTCTGTCCGGAAAGAGTATGCAATATACTACCTTAGCAAAATGTTTACCGACTGTGAAACCAAATATTCACTGCTCGAGCAAACTTGTTGCGCTATGGCATGGGCTGCTCGCCGCTAAGACAATATATGTTTACTCATACTACCTTATTGATTTCTAAGATGGACCCCACAAGTGTATCTTCGAGAATCCAATTCTCTCAGGACGAATAGCTAGATGGAAGATGATCTTGACTGAATATGATATCATATACACTACATAAAAAGCAATAAAGGGAAGTGTACTGGAAGATCATTTGGCCCATCAAGCTGTTGATGACTACCAATTCATGAACTTTTAATTCTTGGACGATAATATTATACTGATAACTTTTGTACCCCAAAATTTTCCCTCTCATATTATCAAGATTTTTCCTCACAAGACCTTCTGGACTTAAGACAAGATTAGGGTTTGCTCAGCTCAAGACCTCCTCGTGCACTGATAGCCTGAAATTAGGGTTTGAGTTTGCACAAGTAATTTTGGACCATCAATACTTCATGTGACTTTCATACACCATCTTGGACCCCTAAGATTGCTCATGACAAGTTTCAAGCCTTGAATCACATTTTTGCCCAGTCAATTGGACAGTTGACCTAAAAATAAGTTGTATTGGGGAAAAAGTCAACCATGGCCAATTTACAGTCAAACTTCATAATTTTTGATCCAAAATCACATTATAGGCTCCTATGTACCATTTGATCAACTTTGGACCACAACTCCTCAAGAAATTTGATCAGATCATCAAAAGGGCAAAATGGTCAAAATTAGGGTTTTGACTAAGAAAGGGCAATTTCTGATTTTTAACCTAGCCAATGACCAATTGGGTTCAAGCATGATTTCAAGGACTAAATGGCATCATCTTGACCTAATCACATAGTTCAAAAGATCTCAAATGCATAGGATTGACAGATGAATTTTGCAGTCAACTGATCAAAAAATCAACTGTACATTGAAAAGTTAAACTTTGACTTTTTGGTCAAAATCAAGTGCCAAGAGTCATAATTCATCAAGATATGTCAAAATGTGAAAATTGTTGATCAAGAAAACTAAAATTGAAAATTAGGGTTTAATTTGAAAATTTTTCATAACTTAGAAAATTTCTAAGTATGGAAAATTTCTTATTTTTTCCCAACTTTCCACAACTTTTTCACCATGATGAAATTGGATTCAAAGAAACCTTCCAACATGAAAGTTGTATTCCTCCATGAAATATACAACTTTTATTCACAAAGTTTTCCCAAAAGATGCTTGGATCTCAAGTTATGATTTTGTGAATAGGGGTCCATAAACTTTTTAACTTAGTGAAATTTTGAAATAGTTTAGGCAGATTTTTTACCTAACTTCATGGCAACTTTTCACCTAGTTCCAAGAGGAATATCAAAATTCATTTCAAAGATGGATTGTAGAGCATGTTACAAGCTTTCCAAAATCTCCAATAACTCTCCAAGATCATTTATGGTTAGGGAGAATCGAAGAAAGGAAAATGGCAATTTATCACTTTTGTTCAAGGCATTTTCACAATGGTTCAAGTTGCAAATTTGTCCTAGCATGCTTGTACTTGGCATTACAGGTCCTAATCCTTTCTACACTCCATAATTGAATGCCAATTATGTGGACAATGGCTTTATTTTGATCTTTGGAGCATTGTACGATGAATTAATCCATTTATGGCATAAAGTTCATAATACTACTTTCATAAAGTTAGCTTTTTACAACTTTGCAAATCTTGAGCCATGGACCTGATCTTTTGTTGTAAACAAGATACACAAACATCAGGCAAAGTACACCAACCATATGCAGCTAACAAGCAAGCCTGTACAGGCCTTTGGCATTGGTCATGTCAACTTTCTTCAAAAGCAAGCAAACTTGCAAAAGTCAAGACAACTTATGTATCTGTTAAGGGCAAGACTTCGTATGATTTCAAACAACTTCAGAACTTTGTCATAAGCCAATACACGAATTGCTAACATCCCAAACACTCTAAAACACCAAAATCACATTTTTCTTCCCAAACAGGGCATCATATGCAGAACCCTTGCCAAATCAATATTGGCTCGTGCGTTTCTCATTTTAAGACTTCAAACACATTACATACATCCTACCTAAACTGTCCAGGCCCTTGTCTTGTAACTATGTGCCCTGTTTCAAGCTTCACCATTTTCATTTTGCAAGGTTGCAGGTTGAATCGTGCAGGGAGATTCAAGCATCTACAAGGCCAGCTAAGCATTGGAAAAGGTTGAGGGAACTTCAAGGAAGCTCACACGATCTTCAGGCCTCACTCAAAGTCCCCCCATTGCCATATCCAAACTCAACTGAACAAGGTTGAAGGCAAAACGCACACAAAACGTTGGCTGGAGGACAGGGATGAAGCTGGCTTAGGCCTGGCGCGCATGGGCTTATGTTGCATATTTTTTCATTTCTTTTATGTTAATTGACTTTATTATTTTTTTCCGAACATTAAAAAATTCCAAAAAAATGTTCTTAATTTTTTACATTTTATTTTATTATTTTTTATTATTTTTTGGCATAAAAATGGTTTATTAGTAATAATATACTTTATTTTCTTAAATAAATTTGTACATAATATTAAAATACTTAATTTTTTTTATTTCATATTTTATACACATTAAATATTTATTTTTTTATACATATTTAATTTTTAATATTTTTACATAATATTATTATTATTTTTCTTAAACAAAAGAAATGGACAAATAAATATTAGAAAACATATATTTTCTTTTAATCAAAAAATTAGGGTTTCCCCTTTCAAAAATAATAATATTATTTTTTTCTTATTTTTTAGGACTTAAATAATTTTATTTTCTCATACATAAAACAATCACAAAACCTTTTTTGCATATTTACATTTTATTGCATATTTAAATAATTGTTTATTTATTTATTGTATAATAAATTCAATTGGGTTGTAATAGTGAATTAGGGTTTTATTTTGTGCAAACATCCCCATTCAAAACTTGTATCCCCCCTCCCGTAATAATTGTTTTAATAGTTTAGATTTACTTTACGCAATTTATCGCATTATATGCATGTTTAGTAAATTAGGGTTTGTATGATAAGACAAAAATCAAACAAATAGCATGACCTAACAAAAGACAAAAATGCATGAAAAATGACAACACATTGCACACAAACACCTCTAGGGTTTCACCCACTTGGTTGCCTTAAGACATGGCCATGGTATGCATACTAGGTGTTGTACCCCAAAATTTAGCCTCCCATAATCTTCAAAGTCTACTCAAGGGCTACACAGTCAACCATCCTCCTAAGCCAGTCAAACTAGGGTTTTGGTTCTTGCAAGGAAGTTGAAGTTTTCAAGGGGCTCAATCAAGTCCCATATGCTCATAAACATTGTCAAGCATCTACATGTCAAGTTTCAAGGCTCACAAAGTCAAGTTGCACAGTCAAAAACCCTAATTGCTCCACAGTCAACTGTAGGGGCAAAATGGTCATTTGGCAACCAAAAGTCAAAAATTTTGGTCAACATATTATTTTGAAGCCACAATCATCATTTGGTCAAATCTTGGCCATGATTTCACAAGAATGGCTCAAAAATCATCAAGGTGTCAAAAGTTTCTATTTTTGGACAGTTGAAAAGTCAACTGTAACTTGACCAAGGCATAACTTTTTCATGGTTCATCAGAAAAATCCCATCCAATGCTCATCTTGAAGAGGAAGGAATTTCCTACAACTCATCTTCACATTCCAAGTCCAAGAAATGCTCTCACAAAAAGTTATCAATTTCAACATCACAGGTCATTTTCAAAAGTCAACAAAAAGGCACTTTAAGTCAAAGACCATAACTTGAGATTGGTAAATTAAAATGATATGGGACCAAAGGCATTGGTTAGAGAACTTCAAGACCTTTCCAAAATGTCCAAGAACATGTTCATAGCTTCAAAATTGAGCAAGATATGCATTGGAGAAGTTTGGAAATTTTTGTGAAATGGCCAAAGTCAACTATCCTTGAAACTTCATTTTTGACAAAAGGGCCCACTTTTTTCCACTTGGTTCAGCCTTGTCATGCCACCCACGTGTCCCATGATTAATTTCAAGATTAAACATTAATTTTTATATTTTTTATTTTATTTTATTGATTTAATTCATTTTAAATCCATAAAATTCAAATAAAAATCAAAAAAATTAATTCAATGATATCTTGTGGTTTGAATGACCTTGATGAAGCATAATGCACCCACCAAATTCGTGTAAGGTCCATTTTAAGCATAAAATTCAAATTTGAACAAAATTGGCAAGTTGCTTTAATGGTGGTTATGGAGAAATCCAAAGTTTAATTGCAATGGTTAAGAGCTCATAATAGTGACTGATTCTCACTCATTACTATATATACAAGCCTTGCAAGCCTCATTCACAACCTAGAGTGTGCACAAACGGCCAGAGCAAAATCCAAAATTTGTCAAAAAAAGTGTGAGATCAAAAGGAGTTTTTGCAAGCATTTTCAGGCCAAGAGGAGAATGTGACTCTCTTCTTTGCCATATCCTGAAGCTAAAGCAACCCTTGCCACGTCCTAAGGTCCATTATCAAGCACTGTAAGTATTCCCAGGTCCCCCAATTTCCTTGTTTCCATTTTTTCTCAATGTATTCCTGTGCAGAATTCTAAAAGTGGTACACCATGTGCCCTGACACTTCAGTATGCCAAGTGTCTACAAACAACAATCCAGTGGCCAGGAAATGATGAGCACCATGCTTTTCAGTCAACCATACGCACATGATTCCAGGAGTCAACGTGACTTTGTGCAAATGGGCCACAACAATTCCAATCAAACACCCTCAAATTCCAGCCCACACCCCCCTTGGGCTTACTCTTCCTTTTTTTATTTTGTCATTTTCATTTTTTTTTATTTGCCTTATTTTATTTCTTATTAACAATTAACCAACTAATATTTTTTTTATAAAAAATCAAAAAAGAACTAACATCATTAATTTCATTTTATCTTTTTTTTTGTAAATAAATATTAAATAATTGAATTAGCTTTAATTAGGCCATTTTAACTTTTTTTAAATAACTAAAATAATTTAGAATTAAGTTAACTTAGAATTTTAATTCTTTTATTTTATTTCATAAAAACATAAAAACATAAAAACATAAAAACACAAAAAATATTTTCTTTTAATAAATTAATTAATTAAATTAGGCTTTATTTAATTAATTGCATTTAATCACAAAAAAGACAAAAAATTCAATTTCTTTTCTAAAAAGGGTCAACACCCTTAAGACATTCTTGATTCTTTCTTTCGCGCGCATTTTAGTTTTAATTCTTTATTTTGATTATTCCTGTAACTTCCTCCGGATGTAATAGTAATTAGGATTTTACAGCTTTATTTCTCGTACTTATTTACCAAAACGGGTCTTTGTATTTTTGGCGATGTATAGACCCGCGCCTTGTAATAGCGTAGAATTTATCTTTCCGCAATTTACTTTCCGCACCCCCTAACTGTTAAATGCATGAAAGAATGTATGTAAATAAAATTAACCCGTAGCTCACAAATAACATGTACAAAAACAGTTAACTGAAAACAACACACAAAGTACATGCCACTCTTAGGGTACGCTTCACTCGTTGCCTCGAAACGTGGTCATCAAGTATAGGACGTCTTAGAGGTCACCCTTTGTCTAAAGATCCAGTTGCCTTGAAACGGTTGCCTCGGATAAAAGGATCTAGGACATTAGGGTTACTTCTAAGGTGTCCTACCATTGCTTCGGTGACCACACTGTCCCTAATCATCGAATTGACCCAAACACCTCCAACGACGGTGCTACCTACCTCTCAATGGTGGGATAGCACTATCTAAAGGACTCTTACACAGCTTAATTCCTTAGAGTAGGTAGATTCTTATGGGTACTTGCTCTTTTCAAACAAACAAAACAACTTTTCACACCTACACTTCCTAAAAGTTTTCAAACAAATTTTTCATACACTCTTGAGGACAGATACAAGAGTTACTTAGAAATTTTTCAAACAAAACTTTTTCAAAACCCACCCACACTTGAAAAGCAAAAAAATTTTATCACACATAAGAGCAAGTACCTAAGATCCCGTGGATAACCACGGATAGAAAGGGTGCTAACACCTTCCCTTTCTATAAATCTACCTCCTGAACCGAGAAACATTCTCAAATAAGGAATTTTGCTGTGCTTTTGTCCTTTCCATGTTGGAGAACATAAAAGACGGTGGCGACTCTTGCTTACCGCGACATTTCGCGAACCAGCTTAAAAAACAGTCAGTTCTATTTCCATCGATCACAGAACTGGCGACTCTGCTGGGGATATATAAAAGTGAGGAGTACCTTAGGATTAGATCATACTTATGTTTTCAATTGCTTTGCTTTGATTGCTTTATATTTGTGGGCTTTGCATCGGAGTTTCATAGATCCTAACCCGGATCTGGGGATACCCTTTTAGGTAGCATAAGCTGTGAGGGACCTGTCCGGCGTAGACCGACACGGGTGAAGCAGTGGCTACGTTGGTGTGGCACCTTGGTTTGTACCGATATCCCTTGTGTTGCAACGAGGAGAATATGGGTCTTCTGAGGAGTCATTAAGAACCAACCGACCTTAGAACCCTAATGTGACCCAACTTGGCCATAGAACAGTAGCAGTATGCTACACCCATTGAGGCTAAACTCTCGCGATGGTTCTGGCCGCAAGAAAAGATTGTGACGCTGGAGTTATGACCGATTGAGGGTAGTCAATGATATTGGGATCCTACTAGAACCCGGTTACTTTTGATAGGACAGGTTTTTGAGCCCACCAACTTCAAGAGGGTAGTACCCCAAACTTCATGCTGGCCTAAACTCTAAGGGTTGTCTTATGTGACTTGTGTGCTTTCAAACTCGACTACTTGCATGCTTGTTATCTAACACATGAGTTCCTTGCAGGGTTTTGTTTACAGTCCTTAATCTGGACTCATAACAGGGTTTACCTACATTACTCCATGCCTAGCATAACATCATAACATCATACCATTGCATACCTCCTGCATAAGGACTAATCCATTTCAAGGATCTCAAGGGTTTGTGATGCAGGTCATGATGAACCAACTGTCTAGCAAGGGGCAAAGGGGATTTATTTTCCCCTAACCAAGGTTGATAACTTGAGTCAGGGGCTATGACCCACTCGATATGGTGAGCCTTGACTCTTGAAGAAGGACTCTCAACAACATGAAGTTCCTTCAATCAAGCTACCCAAATTCAAATTCTAACAATCTTTCTTGTTTATCCCGCGAGGTCCTTGAAAACATTGCATGCATATCATACATATCATTGCATTACAGGTACCCTTGTTACAGGTCACTTACCTTCTTCGCTGTTTATTTCAGCAATGGCTTCCCAACAAGACAACCAAGATCTTCATACTCAAGAGACTCAGTTCGGGGAAATCCTCCTAAATCTATCCAAGGGACAGGAAGAGCTGAGGACACTCCTCATGGGGACTTTGGTCGGGAACAGTTCTGAGGACGATAAGGACTAACGGCTGAAACGTCTACAAGCTGAGGTGGATACAATGAGAACCCAGATGCTGGGGCAAATGGCTCTTATCCAAGACTTATCTCAAAGACAAGGAGAGCTCAGGGTTCTCGTCAACCAACTGCTTCGGGATAACCAACTGGGGAAAACATCTAAGGTTGAAGAGCAAGCCATCATTCAACCACCTGTGGGGCAAGAGGATAAGGGAAAAGCTCCTCAGTTTGCTTCAAGGTCACAAGCCCAGCATCAACCTCACCAGCGTCAACAGGGTAATTGGCGTAAGCGAAATACGTCTGGAAGACATTTCTCGGAGACTGGTATACCATCATCACTGATACTGAGATGCTTGTTGGAGATCAAGCTGATTGCTTTAAAAGATCCTCCTAAGAATCTCAACATAACCTCCCTAAAGTACAATCCTGATGAAAGGTGTGCCTACCATTCTGACAGTCCTGGACATGACACTGACGACTGTTGGAGCTTGAGGAACAAGATCCAAGACTTGATCGACGGAAGGGTGTTGGAGTTCATGCTGGGAGGCAAAATGAAAATCTTATGCTGAGAATCTTCCATCTGAGATGACTAGTGCAAACTAAGAAGCTTTTGTTCATTTGAATTCTAATATTGTATTTTTCTTTGCTTATTCGAACATTTGTTCATGTCAAACTTGGTTATTTCATTAATGCATTACACGTGTCTGTTTTGAAGTAATTATGTTTACTATATTCAAAATTGCTTTTATTTTTTGATATTCAACTCTCGATTGAAAATTCTAAGCCTCTTGAGGGAGGATGACGAAAACGATACCACGACCTTTACAGTATGCTTTTGAACAGACCCCACTGATAAGGTACAGGCATTGTTTCAATCCCTAAACACTGGAGTTATAAGGATGATAATCCCTCGTCAACCCCTTTGAGCCAAAGAAGTAGGAGTTTTCTTTTCAAAAATTAAAACCCTTAATCATAACCTTGGGCAGGGTAGTTCTCTCAGCTGATCCAAGTGCACAACAAATGGCATCAAAAGAAGTCCTTCTGAAACAAAAGACAGTGATGGTTCCGGATAAGCATAAAGACGGGCAGTCATTATCTCTCAAAATGAAAGCCCATATAAGTCAAAACCTATGAAGGAGACTTACAAAACTGGGGCATCCCGCTGGCTGTAATCACAAAGGAAACAGTTCAGGCAAAAAACAGGGATAACAAAATCAAAAAGAAAGAGGTCCTACAGACCCTCAACAAAAAAAGGAATGACTGCCTATTCCAAATAAACTGTCAATATCCGAACCATCACTGATATATCAAAGCAAAGACTCAAACAAGGTCTAACGCACGATCAGCTGAGTTTAGGTTTGAAGAACATCACGAAGAACGGGTGGGTACAAATAAAATTTGAGCCTTTATCCTTTGTTTCTTAAACCGTGAACCAGGCCACGCTACAACCCTTAAAAGTCCTAGCTGAAGCATGGGTTAGTTCGAAAGCATACTGTTACGAAAGATATCCTGACTCCTTAAGGCTTGTGGTAAACTAACCAGTTGACATCACAGTTTAAAAAAAATAAAAATATTCACTGGTTTTACTGGAAAAAAAAATACATTTTTAAAAAAACTTCAAGACAGACATAAGCTTTGTATTTTTAATATAACATTGCTTGTATATGACTATTTGTTTGAACAACATAGAAGTTCGCACGACGAATGCCTAATGAACAAAAGCACCTCCAATCAAGGGGCACGACATGATCATTGTCCATCATCTGGGGCAGTTAAGTCAAGATTCAGAGAATCTCTCAAAGGCCAACCAGCCTGGGGCAGATCTCCATATGGATCACTTGGGGCATTGGACGATCAAACGAAGATCTTCTGGTAGTAGGGCAACACAACACTACTGACAGTGACAACTCCCTGCATCCTGAGAGCGTGGACGTAGTCGGAAAAAAAAATACCACACATAATCAAAGACCCGCTAAGTCGACTGACCTAGGCAAAAATAAGGGCTTCCCGACGAACCAAAAGGGTTCGGGCAAAAATAAGGGATGAAAATGAAAAAAATCGTACACCCGGCAAGTCGAAAACCTGAAAAGGCGGCTTGGGCAAAAAAGGGTATCCCGGTGGACTGAAAACCCGAAAGGGCGGTCCAGCTAAAAGTTAGGGATCAAAGCGTACGACTATGTCCCTTCATCTTGTCACTTGCCTACCAGAAGAAGATTTGTCAAATCGGCAGTCCTCAAGCACCTCTACAGGTACCTTCTCCTGCAGAAACAGGGGCAATAATGAGTTGTCCAAACGATCTAGTTGCTCTGTCAACCAAGGTACCAAGGTAGGTTCGACTGATGAATGTAACCAAGTTAGCTCAACTCCCCATAGAGTAAGACCAGATTTCAGCAATACTTCCCCGAGCAGAGTTTGGTCTCCCAATCAACCCTGAAAAGGCACAGTATCCTCCAGCAAGTCAGCGATACTCTCCCCAAGCAGAGGTAGTCTTCTGTCAGCCTCAAGGAAGTTGGTTTATCCCCCAGAAGATCTCAATATTCCCCAGTGGAGTATACAGATCTTCCTAAGCAAGCATCCCCGGTAGTCTTAATATAAGATTGTTCCCCGGCGGAATACAGACACACCAGTGGAGCCACTTCCCCAGTATAGTTCAAAAGTTTCCCCAGGAGAGTTGAATCAATCCCCCCAGTAGGAAGCTTATCCCCAATAGATTCTGGAAGCTTATCCCCTGCAGAGCACGAACGCATCTCCCCAGTTTTATTCAAAGGTTATTCTCCACCAGAGCTTATAACTGGGTTATCCTCAGCTAAAAACCACGGAAAGATCGTCCACGGCGAAGTTTCTTCCTACCCCCAAGCGGAGTTCATCAATTCCCTCAACAAAGCTTATCAACGGTATCCCTCAGCGGAGTTATCATCAAATTCTCAGCGAAGTATCCATTCCCCACAGAGTATTCCCCGCAGAGTATCTCTCCAGCAAGTTTATTCCCCAACGGAGTCATCTTCTCCTACCGGTTTGTTCTTGCAACCATCATCCCCAGCGGAAACGAAGAACTTTGTTCTTCAACATCAGCCCAGGATTCAATTTCTCGGCATTCGTCAAGGATTTATTTTCCTAGACGAAAATACATTTATAAACATATCACCTTTCATACATCTTGCTTACATACACAATGCATGCACATACGCATCATATCACACAAATCTCAGTTATTTTTTAGAACATCTTAAAATCATGCAGTTCATGTATCTTGACATTGCATACAACTGATGTTTTTCCTTTTCAGGAAAAAGGTCAATCCAAAGACGATTACTATCAACTGTCGCAATTCCAGATTCGATACCTGTATCTACCCAGGGTATATCTACATTAAAGAGATAACTTAGAAATGCTCCAGATATGGATGCTATTCTTTTGCTTATTCAAAACTCCTTCTAGATATAGTTCATATGTGACCCAGGCATGGCGACGTTCTGATACTCATTCCAGATTTCCTTTCAGAGATAGCTTGGAAATGCTCCAGATATGGATGCTGTTCTTTTGCTTATTCGAAACTCCTTCTAGATATAGTTCAGATGTGACCCAGGCATGGCGACGTTCTGATACTCATTCCAGATTTCCTTTCAGAGATAGCTTGGAAATGCTCCAGATATGGATTTTGTTCTTTTGCTTATTCAAGATTCCTTCTAGATATAGTACAGATGTGACCCAGGCATGGCGACGTTCTGATACTCATTCCAGATTTCCTTTCAGAGATAGCTTGGAAATGCTCCAGATATGGATGTTGTTCTTTTGCTTATTCAAGACTCCTTCTAGATATAGTTCAGATGTGACCCAGGCATGGCGACGTTCTGATACTCATTCCAGATTTCCTTTCAGGGATAGCTTGGAAATGCTCCAGATATGGATGTTGTTCTTTTGCTTATTCAAAACTCCTTCTAGATATAGTTCAGATGTGACCCAGGCATGGCGACGTTCTGATACTCATTCCAGATTTCCTTTCAGAGATAGCTTGGAAATGCTCCAGATATGGATGTTGTTCTTTTGCTTATTCAAAACTCCTTCTAGATATAGTTCAGATGTGACGCAGGCATGGCGACGTTCTGATACTTATTCCAGATTTCCTTTCAGATATAGCTGGGAAATGCTCCAGATATGGATGCTGTTCTTTTGCTTATTCAAGACTCCTTCTAGATATAGTTCAGATGTGACCCAGGCATGGCGACGTTCTGATACTTATTCCATATTTCCTTTCAGAGATAGCTTAGACATGCTCCAGATATGGATGCTGTTCTTTTGCTTATTCAAGACTCTTTCTAGAGATAGTCCAGATGTGACCCAGGCATGGCGATGTTCTGATACTCATTCCAGATTTCCTTTCAGATATAGCCTAGAGATGCTCCAGATCCGGACGCCGTTCTATTGCTTATTCAGATTCAAACTTCTAAAAGACAACTTAGAGATGCTCCATCCCGGATGCTCTTCTATTGTTCAGTCCAGGTACGATCCAGATTCGGATGACATTCTGTTACTCATGCAGTATGGATATACCCCAGACACGGCGGTCATTCTACCATTTATTCAGACGTCAGCAATTAGACACAGACTAGATATGCTCCAGACACGAAAGCTATTCTATTTCTTATTCAAATTCACCTATCCATCATCTTTCCAAATGGCATCTATAAGCCCATTCCCGACAAGGTCCTGTCACCTCCAGATGGCATCTATAAGCCCATCCTCCTATCCATCATCTCTCCAAATGGCATCTGTAAGCCCATTCCCGCCATCACACTCTACTATGTGAGTGCAAATTTCTGGGCACTCTAGTGTTCAATCATCTTCCACCTTCGGATCACGAAAGGCACGCACGCCAATCTACATCCTCAGGTCTAAGAAGATTGAACAGGGGCAACTCTTGTACCCCAAAATTTGCCCTCCCATAATCTTCAAAGTCTACTCAAGGGCTACACAGTCAACCATCCTCCTAAGCCAGTCAAACTAGGGTTTTGGTTCTTGTAAAGAAGTTGAAGTTTTCAAGGGGCTCAATCAAGTCCCATATGCTCAAAAACATTGTCAAGCATCTACATGTCAAGTTTCAAGGCTCACAAAGTCAAGTTGCACAGTCAAAAACCCTAATTGCTCCACAGTCAACTGTAGGGGCAAAATGGTCATTTGGCAGTCAAAAGTCAAAAATTTTGGTCAACATCTTATTTTGAAGCCACAATCATCATTTGGTCAAATCTTGGCCATGATTTCACAAGAATGGCTCAAAAATCATCAAGGTGTCAAAAGTTTCTATTTTTGGACAGCTGAAAAGTCAATTGTAACTTGACCAAGGCATAACTTTTTCATGGTTCATCAGAAAAATCCCATCCAATTCTCATCTTGAAGAGGAAGGCATTTCCTACAACTCATCTTCACATTCCAAGTCCAAGAAATGCTCTCACAAAAAGTTATCAATTTCAACATTACAGGTCATTTTCAAAAGTCAACAAAAAGGCACTTTAGGTCAAAGACTATAACTTGATATTGGTAAATCAAAATGACATGGGACCAAAGGAATTGGTTAGAGGACTTCAAGACCTTTCCAAAATGTCCAAGAACATGTTCATAGCTTCAAAATTGAGCAAGATATGCATTGGAGAAGTTTGGAAATTTTTGTGAAATGGTCAAAGTCAACTATCCTTGAAACTTCATTTTTGACAAAAGGGCCCACTTTTTTCCACTTGGTTCAGCCTTGTCATGCCACCCACGTGTCCCATGATTAATTTCAAGATTAAACATTAATTTTTCTATTTTTTATTTTATTTTATTGATTTAATTCATTTTAAATCCATAAAATTCAAATAAAAATCAAAAAAATTAATTCAATGATATCTTGTGGTTTGAATGACCTTGATGAAGCATAATGCACCCACCAAATTCGTGTAAGGTCCATTTTAAGCATAAAATTCAAATTTGAACAAAATTGGCAAGTTGCTTTAATGGTGGTTATGGAGAAATCCAAAGTTTAATTGCAATGGTTAAGAGCTCATAATAGTGACTGATTCTCACTCATTACTATATATACAAGCCTTGCAAGCCTCATTCACAACCTAGAGTATGCACAAACGGCCAGAGCAAAATCCAAAATTTGTCAAAAAAAGTGTGAGATCAAAAGGAGTTTTTACAAGCATTTTCAGGCCAAGAGGAGAATGTGACTCTCTTCTTTGCCATACCCTGAAGCAAAAGCAACCCTTGCCACGTCCTAAGGTCCATTATCAAGCACTGTAAGTATTCCCAGGTCCCCCAATTTCCTTGTTTCCATTTTTTCTCAATGTATTCCTGTGTAGGTTTCTAAAAGTGGTACACCATGTGCCCTGCCACTTCAGTATGCCAAGTGTCTACAAACAACAATCCAGTGGCCAGGAAATGATGAGCACCATGCTTTTCAGTCAACCATACGCACATGATTCCAGGAGTCAACGTGACTTTGTGCAAATGGGCCACAACAATTCCAATCAAACACCCTCAAATTCCAGCCCACACCCCCCTTGGGTTTACTCTTCCTTTTTTTATTTTGTCATTTTCATTTTTTTTTATTTATTTACCTTATTTTATTTCTTATTAACAATTAACCAACTAATATTTTTTTTATAAAAAATCAAAAAAGAACTAACATCATTAATTTCATTTTATCTTTTTTTTTTGTAAATAAATATTAAATAATTGAATTAGCTTTAATTAGGCCATTTTAACTTTTTTTAAATAACTAAAATAATTTAGAATTAAGTTAACTTAGAATTTTAATTCTTTTATTTTATTTCATAAAAACATAAAAACACAAAAAATATTTTCTTTTAATAAATTAATTAATTAGATTAGGATTTATTTAATTAATTGCATTTAATCACAAAAAAGACAAAAAATTCAATTTCTTTTCTAAAAAGGGTCAACACCCTTAAGACATTCCCGATTCTTTCTTTCGCACGCATTTTAGTTTTAATTCTTTATTTTGATTCTTCCTGTAACTGCCTCCGGATGTAATAGTAATTAGGATTTTACTGCTTTATTTCTCGTACTTATTTACCAAAACGGGTCTTTGTATTTTTGGCGATGTATAGACCCGCGCCTTGTAATAGCGTAGAATTTATCTTTCCGCAATTTACTTTCTGCACCCCCTAACTGTTAAATGCATGAAAGAATGTATGTAAATAAAATTAACCCGTAGCTCACAAATAACATGTACAAAAACAGTTAACTGAAAAACAACACACAAAGCACATGCCACTCTTAGGGTACGCTTCACTCGTTGCCTCGAAACGTGGTCATCAAGTATAGGACGTCTTAGAGGTCACCCTTTGTCTAAAGATCCAGTTGCCTCGAAACAGTTGCCTCGGATAAAAGGATCTAGGACATTAGGGTTACTTCTAAGGTGTCCTACCATTGCTTCGGTGACCACACTGTCCCTAATCATCGAATTGACCCGAACACCTCCAACGACGGTGCTACCTACCTCTCAATGGTGGGATAGCACTATCTAAAGGACTCTTACACAGCTTAATTCCTTAGAGTAGGTAGATTCTCATGGATACTTGCTCTTTTCAAACAAACAAAACAACTTTTCACACCTACACTTCCTAAAAGTTTTCAAACAAATTTTTCATACACTCTTGAGGACAAATACAAGAGTTACTTAGAAATTTTTCAAACGAAACATTTTCAAAACCCACACACACTTGAAAAGCAAACAAATTTTATCACACATAAGAGCAAGTACCTAAGAGCCCGTGGATAACCACAGATAGAAAGGGTGCTAACACCTTCCCTTTCTATAAATCTACCTCCCGAACCGAGAAACATTCTCAAATAAGGAATTTTGCTGTGCTTTTGCCTTTCCATGTTGGAGAACATAAAAGACGGCGGCGACTCTTGCTTACCGCGACATTTCGCGAACCAGCTTAAAAAACAGTCAGTTCTATTTCCACCAATCACACTAGGTATCTTGGCAAAACAAAACAAAACAAAAAGATCATAGTCCCTCGATGGCGCTATCAAAAGGTTGCCTAAAAACAAATGATCTTGGTCCCTCAAACAAGCTAAGATACTTGGCACCATTGCTATCACGGTTATACGATGACCCACGCCTGTCCCGTTTAACATCCAAAGATAGGGTTATCTACCAAAACAATGGTAGGTTAACAATATCAAAGGAATAAAAATGTGTAGGAAAGAGTTTTGAGTAGGTAGAATGCTTCTAGTTACATGATCAATTTGCAAACAATACTTGCTATTTTCAAACACACACACATTTCGAAACAATTTCCAAATAACTTTCAAAACATTGAAACATTTTTCAAAAGACAAACATCTTTGTATACATTCTTACGAACGAGAATCATTACAAAGATTGCCTAAACAAAGGCCTCTTTTCAAAATACTTTCAAAACCACACAAAGCACCATTTCAAACAATTGTCAAAGCAAAAAGCAAGTGATCTAAAACAAGTAACTAAGAGCCCATGGAAAACCATGGATGAAAAGGGTTCTAGCACCTTCCCTTTTCATAATCTACCCCCTGAACCCAAAAACAATCTCAAAGGTCTTTCCTGTTCTTTTTTACCTTTCCTTTTGGATAAAATAAAAGTCGGTGGCAACTCTTGCTAAACCGTAACATTTGCGAACACAAACGCAAAACCTCAAGTCAGTTCTCCCACCGCATCACAGAACTGGCGACTCTGCTGGGGAAAAGAATAAAAGTGGGGTTACCTTAGGGTTTAGATAACCTTTATTTGCTTACAATTGCTTGACTTGTTTGCTTTACACTTTGGTTCTATTGTTTGGGTTTGAATCCTCTACCCGGATTTGGGAAACATTCATAGGTAAATAGCAATACATTGTGGAAACTGTGCGGGGTATACCGACATGGTCTAAGAAATAGCTATATTAATGCGACATATTTGTGGGTACCGGTAGCCTTTGAGTCAATAAAGAGAATACGGGGCCGCTGAGTGATGTCATGAAGCACTAATGGACTTTTAGAACCTTTACTTGACCAACTGGGCCTTTTAGGATGTAGTGAGATGACCGACTTTGGGGAAGTCCGAAGTTGGTAGATACTCGATACTACACTCATTGAGGGTTGTTTCCTTGGAATATTTTGGTCGCCAGTAAAGAGGCTGAATTGAAACAATGAACAAGCAAAAACAATCCAGTGATATTGAGCTTCTTAGAACCCGGTTACTATTTCTAGGACAGGTTGAGCCAACTAAACTTCAAGAGGGTACTTACCTATGAAACCCCACGCAAGACTAAACTAGGAACTTGTGTGATTTGCTTGTACATATATACTTGTGCATAACATCATGAACATCATGAAGCATCATATTCATCCACTAACCATTTCAATGATTTTGGATTTTCATCTTTGTTCCTGTTTTGTAGGTTATGGATTCACTTCGCGGGAAAACTATCCAAGTCAACCTTGTAAGAATTCCTCCTCAACAAAAGGAGCTAGCTTCAAGGATTCCTGAGAATTCTCCATTCACCGAGAGGCATGGTCGTCTTCTCAAATTAGTCACTACCAACACTGAGGAGGATATGCTGAAAGTTCTCTTCCAGTTCTTTGACCCTTTGCATCATTGTTTCACATTTCCTGACTACCAACTTGTGCCTACTTTGGAGGAATTTTCTCAACTTTTGAGGATTCCTATTCTCAATCAACTACCCTTCAACGGTACAGAAAGAGATCCAAAGCCAGAAGAGATTTATCAAGCCTTACACTTGCACTCATCTGATGTCACAACACATTGGGAAACTAGAAGTGGTGTCAAAGGCTTCTTGTCAAAGTTTATATTTGAGAAGGCCCAAAGTTGTTGGAATGCTCTAGACTTGCAAGCTTTTGAGGAGATTGTAGCTCTTCTCATCTATGGGATGGTATTGTTCCCTAACCCTGATCAACTCATAGATGTAAGTGCTGTCAAAATCTTCATGACTCGCAACCCGGTGCCTACATTGCTTGGGGATATCCTCCACTCTTTTCACACTCGTACAATGAGGAAAAGAGGTGTTCTCATGTGTTGCACTCCACTACTGGAAAGATGGTTTATTTCTCATCTTCCCCAATCAGTCTTGAAGAATGGGCAAGGTTTGAGGTGGTCACAATGATTGATGACTATTACACATTTAGACATTCATTGGTATTCTCAATTAAAAGAGAATGTTATCATCATTGACCGTTATGGGGAATTTCCTAATGTCCCTCTACTAGGCATTAGGGGCGGCATCACCTACAACCCCTGCTTGGCTCTGAGACAGTTTGGGTATGCCCAAAGGGATGGCCCACATGATATTCTAGTTCAAGGTTTGGTTTTCGACTTCGACAACGACAATCAAGGACTCTGACAAAGGTTCATCCGAGCTTGGAGGATGCCTAACAAGGTGGAAAGTAAGACCTTGGGACACAAGAATTCCATCCCTCTTGAGCCTTACCTCAAGTGGGTACGAACCCGCGCCCAAAGTCTTATGATGCCTTACCCCTCTATTCTCCCTGTGATTGTAGAGCCTGTTATGGAAGGAGAGGTTCCATACACCCTCTTACATCCTGACATGCAAACATCACTCGAAGATCTACGAAGGAGTTGGATACAGCTCAAGGGAGAACGTGATACTTTCGAAGCCTAATTCTACGCAAGTGAGAAGAAGGTTTTGGAACTTAATCAGCTACTTCATGAATAGCAGACTCTCAACACCTACATTGCACCAAAGGGGATGCGCAACGTCTTTTTACCTTAGAATTTTATACTATTTTGCCTATGGGGCATTGATGTACTAAAAAATTATATCTTATTAATATGACATGTGTTTCTTTTTTGTTTAAAACAAATTTGAATTTCTGAATCCTTGAAAGCATTACATGAATACATATCATTCATCATATGCATAAACAGATCTTCACACCAAGTTTCCTTATCTCTCTGTTGTTTATTTCAGCAAGATGGATATTGAACAAACGGTCAAAGACTTACAAGCTCATAATTCACAATTTCAACAGCTACTCTTGACCCTAGCCAAGGGGCAGGAGGAGCTCAAGACTCTACCAGAGAAGGAAAAAGAGAAAAAGAAGAAGAAGAGAGCTGGTGTGGCTATCTTGGGCAGAAGGTTTGAAGGACAAGCCAGACGGACTTTGGAATTCCCATCAACATCTGAAGAGGGGGAAGGAAAAGTTAAGGGAATTGCAGTGCCTTCAGATTCTGAAGCTGAAGAAGAAGAGGATGAGGACTATTCTGAACAGCAGTACCCTCCGGCCGATGACAAATACAAGAACTTGGAAGAACGTCTAGCTTCTATGGAGATATAAAGAGTGCCTGGGCTGGACTTTGAAGAGTTAGGGCTGGTATCTGGAATTGTAATCCCTCTTAAATTTAAAGTGCCACTGTTTTCTAAGTATGATGGGGTGTCTTGCCCAAAGATGCACCTACGATCTTATGTCAGGAAAATTCAACCACATTCTTCTGACAAAGACCTGTGGGTCCATTTTTCCAGGACAGTTTATCGGGGACGCAGCTGGATTGGTTCTACCAGTTGGAGAGGTATGATGTGCATAATTGGGAAGATTTGGCATCCGCCTTCTATAAACAGTATCAATACAACGCCGACTTGGCGCCAATCCGTACTCAGCTATAGAGTATGGCTATGGCTACCAATGGGGGTTTCAAAGACTACGCTAAAAAATGGAGGGATTTAGCCGGAAGGGTACAACCACCATTATCTGAAAGAGAACTTGTAGACATGTTCTTGGGGACTCTGTCAGGTCCTTTCTTTAATCACCTGATTGGAAGCTCCTCTACAGGTTTCACTGAGTTGATCCTAACTGGCGAGAGGGTGGAAGCCGGTATTAGAAGCGGGAAAATTCAGAAAGATGCATCTGCCTCAACTGCTGCAAAAAAGACCTTCACTAGAAAGAAGGAGGTGTCTACTGTCTATACCCAGAGAAATCAGGGAAGAATTGAAAGACGACCAACTGTGGGGGCCGTTATGATTCAGAAGTCTGCGTTAGACCAGCCGAGAAACAACCAGCCGAGAAATGATCAGCCGAGGAATAACCAGCAAAGGGTGGAAAGGCCTGTAAGGCAATTCACCAAGATAAACATGACTCCTGCTCAAGTCTTACCACATCTCTTGAAGTTGAACCTGGCCATGTTGAAGGAGGCCTCTAAAAATCCTAACACTGCTTCTCCACATTACCATCCCAACGCCAGATGTGCTTACCATTCGGAAAGTCTAAGGCACGACACCAACAACTGTTGGGCCCTGAAGAATAAGATTCAAGATCTGATCCACGCCAAGGAAGTAGAATTTGAAGCTCCTGAAAAGACAAACATTATCTCCGCACCAATGCCGAGGCATGGCCACAATGCCAATGTTGTGGAAGAAGATCTGTTTGTTTCTACTATGGATGAGCTGTCAACTCCTCTCCTAACCATCAAGTTGAATTTGTTGAAGGTTGGGGTGTTCCCAGAATGTGACCAAGATTGCCATGCTTGCCTGTCCTCCCCATTTGACTGTCCTCTATTGAAGAAGAGAATCCAATAACTGATTGATAACAAGGAAATTTTGTTTTAGAAAGCTCCCATCTCACCCATTCCAGTTCCAGAAGTTTCAATAATAACCATATACGCCAATCCTTCCAGGGTTCCTAAAAAACCCGTTAGGATTACATCTGCTCCTATAACTACTCCTTTGAAGATAACAATGCCCGGGCCAACCCCATACAAAACTGATAAAATGGTACCATGGAACTATGGTGGAGAAATCTACGACTATGGTGTCAAACAGATTGAACAGACCATTGAAGAAGAAAGCTCTGAGGAAGATAACCCCGACATCAGTAACATTTCCGGAACAAGCAAAATTACTCGTAGTGGGAGAATCTTTTCTCCAAAGATTGCTCCTCCAACAACAGTCTTTGGACCCGCGGCCATTCCGAAGATTACACCTATACCAGTAACTGTACATGTAAGTGTACCCGCCAACAATGACAATACAATTCTCATCCTTGTTTCCGCTGCCGAGAAAAAAGGAAAGAATGTCCAAGAGGAGCCTGTCTTGACGAAGGCTCAATCACTTGTTATCCCTGATACATCCCAGAAAGAGATGGAAGAGATTCTGAGGATCATTAAGAAAAGTGATTACGATGTTGTGGAACAATTGGGGCAGACCCCCTCCAAAATATCTATGTTAGCCCTGTTGTTGTGCTCTGAGGCACATGCTAAAGCTTTAATCAAGTTTTTGAAGACGACCAACGTGCCACAAGAAACCTCCGCTGATCAATTCCAGGAATGTGTGGCTAGTTTAACAATTGACAATGGCCTAGGATTTTCCGATGCAGACTTGACCTCCAAAGGGAGAAAACATAATGATACACTACATGTCTCGGTGGAGTGTAGGGGAACCACCCTAGCTCATGTCTTGGTTGATACTGGGTCATCTCTAAATGTCTTTCCGAAGAAAGCCTTGGATTGACTGGATTGTGAAGGCTTAACCCTGAAACCCAGCAACATCATTATTAGATCCTTTGATGGTTCTAAGAGGATGGTCCATGGAGAGGTGGACATCCCGATCAAGGTGGGTACCCAGACGTTCAACTCAACATTCTACGTGATGGACATCCGTCCTTCTTACTCATGCCTGTTTGGAAGACCTTGGATCCACCATGCTGGAGCTGTCACTTCTACTCTGCATCAAATGCTTAAGTACCCTGTCTAGGGGAAAATCATAATTGTTCATGGCGAAGAGGAATACATGATCAGTCATCTAAATTCTTTCTGTTATGTAGAATTAGATGGCGAATTCATAGAGACCCATTTCCAGCATTTTAAAGAGGTAGCTTAGGAGATAGCAGCGACCAAGGCAGTGTCCTCAACTCCTATGATCACAAGACCTCCGCCTTGGATGTCTTCTTTAAAGGATGCTAGGGCAGTGGTGGAAGAAGGCAGATCCACAATCTGGGGCAGCTTCCCAACTTTCCTTTCAAATTAGACAAATTCGGCTTGGGATTTACTTCGACTGGTCAGAAGGCTGTGCGCCGCTCCCGTGCCGGAGGGCCACCTGTGAAGATCAGCCACCAAGGGGTTAATGCACTAGAGGACAGTGAAGAAGAGGGTAACTTGGAAGACTGGATTTTCCCTACTGTTGACGGAGGATTGTGCAACTGGGAAGCAAAAGAATTTGTTCTGATTACTTTCATACCACAGTAATTTATCTTTTCCATTTATGTTAGATCTGTAACAATTCACAAACAATTCGTACTTTTTTAACCTTGTGTCTTACCCGAGGCACATAGGTCCATCTGTAAGGGTCCTTATTTTCATTTCATATGTCATTTTAATGAATCAAGGACGCTTTTCATATATAAACCTTTTGTGCTCATTGTCTTTCTTTTACATTTTGTTGTTTTAAGATGGCTATGCCCTTACACACACCCACACTAACAAATGCAGGTACCCTTCCATTCCGGAACCCATGGGTAACGATACTGCTATAGCCTTCAGTGACTCTGAAGATCTGATCAACCAAGTCGAATACGAAGGTGAGGAAGATTGTGAGGTGCTAGGGGAATTGGCCAGATTATTACAGCAAGAGGAAAGAGAAATTCAGCCTCATGAAGAGCAGTTGGACACAATCAACTTGGGAACTGAGGATGACAAAAAGGAAATCAAGATAGGTGCCAATCTAGAGCCGAGTGTCAAAGAGCGCTTAATTTAGCTACTACATGATTATGTTGAGATCTTCACCTGGTCATACGAAGACATGTCGGGACTTGATACAAACATTGTGGTACACCGTCTCCCCACGAGAGAAGACTATCCACCAGTGAAGCAAAAGGTCTGCCGCATGAGACCTGACATGTCAAAGAAGATCAAAGCAGAAGTTATGAAGTAGTTCAATGTTGGATTTCTGGCTGTTACTTCCTATCCATAATGGGTTGCTAACATTGTGCCCGTGCCTAAGAAGGACGGCAAAGTGAGAATGTGCGTGGATTACATAGATTTAAACAGGGCCAGCGCTAAACATGACTTTCCACTACCGCACATAGACATCCTGGTTGACAATACAGCTCAGCACAAAGTATTTTCTTTCATGGACGGATTCTCAGGCTATAACCAGATCAAAATGGCACCTGAGGACATGGAGAAAACTACTTTTGTCACACAGTGGGGTACGTTCTGCTACAAAGTGATGCCATTAGGACTGAAGAATGTCGGGCCAACCTATCAATGTGCCATGGTAGCTTTGTTTCATGATATGATACATCATGAGATAGATGTCTACGTAGATGACATGATAGCCCAATCACAAACTGAAGAAGAACACCTTGATCACTTGCAAAAGTTGTTTGTCAGGTTGAAGGAGTACAAGCTCAGATTGAACCCAAACAAGTGTACATTCGGAGTCCGATCCGGTAAAATCTTAGGTTTCATTGTCAGCAACAAAGGCATCGAGGTTGATCCTGCCAAAGTCAAAGCTATACAAGAAATGCCTGCTCCTCGCACTGAGAAGGAGGTCAGAGGTTTCTTGGGACGCCTAAACTACATTACAAGGTTCATTTCTCACCTAACATCTACCTGTGAGCCAATCTTCAAGTTGTTGAAGAAAGATCAGGTAGTTAAATGGAATGATGACTGTCAAATTGCTTTCGATAGAATCAATGAGTATTTGCTAGAACCTTCTGTCCTAATGCCACCCATCGAAGGAAGACCTCTAATCATGTATCTGACCGTCCTAGAGAATTCAATGGGGTGCGTACTAGGCCAACATGACGAGTCTGGCCGAAAAGAGCATGCCATTTATTACCTTAGCAAAAAGTTTAGCAAATGTGAGACCCGATACTCACTGCTCGAGAAAAATTGATGCGCTTTGGTGAGGGTTGCTCGCAGGCTAAGGTAGTATATGTTGACTCAGACCACTTTGCTGATATCTAAGATGGATCCGATCAAGTACATCTTTGAGAAGTCTGCTCTATCTAGAAGAATAGCTAGATGGCAGATGATCCTAACGGAATACGACATACAGTACATGACCCAAAAAGATATAAAGGGGAGTGTGCTAGCTGATCATCTAGCCCATCAAGCTGTCGAAGATTACCAATCCATGAGGTTTGACTTCCCTAACGAGGACATCATGACATTGGACAACATTGAAGATTTCAGACCACATGACGGACCTGAACAAGGATCCTGATGGACCCTGTACTTTGATGGGGCCTCAAATGCACTTGGAAACGGTATCGGTGCGGTACTCATCTCCCCATAAGGTTTCCATACTCCTTTCACAACCAGACTTTGCTTCAATTATACAAACAACATGGCAAAGTACGAGGCATGCATCTTTGGACTCAAGGCTGCCATAGACTTGGGAATCAAATCCTTAGTTGTGTTTGGGGACTCAGCTTTGGTCATCAGTCATATCAAAGGAGAGTGGGATACTAAACATCCAAACCTCATCCCTTACAAAGAACATGTCCTGACATTGCTACTATATTTCGAGAAGATTACCTTTGAGCACTTCCCGCGAGAAGAAAATCAGCTAGCAGATGCTCTAGCTACAATGTCATCCATGTTTAAACTTAACTGGGATAACGAGGCTCCCCAAATCACCATTGACCGGATGGACGAACCTGCACATTGTCACGAGATTAATACCGATGAAGTAGTGGACCAGTCGTGGTTTCATGAAGTCAGAAGGTATCTCGAGGCTCAGGAATACCCTGAAGGAGCTTCAGTCAACGACAAAAAGTTCTTAAGGAGGTTCTCGGTGAAGTTCTTCCTAAGCAATGGCATCCTATACAAGCGCAATCATGATTCTATTCTGCTCCGTTGTATGGACAAAGCTGAAGCTGAAAGGATTATGGCTGAATTGCATGAGGGTACCTTCGGCACTCACTCTAGCGGGCATATGATGACTAAGAAGATTTTACGGGCAGGCTATTACTGGTCTACCATGGAAGCTGACTGCTATCAACACTCCCGAACATGCCATAAATGTCAAATCTATGTAGACAAGGTACACGTGCCTCCAGTTCCTCTAAATGTCCTAACGGCTCCTTGGCCATTCGGAATGTGGGGAATCGACATGATTAAAGAGATCAAGCCTACATCATCCAATGGACATCGCTTCATCCTGGTGGCTATTGACTACTTCACCAAGTGGGTCGAAGCAGCTTCCTTCGCATCCGTTACTAAGAATGTTGTTTCCGGCTTCATCAAGCAGAACCTTATTTGTCGGTATGGTATCCCTGAAAGGATTATCACTGATAACAGTGGAAACCTTAACAATACTATGATCACCGCTTTATGCGAACAATTCAAGATTCAACATCACAATTCATCTCCCTACCGGCCAAAGATGAATGGTGTTGTCGAAGCCGCGAACAAAAATATCAAGAAGATCATACAAAAGATGACAGTCACCTACAAGGACTGGCATGAAATGCTACCGTCTGCTCTTCACGGGTATTGTACCACGGCACGCATATCAACTAGGGCAACACCTCATTCCTTGGTATATAGCATGGAGGCTGTTTTACCTATCGAGGTTCAGATTCCCTCCTTGAGAATCATGAAGGATGCTGGTTTGAGTGAAGAAGATTGGATTCAGACCCGACTTGATCAGTTGAACTTGATTGATGAAAAGAGACTTACTGTTGTTTGCCATGGTCAGACGTATCAAAAGCGAATGATCAAGGCTTTCAACAAGAAATTCAGACGCCATACATATCAAGTTGGGGATCTGGTAATCAAGCGCATCATTTTGCCGCAAAGTGATCCCAGGGGCAAATGGACTCCTACCTACGAAGGACCATTTGTGATCAAAAACATCTTTTCTGATGGGGCAATGATCTTAACCACCATGGATGACGATGATTTGCCACACCCTACGAACACAGACATAGTCAAAAGATACTACGCATAAATGACCCGTTAGGTTGACACACCTAGGCAAAAAAGGGGCATCCCGGTGAATCGAAAACCCAAAAGGGCGGTTCAGGAAAGAATTAGGGATAAATAAAAAAATTTGTACACCCGGCAAGTTGAAAACCCGAAAGGGCGACTTGGGCAAAAAAGGGTTTCCCGATGGACTGAAAACCCGAAAGGGCGGTCTAGGCAAAAGTTAGGGAATTAAAGCGTATTACTATGTCTCGTCGGATCACTTTAAGGACAATCTCTTCACGGACGAACTATGAGCTTCTGATCAATCCAATCATCTTCGTACGAAGCAACGAATGGACAAGATATTCGGAGATACGAAGGCTATAACGGAATGGGAACCCCATGGGATTTTTACACACATAACTATATTTTCTTTGTATACATTTTTCTTACTTTTATGACACCATCCTCTTACTAGGATGTCTGTCCCCTTTGTACAAAACACTTATTCAAAGTAAATACAAAGATACCTCTTTCAAAGTACAGAAAACTATTTTCCTTTTTCTTTTACACTTGTGTTTTTATTTGCAAAAACGTCCAATGATTCATTGATGAACATATGCATTTGAACATAATTACTGTTTATAAATAAAAAGGATGGAAAAGAACAATTACTGACAGACTGAAAGGATAGGAAAACGTCTTTAGGCTATTCCAGGAGCAATCCTTACAGTACATCATCTAGGTCCCCAGCGGAGCTAAAACCTTGAAATACATATCCCCAGTGGAGTTATAATTTCAAACCTTAATTCCCACCAGAGTTAAAACTTCAAACTCCCAATCCACAACGGAGAAAAAACATTGAGTTTCAAATCCTCAGCGGAGATGAAACCTTCATCCCCAGTCGGGTCAAGAATTCTAATCTCCAGCAGAAACCATCCAATTTCCCCAGCAAGTTATATTGAAGCCTGGAAATCAACCAGATAACAGTTAACTTTTGTCTCTCCCCAACCCAGGGAATTCCCCAGTAGAGTGGCAGACGACCGAAACTCCTGAACCTACTCCCAGTAGTAAATTATTCCCCACATAGTCTTCATTACTCCCCATCATGAAGTCGCCAAAGTTTTCATGGATCCCCAGCAGATTGAAGATTCTCATTCTCTTTTCCCCAGTGAAGTTGCCGAAGTTTTCATTGCTCCTCAACAGAATGAAGATTCTTATTCTTAGTTCCCCGCAGAAGCCATCAGAGTCTTCCTTATTCTCCAGCAGATCAAGGATTCCCATTGAGTAACCCCCAGTAGAAGTCATTAAAGTTCTTTGGATTTCCCAAGCAAATTTCTCTAGCAGTTTGGCATTACTCTCACAACAAAATTTTTGGCAATACTCCAACTTCAAGACATGAAGGATCCTCACATCCCGATAGAAGTTGTCAAGGATTTCTTGTCCCCAATAGTCACCAAGGATTTATCATCCTCAACAATTAAAGATTTTGAATCTCCAGCAGCGGTCAAGGATTTATTTTCCCCGGCAGCAGTCGGGGATTTATTCTCCTCCGCAATACAGCAAATCAACTTACATGCACATACATTACATCCATATATCATAAACATTGATAAAACACATTTATTGCAACATACATTTCATGCAACATAACTTTGTGTTTCAGCTAACATTTCACCCTTTTCAGGATAAGGTTAACAAGCTATCATTAACAGTATACGATCATGATACAGTACAGATACACTCCAGACACGGAAGTCATTTTGTTGCTCATTCAGATTCAGATTTCAGATACAGTTCAGATACGCTCTAGATAGGGATGCCATCCTGATACTTATTCAGATTTCAACTATCAGATACAGATTAGATACACTCCAGACACGGAAGCCGTTCTATTTCTCATTCAGATTCAACTATCAATTTCAAAGCTCAGATACACTCCAGACACGGAAGTCATTCTCCCACTTATTCAGATTCTAGTACGCTCCTGACACGGATGCCATTCTAGCCCTTATTCAGTTTTCCGATTCACATACAGTACGGATATGCTCCAGACACGGAAGTCATTCTGCTACTCATTCAGATCTCAACTTCAGATACAGTCCAGATACGCTCCAGACACGGTTGCCATTCTGTCACCTATTCTGATTTTCCACAACTCAAATGCTCCATATACGAATGTTATTCCTTTGCTCATTCAGATTCAAATTCAGACACAGTCCAGATATGCTCCAGACACGGTTGCCATTCTGTCACCTATTCTGATTCTCCCCAGCTCAGAGACGCTCCAGATACAGATGTTATTCCTTTGCTCATTCAGATTCAAATTCAGACACAGTCCAGATACGCTCCAGATAAGGTTGCCATTCTGTCACTTATTTTGATTCTCCCCAGCTCAGAGACGCTCTAGACACGGAAGTCATTTTGTCGCTCATACAGATTCAGTCTCCAGATACAGCTCAGATACGTTCCAAACGCATATACCATTCTGATACTCATTCTTCTGACTTACAACTTACAACTCAACAAACATTCTTGGATGGCATCTTTAAGCCCATCTCCAACAAGATTCTATCACATCTCCAAATGGAATCTTTAACCCATTTCCTCAACTGCATTTTGACGAGTGCAAATTTATGGGCACTGTAGTGTCCAATCATCTTTTACCTTCGAGTCACGAACGACAAACTCGCCAATCTAACTCTTCAGGTTCAAGAAGATTGAACAGGGGCAGCTATTGTACCCCAAAATTTTCCCTCTCATATTATCAATATTTTTCCTCACAAGACCTTCTGGACTCAAGACAAGATTAGGGTTTGCTCAGCTCAAGACCTCCTCTTGCACTGATAGCCTGAAATTAGGGTTTGAGTTTGCACAAGGAATTTTGGACCATTAATACTTCATGTGACTTTCATACACCATCTTGGACCCCTAAGATTTCTCATGACAAGTTTCAAGTCTTGAATCACATTTTTGCCCTGTCAATTGGACAGTTGACCTAAAAATCAGCTGTATTGGGGAAAAAGTCAACCATGGACAATTTACAGTCAAACTTCATAATTTTTGATCCACGATCACATTATAGGCTCCTATGTACCATTTGATCAAGTTTGGATCACAACTCCTCAAGAAATTTGATCAGATCATCAAAAGGGCAAAATGGTCAAAATTAGGGTTTTGACAGAGAAAGGGAAATTTCTGATTTTTAACCTAGCCAATGACCAATTGGGTTCAAGTATGATTTCAAGGACTCAATGGAATCATCTTGACCTAATCACATAGTTCAAAAGATCTCAAATGCATAGGATTGACAGATGAATTTTGCAGTCAACTGATCAAAAATCAATTGTACACTAAAAAGTCAAACTTTGACTTTTTGGTCAAAATCAAGTGCCAAGAGTCATAATTCATCAAGATATGTAAAAATGTGAAACTTCTTGATCAAGAAATATAAAATGTAAATTAGGGTTTAATTTGAAATTTTTTCATAACTTAGAAAATTTCTAAGTATGGAAAATTTCTTATTTTTCCCAACTTTCCACAACTTTTTCACCATGATGCAATTGGATTCAAAGAAACCTTCAACATGAAAGTTGTATTCCTCCATGAAATCTACAACTTTTATTCACAAAGTTTTCCCAAAAGATGTTTGGATCTCAAGTTATAATTTTGTGAATAGGGGTCCATAAACTTTTTAACTTAGGGAAATTTTGCCCTAGTTTAGGAAGAATTTTTACCTAACTTCATGGCAACTTTTCACCTAGTTCCAAGAGGAATATCAAAATTCATTTCAAAGATGGATTGTAGAGCATGTTACAAGATTTACAAAATGTCCAAGAAATCTCCAAGATCATTTATGGTTAGAGAGAATCGAAGAAAGGAAAATGGAAATTTATCACTTTTGTTCAAGGCATTTTCATAATGGTTCAAGTTACAAATTTGTCCTAGCATGCTTGTACTTGGCATTACATGTCCTAATCCTTTCTACACTCCATAATTGAATGCCAATTCAGTGGATAATGGCTTTATTTTAATCTTTGGAGCATTGTACGATGAATTAATCCATTTATGGCATAAAGTTCATAATACTACTTTCATAAAGCTAGGTTTATACAACTTTGCAAATCTTGAGCCATGGACCTGATCTTTTGTTGCAAACAAGATCCATAAACATCAGGCAAAGTACACCAACCCTATGCAACTAACAAGCAAGCCTGAACAGGCCTTTGGCATTGGCCATGTCAACTTTATTCAAAAGCAAGCAAACTTGCAAAAGTCAAGACAACTTGTGTATCTGTTAAAGGCAAGCCTTTGTATCATTTCAAACAACTTCAGAACTTTGTCACAAGCCAATACACGAATTGCTAACATCCCAAACACTCTAAAACACCAAAATCACATTTTTCTGCCCAAACAGGGCATCATCTGCAGAACCCTTGCCAAATCAATATTGGCTCGTGCGTTTCTCATTTTAAGACTTCAAACACATTACATACATCTTACCTAAATTGTCCAGGCCCTTGTCTTGCAACTGTGTGCCCTGTTTTAAACTTCACCATTTTAATTTTGCAAGTTTGCAGGTTGAATTGTGCAGGGAGATTCAAGCATCTACAAGGCTAGCTAAGCATTGGAAAAGGTTGAGGGAACTTCAAGGAAGCTCACACGACCTTCAGGCCTCACTCAAAGTCCCCACATTGCCATATCCAAACTCAACTGAACAAGGTTGAAGGCAAAACGCACGCAAAATGTTGGCTGGAGGACAGGGATGAAGCTGGCTTGGGCCTGGCGCGCCTGGGCTTCTGTTTTTGCTTCTCATATCCCCCTGTTTCCAATTTGCACCCCCCTTTGCATATTTTTATATTTTGCATAATTTTTCATTTCTTTTATGTTTATTGACTTTATTATTTTTTTATGAACATTAAAAAATACCAAAAATATTTTCTTAATTTTTTACATTTTATTTTATTATATTTTATTATTTTTTGGCATAAAAATAGTTTATTAGTAATAATATTCTTTATTTTCTTAAATAAATTTGTAAATAATAATAAAATACTTAATTTTTTTTATTTCATATTTTATACACATTAAATATTTATTTTTTATACATATTTAATTTTTAATATTTGTACATAAAATTATTATTATTTTTCTTAAACAAAAAAAATGGACAAATAAATATTAGAAAACATATATTTTCTTTTAATAAAAAAATTAGGGTTTCCCCTTTCAAAAATAATAATATTATTTTTTTATTATTTTTTAGGACTTAAATAATTTTATTTTCTCATACATAAAACAATTACAAAACATTTTTTGCATATTTACATTTTATTGCATATTTAAATAATTGTTTATTTATTTATTGTACAATAAATTCAATTGGGTTGTAATAGTGAATTAGGGTTTTATTTTGTGCAAACGTCCCCATTCAAAACTTGTATCCCCCCTCCCATAATAATTGTTGTAATAGTTTAGATTTACTTTACGCAATTTATCGCATTATATGCATGTTTAGTAAATTAGGGTTTGTATGATAAGACAAAAATCAAACAAATAGCATGACCTAACACAAGACAAAAATGCATGAAAAATGACAACACATTACACGCAAACACCTCTAGGGTTTCACCCACTTGGTTGCCTTAAAACATGGCCATGGTATGCATACTAGGTATCTTGGCAAAACAAAACAAAACAAAAAGATCATAGTCCATCGATGACGCTATTAAAAGGTTTCCTAAAAACAAATGATCTTGGTCTCTCAAACAAGCTAAGATACTTGGCACCATTGCTATCATGGTCATACGATGACCCACGCCCGTCCCGTTTAACATCCAAAGATAGGGTTATCTACCAAAACAATGGTAGGTTAACAATATCAAAGGAATAAAAATGTGTAGGAAAGACTTTTGAGTAGGTAGAATGCTTCTAGTTACTTGATAAATTTGCAAACAATCCTTGTTATTTTCAAACACACACACATTTCGAAACAATTTCCAAACAACTTTCAAAATATTAAAAGATTTTTCAAAAGACAAACATCTTTGTATACATTCTTACGAACGAGAATCATTACAAAGATTGCCTAAACAAAGGCCTCTTTTCAAAATACTTTCAAAACCACACAAAGCATCATTTCAAACAATTGTCAAAGCAAAAAACAAGTGATCTAAAACAAGTAACTAAGAGCCCATGGAAAACCATGGATGAAAAGGGTTCTAGCACCTTCCCTTTTCATAATCTACCCCCCGAACCCAAAAACAATCTCAAAGGTCTTTCCTGTGCTTTTTTACCTTTCCTTTTGGATAAAATAAAAGTCGGTGGCGACTCTTGCTAAACTGCAACATTTGCAAACACAAACGCAAAACCTCAAGTCAGTTCTCCCACCGCATCACAGAACTGGCGACTCTGCTGGGGTAAAGAATAAAAGTGGGGTTACCTTAGGGTTTAGATCACCTTTATTTGCTTACAATTTCTTGACTTGTTTGCTTTACACTTTGGTTCTATTGTTTTTGTTTGAATCCTCTACCCGGATTTGGGAAACATTCATAGATAAATAGCAATACGTTATGGAAACTGTGCGGGGTATACCGACATGGTCTAAGCAATAGCTATATTAGTGCGGCATATTTGTGGGTACCGATAGCCTTTGAGTCAATCAAAGAGAATACAGGGCCGATGAGTGATGTCATGAAGCACTAATGGACTTTTAGAACCTTTACTTGACCAACTTGGCCTTTTCGGATGTAGTGAGATGAGCGGCTTTGGGGCAGTCCAAAGTTGGTAGATACTCGATACTACACTCATTGAGGGTTGTTTCCTTGGAATATTTCGGTCGCCAGTAAAGAGGCTGAATTGAAACAATGAACAAGGAAACAATCCAGTGATATTGAGATCCTTAGAACCCAGTTACTATTTCTAGGACAGGTTGAGCCAACTAAACTTCAAGAGGGTACTTACCTATGAAACCCCATGCAAGCCTAAACTAGGAACTTTTGTGATTTTCTTGTACATATATACTTGTGCATAACATCATGAACATCATGAAGCATCATATGCATCCACTAACCATTTCAAGGATTTTGGATTTTCATCTTTGTTCCTGTTTTGTAGGTTATGGATTCACTTCGCAGGAAAACTATCCAAGTCAACCTTGTAAGAATTCCTCCTCAACACAAGGAGCTAGCTTCAAGGATTCCTGATAATTCTCCATTCACCGAGAGGCATGGTCGTCTTCTCAACTTAGTCACTACCAACACCGAGGAGGATATGCTGAAAGTTCTCTTCCAGTTCTTTGACCCTTTGCATCATTATTTCACAATTCCTGACTACCAACTTGTGCCTACTTTGGAGGAATTTTCTCAACTCTTGAGGATTCCTATTCTCAATCAACTACCCTTCAACGGTACGAAAATAGATCTAAAGCCAGAAGATATTGATCAAGCCTTACACTTGCACTCATTTGATGTCACAACACATTGGGAAACTATAAGTGGTGTCAAAGGCTTCTTGTCAAAGTTTATATTTGAGAAGGCCCAAAGCTGTTGGAATGCTCTAGACTTGCAAGCTTTTGAGGAGATTGTAGCTCTTCTCATCTATGGTATGGTCTTGTTCCCTAACCCTGATCAACTCATAGATGTAAGTGATGTCAAAATCTTCATGACTAGCAACCCGGTGCCTACATTTCTTGGGGATATCCTCCACTCTTTTCACACTCGTACAATGAGGAAAAGAGGTGTTCTCATGTGTTGCACTCGTCTACTGGCAAGATGGTTTATTTCTCATCTTCCCCAATCAGTCTTGAAGAATGAGCAAGGTTTAAGGTGGTCACAACGATTGATGACTCTTACACATTCAGACCTTCATTGATGTTCTCGATCAAAAGAGAATGTTATCATCATTGACCATTGTGGGGAATTTCCTAATGTCCCTCTACTAGGCATTAGGGGAGGCGTCACCTACAACCCCTGCTTAGCTCTGAGACATTTTGGGTATGCCCGAAGGGATGGCCCACATGATATGCTAGTTCAAGGTTTGGTTTTCGACTTCGACAACGATAATCAAGGACTCCGACAAAGGTTCATCCGAGCTTGGAGGATGCCTAACAAGGTAGACAGTAAGACCTTGGCGCACAAGAATTCCATCCCTCTTGAGCCTTACCTCAAGTGGGTACGAACCCGCACCTAAAGTATTATGATGCCTTACCCCTCCATTCTCCCTGTGATTATAGAGCCTGTTATGGAAGGAGAGGTTCCATACACCCTCCTACATCCTGAAATGCAAACATCACTCGAAGATCTACATAGGAGTTGGATACAACTAAAGGGAGAACGCAATACTTTCGAAGCCCAATTCTACGCAAGTGAGAAGAAGGTTTTGGAACTTACTCGGCTACTTCACGAAGAGAAGACTCTCAACACCTACATTGCACCAAAGAGGATGCGCAGCGTCTTTTTACCTTAGAATTTTGTATTATTTTACCCATGGGGCATTGATGTACTAACAAATTCTATCTTATTAATATGACGTGTGTTTCTTTTTTGTTTAAAACAAATTTGAATTTCTGAATCCTTGAAAGCATTACATGAATACATATCATTCATCATATGCATAAACCGGTCTTCACACCAAGTTTCCTCATCTCTCTGATGTTTATTTCAGCAAGATGGATATTGAACAAACGGTCAAAGACTTACAAGCTCATAATTCACAATTTCAACAGCTACTCTTGACCCTAGCCAAGGGGCAGGAGGAGCTCAAGACTCTACTAGAGAAGGGTTCTGGAAAAAGGGTTCGGGCAAAAATTAGGGATATATACAAAAGATTGTACACCCAGAAAGTCGAAAACCTGATAGGGCGGCTTAGGCAAAAAAGGGTATCATGGTGGATTGAAAACCCGAAAGGGCGGTCCAGAAAAAAAGTTAAGGATTAAAGCATATGACTATGTCGTGTTGAATCACTTCAACCAGCTTTATTACCAAGGTCAAAAGTTCAAATGGTAAGAGATCAATACAATCAACTTCTTTAGGGCCTTACTCTTCATACCCCCAGCCTTTTACTAACTAACTGAAAATACACCCCCTGTATGAATTAATTAAAATTATATTTTTTTACATTTTCTTTTATTTATAAATTTATTTGGTTATATTTTCATAATTAAAATTTATTTTTATAATAAATTCTATATTTATTTATTTACTAATTCAAATCGCTTTTACCAACCCATCAAATATCTTTTTTAATTGCATTGAAATCATTTTTCCTCATGCATTAAAAATATTTTTTTTATATATGAATATATTTAATAAATATCTAACCAATTAAATTACTAATAATTTTCACTAACCTAATTCAAACCTTGTATCTATTTTTAAAAAGGATTATGGAGATATTTCTCATTAACTATGAACTTCGTCTAACAGCTCCGCAATTTACAAACTCAGACTTGGTTCAAGGATTAATTCCAAGTATCTTCGTAATCCATAAAAACACCAACCAATAACTGCGAACTATGAATTGGGACTATGATTCCTCAAAAGAGGATACATAGGCATACGACTAAATCGTAGAGAGTTCTCCTCATAAAAAATTAAAACCCTATTTCCTAAATATTGCGTTTCTAAACCCTAGTATCCTTGTGAACAAGGTAGATGAGGGGTGCCTAACACCTTCCCTTCGTCTAAGAACGAGTCCAACAACTTAGAATCTTTGACCACGTTAGGGTTATCCTTTATATTCCATTCCTTAGGATAAAAATTAAGGGTGGCGAATCTCAATTTAAAATTGAATACAACAGCTGGCGACTCTGCTAGGGACTCAACCCTAAGGTTAGAAGCCTTTCTTTAGATTTAGGGTTTTAGGGTTTTTCTATTTTTGGTATTTTCTTTAGAGTTATTTACTTCGGTTTATTTATATTTATATTTTATTTTTCTACAATGCTATATTTATTTGTGATGGGATTTTATTATATTTAAAAAAAAATATTTTTCAAAACACTTAGAAAGAAGGCTCGTCTATTAGCCAAAGGGATACATCAACCCTATGAGTTTATGTGATGACTTCGCCTAGAGTTGGTGAAATTCTGCGAAAGGAATACATCTCAAGAGATATACTCTTGGGGGATAGGACTTTGGAATTAAATCTATGACTCTTTGTATAACCCAAAACCAAAATATCATAGTGAGACCTTGTACGACCTTAGAGGCGAAAGCTTTGGTCTACAATGAAGCTCCACTTAAGGGAGGCCCTTGTGTCTTTCCCTCTAGTGAAGTCCATGATACCCTTAAGGAAGCCACCTTATGGGGAAGGTTAGAAAAACTTAGAACCTTTATAGGAGGTCTCCTATAGGTTATCCTATCAACATCCTATCCTTATAACCCGTAAGGGTATCCTCATCTACATATCTATCCCATAACGGGTATAGGGTATTCACATACCCAAAACCTATATAGCGTATTCACTACCCAAAGTTCACGAGGGTTTCTGTTTTTCGATTATAATCCTTAGATCCATAGGGATTCTATTAAGTATGTTATAATCCTTAGGCCCGTAAGGACTTCCATGTATCTATTATAATCCCTAGCCTGTAGGGGTTCCTTTTTGTGCGTCGCGATCCCTGGCCTACAGGGATCCCCTTTTGTCTATCATTGTCATTAGAACCTTAGGATCTTGACCTCCATATGAAACTTTCCGATGAAAGGCGTCCATGCTAATGCACTCCAAGTGGCCTATATCAGGCCATGGGATTTGGTGATTATTGACCAGACACCGTGTGCTCTCTTCCATGTTATTCCCTCAAATCCAACCTTCATCTTAACTGCCCATTAGTCTATCATAATTCCTAGCCTGTAGGAATTCTCGTCCCTTTGTTACAATCCCTAGCTTGTAGGGATTCCTCTTCATTTTTCATTTCCCATAATCCTCAAGGAGTTCATGTATGTCTCAATCTCTGAGTCAGTGTAGGTCCATAATCCTTAAGGAGTTCCTGTCTGTCTCAATATCTAAGTCAGTATACGGTATCCATATTTTCATGTCTATCATTAAACCCGTATAGGGGTACCCTTATGTTTACCTTCATACTACATCTGGGTCACATATCCATTAAAAAATTTTGAATACCCTTAAAATTCAACAAATATTTTTGCATACCCTTGCATTCATATACATTCATACATTTGCATCACATGCATTTCCACCTTCGCTCTTATCCAACTATTACCCAAATTCTAGCTGATTTATTGGTACCCGCAAACGAACTTAAGAACAATTACCCTATCAACAAAATTGGTATGCCCAAGAAGATTCCATGGTCACCCCTATGCTCTGACAAGTCCAAGAACTACGAAGCATCTCCTAAAGTCAGTGGATCAACAAAAAAAGCTCATCTCTAAGATAATTATATTTTTATCAATTTCAATTTGTAATTTCCAAGTTGCTAAGTTGTATTTGGTTTAAATTTGTATCTTTTGATTAATAATACTAATAAAATGAGCAAGCATGTGTCATACCCCAAATTTGTCCTACCTCAGTAATCTATTTCTTAGAATTATTTAATTAAAAGATGGTACTGTATAATCTGATGGACTATGTTTATTCAGACCAAGGGCGTGTATTTTAAAACAAGAAGATTTAGTTGTTATTTAAAAAGGAGGGGTGAAAATTAAATCTGGAAGTATGCAAAAGAAAGGAAGAATTAACGCTATGCCCAATTGAAATTAAAGAAGAAGTTCTGACTGCAAAAGAATAAATGTTAGGCTATATGGATTAAGCGTTGACCCATCAGAACTTCTGAGACGGAAATACCAAAAGTTCTTCTTTACAAAAATGAACGCAAAAGTTATGCAGATCAGAGCCAGAATCACGCACAAGCTAGTACATAACTGGAATATTAGATCTTCTAGCAGAGTCAAGCAAGGGCAGAATCATATTATCTTCCACAGCCCAAGCTCAGAGTTTCAGAGGCTAATCAACCCAAGCCCAAATCTGTTGGACGTGCATTATATCAATTTCAATCAAATCTTCCACAGAGAATCAATTCCAATCAAATCTTTTTGATTTTATTATCAATCTCTGTTCTAGCCATAGTCCAAGCCAAAGAATTGAACATTATAAATAGAGGAGAAAATTAGCAAAGAGGAGGGAAAAAGAGGAAAAGGAGGAAATAATAGGAGGAGAGAGACGAATTTGCAAAGAAAAGCAATACAATAACGCTTGAAGAAAGAGCAAGGAGAGAATTTCTGGAAAACCCAGAAGAAGAACACGCGGAAGAATAACTGAGGTTCCAATATCTGGAACCCTAGTTTCAATCGATGTCACTCCACCTTTCGTCGCTGCTGTCACCAAAATCGGCAGAAGAAGAAGGAAAGGACAGCAAAACACGCACCAGAATCAGAAGTAAAAGCACCAAAGGGGTAACAAATTTTAATATGTTTCTTTACTGTCTTCATGCTGGGTAGGGTCAGAAGAATATAGGCAGGGTTGAAACTATAGAAAATATTTGTAGATAGTTTTATATTCTGACTGCATAAATTCATGCTAATTTCTTACGTTCAGAGGTAGTCCCTTTTTTAGAAGTTTTGACTAGGCTTAACCTAGGTTTCAGATTTTTCCCTTGTCCAGAATCAACATTAGACTTGTATACTTTCTGTATGCCCTTTTCCAGATACTATGTGTAGTGGGCTTAGTCCATAATTTGACGTCCCTATTTTTTGAATTTGCAAACTAGCTTACATCGCCCCTTTTAGAAGTTCTGTGACTGGGTCAAAACCCAATAAATTTCCTTGCATCCCCTGCATAACTTCTGCCCCTTTCAGAACATCCTTTTTTCCAAAATTTTCGTTAGGGCTTAACAACCAGAAGATGCAACCCCCCTGTTCATAAATTGTTTTTTCTTTTACTTTTCTATTTTTGTAATTATTTATAATTATTATAATTATTAATTTTTATTTTAAATATTAATATTATTTATTGTACCACTTAAATTATTTTTACATAAAAAATTGCATATTATTTTCTTATATTATTTGCATTAAATATTTTTTTTTATATATCATGCATTGATAAGAATTTTTGCAATTAACATCTATAAAAAACACTCAACAAATCTCAAACTTTTTTTCGCAATCACACAAGCTAAACAACTATTTTTGCAAAAGGGTTTCAAGAGGATTTTGACTTACTGCACATTTAGCCAAAATCTTCGCAGTCACTACTCCCGACCAAAATGCGAGGTGATTCAAAGTACGATTGCAACCCCTAAAAAACACAAACCCATACAAACTACGGATTGGGACTATGATTCCTCTTAAGAGGATACATAGGCATACGATCAAAAATCGTAGCGAGTTCTCCTATAAAATATTTAAACCCTTTCCTCTAATTAAAATATAAAACCCTGTTTACCCCAAACCTAAACCTAAAACCTAATATCCTTGTGAACAAGGTAGATGAAAGGTTCCTAACACCTTCCTTTCATCTAATGAAGTCTGAAACCTAGAATCTCTGTCTGTGAATTAGGGTTTTCTGTTAGATTCCCTTCCCTAGGATAAAAACTAATAGTGGCGACTCTTGATTTAAAAATGAGTCGCGACAGTTGGAGACTCTGCTGCGGATTTCAACCTTAGGTTTTAGGGTTTTATTTATTTATTGCATTTATTTATCTATTGTCAATTTTTTTATCATCATATATACTGCGTGGTGGGTTTTTTTTTTATTTCTCAAAATATTTTCAATGTAACCCTTAGAAAGAAGGTTCATCTATTAGCTTAGGGGATACATCATCCCTGCGAGTTTATGTGACGACTTTGCCTAGAGTCGGTGAACTTCCGAAAAAGGAATACTTATCGAGAGATATCCTCTTGATGAGTAGGACTTTGGAAGATAACCCATGACTCTTTGTAATGACCTTAACCTAAAATCTCATGACGAGACCTTTCACGACTTTGAGACAAAAGTCTCGGTCCGTAAAGAGGCTCTACCAAAGGGAGGCCCTTGTGCCTTTTCCCTCTGGTGTTATTCATGATACCCTTAAGGAAACCACCTTCTGGGAGGGTAGATCAATCGTAGGTCAAAATTAAGGAACCTACCTTCTAAGGATACTTACCACAAAACCCCACCACTAAACCATACATCCATACATTCATGCATTCATATTTGTCATATATTCATCAGTTGTGTCTTTCATCTGTCTTATTCACATGGTACCAAAACAAAAGATAATAAAATCGAGTTTTTTTAGGGACTGTCTAAAAAAATGGATACCAAAGGGAAACAACTTGTCTGCGTCAGCGCCTTCTAGCCCGACCTTTCGAAAATCAAAACTATAAAGGGGGAGTTATATGAGAGAGCTCTGAAGATGTACGCTCACCGCTATGGGGATACCCTTGACTTGACCAAAGTAGATGTTCAAATGGATGTTGTATCCGCCCTCATTCAGTTCTACGACCCTCCGCTGAGATGTTTTACTTTCCAAGACTTCCAGCTAGCACCGGCTCTGGAAGAATTTGACAGAATTCTGAACTTTTCCAAAAAGAAGGCCTATGTAGGAATCAGACAAATTGTTGAAGTCAAATTTTTGGCAAAAGGCTTAAGGATCCCCTACCCTGAGTTAGTGCAAAATTACCGACGAGAAGGACCAATACAAGGAATCAAAAGGATATACTTGGAAGCTAAAGCACTTGAATTCGCTAACTATAAAGAATGGGAGTCTTGTGTTGATTGTTTGGGGCTACTGGTATTCGGTGTAATTTTATTTCCTCGGACCATAGGCTATATTGACCCTGCGACCATTAGCATATTTTGGGGCACGAAAGTCTTTAATACTGATCCAACTCATGCTCTACTTGATGACGTTTATTACACTTTGCATATGACGTATGAAAAGAGAAAAGGCACTTTGAATTGTTGCACTCCACTCCTATATACTTGGTTCATGACCCATCTTTACAAAGAAGACTATATGATTCCGAAGCTGACCAAATGTGAATGGTCCCAGAAATTAAAGTCTCTCACTACAAACACGCTACTTTGGTATGCAACGAAGCTAGATATTGGTGACATCACTATCAAATGTGGAGACTTTCCTAATGTCCCGCTGATCAGATCACGGGGTTGTATTAACTACAACCCTACTCTGGCCCTGCGACAGCTAGGGTATCCCCTGGAAGACAGACCTACGGATGAACAACTCCGACCATTGATAATCCACGACATGGGTACAAAGGACCCAGAGTTTCTCAACAAGATTATCTGGGCTTGGAATAAGGTCAATAAGAGGAGAGCTGAAAGAAAGAATGTCGTGGCAAGGGAGCCTTACACCAGATGGGTCAGAGATAGGGTACGATTATCAAGCTGCCCTTTGAGATAAGTCCAAGGTATAAGACAGAGGTCCCAGAGGTCACGTCTATATCCTTGGAAGAAATTGACAATTTGAAAAATGCCCAAAAGCAAGCTCAAAGGGAAAAGAAAGAGTTAGAACTCAACCTTCGCGATCTAACCAAAGAGAAGAAGCAGATGTAGCTCATACTTGAGTCCAAGGACCTACAAATTGAGAGAGATCAAAAAGCACTGGAGAAGGAGAGTCTCAAGCGAAAGCGTATAACCGAAGGGCTGCTGAGTGCAACCTTCAATCTGGATTCACACAACCAAAGGTTAGAAGATGTTGCTGCTGAAATTAGAAAGTTAACCAGATGGTGTGAAAAGGCTACACATGACAAGAAGGTACTAGAGGAAGACCTAAAAGCCCAGATCCAAGGTCTAACACAGGTTTCTTTAGACCAAGAAGAGAAAATAAAGTACCTCACCACTGGATTACAAGATAGCTAAGAAGCAGAGAATAAGGAACGCCTCGAGAGGATGGAAACACAAGGACTTTTGGTTCAGAAAACTGAAGAATGCGAACAAGTATGCCTAGAATTGTAGGGTCTCGAAAAAGACTTCCTTATTTAGCGGAGACTTTATACAGAAATGAGGGGTGAAAAAATGTATTGGGAAGAGCAGTATGTCAAGATCACCCAAGCAGGGAGAGACAACCATAAGATAATCCCACATCTTTATTAAGAGTACCAGTATTACAAAGAAAGACATGAAAAGCTTGTCTTCTTAGCCAACAATCTTATTGAGGATATCCCTAGAAGTCTGAGAGGCACAGAAAGTGTGATGGTTCCTCTTCCAAAGGACATTGAAGACTTTCTCCATCTTTGTCGAGCAATGGTTGATGGTTTCAGAGTACACATCCACATGCACACCTAGAAGATTTATTTCCCTTCATTTATGTTTATGTAAACAAGTTTTGATTCAAATTTGTAATATTTTTCAATATCTGGATTATGTTACTTCCAATAAAGGAATTTTGTTTCCGTATCCCGTTTGCATATCCATTTCAAAGACAGTCGCCAATTAAAATAATAATAAACAAGAGATAACATTGTACCTAAGTGAATAAGAAATTTCATGTTCATACACATTCATCTGCATGTATGCACTCATAAAACACCTGCATATCATATCAAAACTCATCTCTCGCAAATTCACTTCAGTAAACCAATGGTAGAAGAAGATCTCCACCTCCTTGGCCTCCGTATCAAACAAGGGTCTACCAGAAAAAAGTAATGGAACAAATTGAGGAGACGCATGTTGTGTTCAAAGAAGATCTCGACCAAGTAAAGGGTGATGTGAGTTTAATGAAGGGATAGTTGAGCCAAGTTCTCCTAGCTCTGAAGAATATCATTGACAGGCAGGACCACATTCCCAGGGTAGCTTTCGAAGAAGTAGCCTAAACCATTGGTGCATCAAGCGGTCTCTAACCAAGGAAAGAACCAGAGACGGGACCCCAAAAGTCTGTCATGGCCACTAAGAAGCTGAGATTGAAGGGTTTGTCCCACCACCAATAAAAGAAGGGACCCTACAAATCCAAGTCAACAACACGGAAAACTACTTGGACCTACAATACGGAGACCACGACACAGAGGATGCCAACCAGGTGCCCTTGAAGACGACTAGTACTCATGTTGTCGATAATCCACCGGTGGCAGATAAGTATAAAGCTCTGGAGGAAAGATTAAAAGTTGTGGAAGGTTTTGATGCTTTCGAGGTAGACCCTCTCGAAATGGGCCTAGTTCCCGATGTGGTAATTCCACCAAAGTTCAAAGTACCTGATTTTGGAAAGTACAGGGGGTTCACCTGTCCCAGAAATCATCTACGCATGTATTATAGGAAAATACATGCCCATACACACAATCAGAAGCTGATGATTCACTATTTTCAGGATAGCCTGAGTGGGGCATCTTTAGACTGGTATATGTAATTGGAGCGAACACACATTCAAACCTGGGCAGATCTTGCTAATGCTTTCTTAAAGAATTACAAATATAAGCTGGACATGGCGCCTACCCGCATGCAAATCCAGAATCTGTCCCCAAAAAAAAGAAGAGTCCTTCAAGGAATATGCTCAAAGGTGGAGGGAGATGGCATCCCGTGTGCAACCACCACTATTAGAAAAGGAATTAGTAGATATGTTCATGGGGACTTTGCAAGGGCTGTATTACGAGAAAATTGTTGGAAGTATCTCTTCGGGATTCTCAGGTCTAGTGACTATCGAAGAAAGAATCGAGACTGGAATAAAAAAATGGAAAACATGAGGGGGATCATCAAGAACTCCCCATAATCCAAAAAGATCTGCTTCAAACTACCCAAAAATAAAATAGGGAGAAATTAACATTGTAGCCTCACAACCAAGGGCATCACAACCACTAATAATCCCGTAAGAGAAACAGCAAGATAGATTTAAAAGGCCACAAAGGAACTTTGATCCACTCCCTATTCCACCCATCCAGTTATTACAACACCTGGTTAAGGCGTCATTGGTGGAAATTAAACCTCTAGCTCCTCCAGTCGAGCCACTCCCACGAAGGTATAATGCTAATTCCAAATACAAATACCATGCTAATTCTTTGGGGCACACCCTAGAGCAATGATGGGCATTCAAACACAAAGTGCAGGACTTGTTAGAATCTCAAGATATCACCTTTGAGAAACCTAATTTCAAGAAAAATCCCATGCCTCCGCATGGAGGGCCGACAATAAATGCAATTGAAGTAGTCACTGACTTTGGGGCAATCAGGCAAGTAGAAACCCCAATCAGCTTGTTGAAAGAATATATGTTCGAATGTGGGTTCCTGTTGCAATATAATAAAGCCTTTGATAGAACTTTGCAAAAGCTAATAGACCAGGGGATAGTCCAATTCGGACCATACCCTGAAGCAAAATATGTAGTTGCGATTGAAGGAAATAAGCCATTAGTAATCCCTTTCTAAGGCTCGAATCTTAACAAGAAAACTCTAGTGATCCCGTGGCAAGAATCGACGGAGACCACAAGGATGGCACCCAAGAAGACTCTCCTAATACCAACTATTCTAAAGGCCACAATGGCCATTAAGGGATCCTCACCTATCCCTTATGAAAGTAACAAAGCAGTTCCATGGAGTTATGACTCGACCATATACATTAATGGAGAAAAACAAGAAAGTGAGCCCTCACCAAGTCAGGGACCTGCAATTTCTAATATAGCAAGGATAGGGGGTATGACCCGAAGTGGACGGTTTTTTGGAGCTGGACCATCAAAGAAGAAAGATGAGGCTCCAACAAAGGACAAAGGAAATGCAGTTATTAATACAAGTCAAGAGACAAAACCTCTAAGCAAAAACTTTACGGATCAAGAGGCAGAAGAGTTTCTGAAAATAATCAAAAGAAGTGATTGCAGGGTGGTGGATTAGCTTCACTAAACTCCAGCGAAAATCTCCATACTCTCACTACTCATCAACTCTGAAGCATATTGAGATTCCTTGATGAAAATACTAAGTTCAGCTCACGTTGCGAAAGAAATTTCGGTGAATCAATTTGACAATGTCGTAGCAAACCTAACATTTAGATCATACCTGGGTTTCAGCAACAATGAATTACCACCACAGGGTCGAGTTCATAACAAGGCACTCAATATTACTATGAAAATAGGTACTACCCATTTATCCAAGGTTCTCACTGATACCGGTTCTGCCCTGAATGTGTTGGCAAAGTCCAGTCTAATAAAGTTAACAATAGATGACGTTGTGATGAGGCCAAGTTCTACAATAGTAAAAGCATTTGACAGTTCTCAAATCTCGGTGTTAGAAGAGGTGAATCTGCCAGTTAAAATTGGGCCGCATATATTCAATATCACTTTCCAGGTCATGGATATAGAACCAGTATGCACTTGCTTACTAGGGAGACCTTGGATCCATGCAGCAGGGGCAGTCACCTCGACCCTGCATCCGAAATTAAAGTTCCTAGTGGAAGGAATGCTAATCATAATCGACGGCGAGGAAGAAATCTTCGTAAGCCACATTGAATCATATAAATATATATCAGTGCCGACGAAGACTATATAGCTACCCCATTCCAAGCCTTGGAAATTGCTTCAATGGTAACTTTACCAGTCAAGAAGGGTAATAAGCCTAAGGTGACATCATGGAGAGATCTGCAAGTAACTATGGAATATGATGCCTCGAAAGGCTCGGGAAAGCTCCCAGAAATTCCTGAGAAGAAGAATCACATTGGTTTGGGGTATGAATCATCGAAAGCTACTCTAAAAGGCAAAGAACGTTTCCCTCCGATTCAAGAGACCTTTGTCAACAAGGGAACGGAGCATGGCGTACACGTGGAAATGATATCCAACCAAGGTCACACCAGAAAGACAACTGACTTTATCAGGGAGTGCGCTCCAAGAGAAGAAATCAAAAGCTGGACTTTTGTGGAGATTCCCGAGATATTTTTCTTTCCTAAGTAATTTTTCTTGTTTTTGAAGAACCTGTGTCAAGCCCGAGGCATAGGGGTTTCTTGTAAGGGTTCCCCATTTTGTTTCAGACAATATTTATAATCAATAAAAGTATATTTTGTTTTCAATCAAGATCCTAGTCTTTCTCTTGTATTTATTCCTTAAAAATTAAAAATGGCAATACTTTCTCTGCATATGCATTTTCAAAAACTCATATACTAAAATCTGCACCAAAACATGATAAATGTGTAGATCCATGCCCAAAACCACCGATAATGTTACTGCTGCGACCCGATATAATTTTGATGCTCCTATCAACCAAGCCGAAGAGGAAGATGATGAAGATCTTGAAATCTCTGAGGAAATGGAGAGAGAAATAGAACAAAAGACTAAAAACATACAATCATATCAAGAGGCTATCGAGACCATTAATTTGGGCACAAGGGAAGATCCGAAAGAAATCAAGTTAGGGGCAATGTTGGAACAGAGCATCAAAGACAAGATGATCAAGTCATTACATGAGTATGTGGATATATTCGCCTGGTCTTACAGAGACATGCCAGGGTTGGATACAAACATTGTGGTGCACGGATCACCTCTCAAAGAAGGGTGTTCTCCAGTTAGGCAAAAACTTAGAAGAACTCATCCAAATATGTCCAGCAAAATCAGAGAAGAGGTTCTTAAACAATTTGACGCATGGGATCTTAGCAGTGGTAGATTATCCACCCTAGATAGCTAACATTGTGCCTGTACCCAAGAAAGACGGCAAGGTACGCATGTGTGTGGATTATTGAGATCTGAACAAAGCGAGCCCCAAGGATGATTTCCCGCTACCCCACATAGATGTTCTGGTGGATAACACAGCTCAAGCCTCAGTATTCTCATTTATGGATGACTTCCCGGGCTATAATCACATCAAAATGGCGCCTGAAGACGTGGAAAAGACTACCTTCATGACACCTTGGGGAACTTTCTGCTACAACGTAATGCCATTCGGTCTCAATAATGCAGTGGTAACCTATCAGAGGGCAATGGTCACATTATTCCATGATATGATCCACAAAGAGGTTGAAGTGTACGTAGATTATATGATCGCCAAATCCCATACGGAGGAGGAACACATCATACATTTACAAAAGCTATTTGAACGGCTATGCAAGTTCAAATTATGGTTAAATCCGAACAAATGTACATTTGGCATCAGATCAGGAAAATTGTTGGGTTCATTATAAGCCAGCATGTATCAAAGTGGACCCGACAAAGTAAAAGCTATACAAGGGATGCCAGCACCAAGGACGAAAAAATAAGTGTGTGGTTTCTTAGGGTGATTGAATTACATCTCAAGGTTCATATCGCATCTAACAGCCACATGTGAGCCGATATTCAAGTTATTACAAAAGGATCAGACGATAGTATGGAATGATGATTCTCAAACAACCTTCGAGACGATAAAATGGTACCTGCAAAAGCCACTAATCTTAATGCCTCCAGTCCCTGGAAAACCACTCTTCACGTATCTAACAATGCTCGAAGGATCAATGGGTTGTGTTTTGGGATAGCAGGATGAAACAGGAAGAAAGGAGCATGCGATTTATTACCTCAGCAAGAAGTTCACTGACTGCGAAACCAGGTAATCACTCCTCGAAAAAACTTGTTGCGCATTAGCTTGGGCTGCCAAAAGGTTGAGGCAATATATGTTAACCCACACTACATTCTTAATAGCAAGAATGGATCCCCTAAAGTACGTGTTTGAAAAGCCAGCTCTTACTGGGAGAATCGCACGATGGCAGATGCTATTATCAGAATACAACATTCAATACATCACTCAGAAGGCCATCAAAGGTAGTACACTAGCTGATCATATAGCTCACCAACCGCTTCCAGAATACCAGCCTATGAAGTTCAACTTTCCAAACGAAGACGTCATGATTATAGCCGACTATGAAATACCAGGACCCGACGAAGGACCCGAGCCAAGGGAAAGTTGGACACTCACATTCGACAGGGCTTCAAATGCACTAGGGCACATCATAAAGCAAGTTTTGACTTCTCCGAAGAACTATCACAAGCCATATACCGCAAGATTGTGTTTCGATTGCACCAATAACATTTCCGAATACGAAGCTTGCATACTAGGACTAGAAGCTGCCATTGATCTGAGAATAAAGTACCTCGAAGTATTTGGAGACTCTACATTAGTCATATATCAGGTTAATGGTGAATGGGATGCAAAACATCCAAAACTGATTCCATATCGGGATCATGTTTTGAAGTTGGCCGCGGAGTTCACCGAGATCACTTTCAGTTACATCCTGCGAGAAGAAAATCAAATGGAAGATGCCCTAGAAACTTTATCATCTATGTTCAAGGTAACTTGGACGAATCACGAACCACACATCACAATCAGACATTTCAAAGAGCCTGCATACTATCTTGCTATTAAAGAAGGACCATAAAATAAGCCCTGGTTCTACGACATCAAGAAGTACCTAGAAAAACAAGAATATACAGAAAATGCCTTTATCATTGAAAAGCAAACCCTTCTTTCTGGGTAATGGGGTGCTATACAAAAGAAACTACGACATTGTACTACTTGATCGGGACTTTATGAGTCTATTGGGATACTAACTGCAAGTATACAGTTTAGTCGTTCTAGTTTTAAATGATTATCGAACCCACAGAGACTGAGGATCAATCGCATACGATCTAATGTTACAATTGTTTAACTAAGTGATGAATATTTGGTTTTAGGGGGGGGAATAGTTTAATTAAAAACAATAGTAATAGTTATACCGGTATGTGATAGTCGGACTTCGGGAATTCGGTGAATCGCTTGGCATATAAAGTATTTCGGTAAAAACGAATTGTTTAAAAACCTGAGACATACACTCTCGTGTTCATGAAATAAGTCATGCTACTAAACCTAGTGGATGCACTTTAAATTTAATAACACTTTTTGAAAACAACTTGAGTTTAATTAATTTGTTAAAACACTCTCGTGTATTTAAAAATTAATGTTTCGTTACCACTATCTGGGTCGAACCCCAGCTCTCGCATGCAGGTTCTTGCCTTAGTTAATTTCCCACTCTCGTGGCAAAATCGTTTTAATTATCCTCTCACTCTCGTGACAAGGGTAGTTAAATTAAACATGGAAATTAGAAACCAGAAATTATATATAAAAGTTTTTAGCCAAGTTATCACTGAATTCCTTCGGTGCTTAGGAGTCACATACTGGTACAAACGAATTTAGCCAGACATAATATATTTAGTAACCATGCAACTTAAAATACAATTCATAAAGATAAATAACATAGCATAAGAATAATAAAAAGAAACCAATTGCATAAAAACTTGTAAATAATGTTGTTGTGGTAATCTTGAGTGCGTACAAATTCCTTGCAATTAATTGAAATATATGACCGTGTTAATTCTTAGATGAAGAACTAACACTCTTGGAATTAATTTTGGAAACTAAAAATTACAGTAGGTATAAATGGTTCAAAAGCAAATAAAATATAATAATGCAGAAGGGCAGAAGTTTGGCTCTATAGAAAAATCTCCGACCCTGTTCCATTAAAATGCCTCCTATTTATAGAAGAGGATTTTTGCAGTTAAGAGAATTTAGGAATTGTTTGAGTGGAGTAAGACTCGGATTGATAGTTGCTGAAGTTGAGGAATTGTAGGAGAAGAAAACTGTAAATTACGTTTCCCACGTCTCCTGTTATGCATAACGTTGCTTTAAGCATGTGACGGTCGTCATGAGGAGGTGACGGTCGTAATGCGCTTAAATAGCGTGTTACGTTTTTCAATGATGTGTGACGAGTGTCCTTCAAGTTGTGAGCGCGTTACGCTCGTCATGGGGTGTGACGGTCGTCACAGCAACAAAATCTGCAGACTTTGCAGATTTGGTTCTTTTTCTTCTGATTCTTGGTTAGCTTCCTTCATGTGATCCTTTTTCACTGATTTGATTTGAAACATGTTGTACCTTTGAAAAGACACAAAAACTCGCAACAATCGGGAGTTAAACGAGTTAATGTATTATGAAAATCGATAAAAAATGTAGTAATTATATGATACGATTTCTCGTTAACAAATTCCCCCATACTTAAACCTTTGCTTGTCCTTAAGGAAATTGTCATTTAGAAAGATCGGACAAGTTTTATCAAGCGCACATGCATGACATACCTTTGATTTTTAAAGCAATTACGGGAAATCCTCGTCAGTTCGACCGATACTTGAGTGAAACACTAACGATACGATAATGACACAAGCAATAAGCTTAGTCGTAGGCTCCCATTTCAAACGAACTATCCAACAGTTCCGTTATAATTCTGCCCATAGTTTCTCGTATCTATTTCACCCGGTTTTGTTCTGGCACAATCACATTAAGCCTTTTGTCTTAGCACGTACGTAGTGGAGTATCCGGTTAGTGACTTTGATCCTTTTAGCACGGGGTCTGGTACACGAATGTGGCAACCCTACATATGTTATCCAAATTGGAGGTTGTGGGGGATCGTGCCATAGCAAGCCCTACCAAGTTCAGAACCAGATACTCTGAACCAACCAACAGTAGATTCCTTCATTATTTGCTCAACTCTTATATGTGACCTTGTATTTTGGTGAACAAAATTTTCTTTTCTTTTAGCAGCGGGATAAGAAGAATATTTCATTGATCAGGCATCAAATACTTATATTCATCGATTCTCCACGTGGTTTGTGTCAAGACGGTGTTGACTGCTAGTATAAACTACTAGGGGTTACTTTAGAACAAAAACTCAAGATATAGGTATAATGGTTATTGAAACGGATCGCGTAAGTAGGAAGTCTACGGTGTCATAACCGTATTGATCTTGTTGAATCATTCTCGGCTTCCTCAATTGGGATTTCGTTAAGATAGGTATGTCGAGCTAATGCGAAGATAAAGTAAAAAATTTCGGTATGGCTAAATAAAGCGAAGAATTTTGAATTGAGAAATATCATAAAAATTACTTGTTTATGGAAGATGGAAAGGTACCTCTCCCACACTAAATCCGACATTGTCCTCAATGTTGCGGTATATAGGCGGGGAAATACAAATACAAAAACAAACAGAAAGGAAATGAACAGAAAAAGTAAACTACTTAGAAAATAAGAAAAACTACTGATGGCCACGTCCTCTACTCCTGGTGCGAGAGCGCCTGGTAAGAGTGGCTTATATGTCAGTGTCCTGGTAGCCAAGGGTGCTGACGTCCAACCTTAAGGCGTTGAGTTCCGACAGGGCTTCGTCCAACCTCTCATTCATGCTCCGTTGGCCAGTCAAGATCTGAGTGTTTTGTGCGTATAAATACTCATATTGTTCCTATTGTCTTCTTTCAAGTGCGGCACTCATTTGATTTTATAGATGGATGGCACGGAGAACTTCTTCAAGAGTAATAGGAGGTGGTGCAGATGAAGCTCCTGGAATGTCGTGGACGGGGGCAGCACTGTCCAGCTCTTCTTGCATTTCGTCTGCGGGGGCATTAGGCTGGTCTTCATGAGTAGGAACACGCCCCTCGAGAGCTGCAGGATCGAATAACCAGTTAGCTATGTTTTGTGGATCGATTCGGTCCCTGCAAGGCAAAGTGATGTTTTGATAAACAGCGTTTCTGATCACAGGATGGAATCTGCCATCCTCCCGCTCATAAATGAGGTGTGCGGCCTTGCAGTGGTCCAGAGTCAGCAAAGTCGGTGCCATAGAAGGCATATCTACGAGAGCGGCACCATAATTCAGGGTTATGGCAAGAGAAGTGACAAGCCTTCCGAAATAGAAGGGTTTTCCGCCTCTAGCACAAATAGAGTGAATATGAGCCAGTAAAAATTGGGCGGTGTTGATCTTCTGGCCGGTGAAGGCGCAATGCATGAAGAAGAGCTCATTGGAGTTGAGGTTGTGGTTGCTCTCACGGGCGAAGATGGTGTTGCAGAGGATGCGGTGAAAGTATCGGATAGCGGAATTATGAATATGTGTGGCGTTGAGGTGGTCGTAGGATCTGGCATGAATGTTCGTCATACTGTGCCATAAGTTAAAAGCTTCCTCGCCGAAATTATCCGGCACCCGAAGGTGGACACCTTTGTCAGAACAGAAACCAAACAGTCGTGCGATGTCAGTCTGAGACAACTAATGCTCAGTGCCAAACATACGGAATTTGGCTACGCCTGAGAGTTGGTTCGTGACACCAGAGGGAGTAATGTATACAAAGGAACTCAGAAACTCAAAGGTGAGAGTTTCATAAATGGGTTGCGGTTCGCGGCACAGGTTCCATAAGTTCACATTCTGCAAAAGTTGTCGGACGCTGTCTAGCAGTCCCAAATTCCTCAAAGAATCAAGGTCAACATACCGAGTAGGCTGAAGACCGCGGCGTTGGAACTTCTAGAATTTGAGTCGTTGGGTTTCACCTTGCTCGCCGGATCTGAAAGTGAGATTGGGGACTTGCTGATTGTTGGCCATAGTGCATGCAAAAGATTGAATCGTGAAAATGGTTTGGAATGTGGATTGAGTAGTGGGTTGATGGAGTTTAAGTGTTAGTGTTGGAAGTTGAGAGAAAATTTGAATGGGTATGTTACAGTTTTGGGGAAAAAGGGAAAAATGAGAGGAAAGTGGAACGACTTCTGTAATAGTAGAATCTTCTATTGGGCGTGCGTGACGGTCGTCACATTGGGCTGACGGGCGTAACACGGTGAAACGCGTGTTACGCTCGTCATGGGGACGTTACGAGCGTCACACATTCAAATAATTATTTTAATGAAATGAACGGAACACTTTAATTTCCAACATTATAACTCTAACATAGTAAGCATGCATAATATTTCCAACACACATCGTGTGACAAAATTTTGGAAAAAAATATGAACAGTAAATTTAATATCTGATGTAACACAGTAAAATTAATAAAAATGAAAAATATACTGAAATTGAAATAAAATGTATGTTTCTAAAAAATTGTAAAGAATAAACTTTGTTAAAAATGAAATAATAGCAGTAAGACAATAGAATTGAAACTTGATGAATAATTGAAATTTCATTAACTAGTAAAATTGATTGGAATTTGAAGTAAATAATAACTAAATGCATAGAATAATAATATAATACTAAAACAAACTAGGTTCCTCCCCCACACTTAAACTAAACAGTGACCTCACTGTGTATACAAATGCAAGAGCAGAACAAATCAGCATAACGACGACAACTCCTAGCCACGACGAGTAGGGAATAGATGTTGGTGCATGAAATCTAGTTGGTCTGTCACCAAATCCATAAAAGCAATGAAATCCACACGTAGAGATGTAAGCTCACCCTGCATTCCGGTTATTTCTGCATTCAAAGAGTCGAGGGTGACAGTAGGTGGAGGTGGTGGTGGTATCTCGAGAGCCTGGAAGGTGGACTCAGTGGAAACTACATGTTGCTCCCATGGGTCAGGAAACTGGTGGTAGCCAGGTGGTGTTTCAGGATCTTCAGTATCTCGAGAGGTATTTGGGACTTCATAGATGTCAATAGTGGAAGGAGACGAAGGCGGTGTAGGAGGATGGTGGAGATAAAAAAACCAATTTGCTTTATTGTGGACACTAGTGATAGGGTTTGGGAGTACAAACTGGTGGACAGTTTCATGGTTAATTAGCAGCTGAAATTCATGCGGCCTAAGGTTTCCTATAAAACTAGTGTTGAAGAAAAATTCAATATTCATAGGCTTAATTCCATAGTGCAGAGTTGATCCTAACATAGGCCTTCGGAGTCCAATGGCATTAGAGATCATAGTGACTAACCCACCTAAGAGGATTGGGGCATTTGGTGTTTGTATAATACGTTCCATATTAGCAAGCATATAGGTGGCACCATTTACTTGACGGTTATGAGAAGCACAGTACATGATGAAAAGCTCATCACGTGACACTGACGTGACATTCTGCTCTTTTCCAAAAAGGGTGTGGGCAATGATCTTATGGAAGTACCTGATAGCAGGGTTGTGGATGGACTCCGAGTAAAGGTCAGATGGCTCAGGATGGTTGTTTCCAGCAATGCTACCCCAGAAGAAGTCAAGATCAGTATCTAGCAATAGGTCTTCTTGGGTCATGGTGATAACATCAGGGCCATTAGGGAATCCTAACAGGTTGGCAAACTCCCTATGATTATAGCGGTAGTCCATATCAAACAGTCTGAAGGTGATCAACCCGCGGTTGAAACCTAACCCATGATTTGGTAGATAGCTCAGTGTGCTTAAGAACTCAAGGGTCAACTTACGGTAGGTACAATAGCGTCTCCGAATTGGAGCAACGTCCCAACCTATCTGGTGTAGCAGATACATAACACTCTCACGGATGCCTAAAGCAGTCATAGCATGGTCGTCAGCATAAATGGTAGGACACATCTCACGCTCAACTAGATCCTCAAAGCGCCTTTTCTGATTCCTACCTCTCAGGGTTATGTTCATGTAGTTTATGCTTGCCATGGAGCTAAATATGAAAGCTAATGAATTACCCTGAAAATGTTTAATAAATGTATAAAAACTAAGTTAGTATTTTCAGGTTAAAATGCCGAAGTTAATCAAAAAGAAAAAGAAGTTTAAAAAATAAAAGTATAAAAAATATAAAAAATAAAAAGGAGTAAGGGATGCAACATGAAAATTTTAAAGATTAAGAAAAAAAAATAAAAATAAAAACATATCAAAACAACAAAAATAATTAAAAGTAAACATGGGTTGCCTCCAATGAAGCGCTTTTGTTTTATGTCGATGGCCCGACAGACAGTACCTATTCAGTTAGGTATCAGGGTAGGTGGCTCACTTAACTGCAGATAAGCCGAATAGTTTAGATTTTCGACATTAAAATAATGCTTTAAGCGCTGGCCATTGACTATAAATGGTTCGATGGAATTTCCTTTAATTTCTACCGCACCACTTGGGAAAACTTTATTAATTTCGAATGGTCCTGACCATCTGGAACGTAATTTACCCGGGAAGAGTTTCAGTCTATAGTTGAATAGGAGTACGATGTCTCCTTCCTTAAATTCTTTCCGCGAGATACGCTTATCATGCCATTTTTTTGTTCTCTCCTTATAGATTCTAGCATTTTCATAAGCGCCTAAACGCAATTCTTCTAATTCATGGACATCTAATATTTGTTTCTCGCAAGCAGTCTTGTAATTTAAGTTAAGGGTTTTAATGGCCCAGTAAGCTTTATGTTCTAATTCTACTGGAAAATGACAAGATTTTCCATAAACTAATTTAAACGGCGTTGTTCCGATAGGGGTTTTAAAAGTTGTCCTATATGCCCAAAGAGCATCATTTAGCTTGGAGGACCAATCCTTTCTGGATGTGGCTACGGTTTTCTCAAGGATTTGTTTAATTTCCCTATTTGACACTTCCACTTGTCCACTCGTTTTAGGATGGTATGGTGTGGCTATGCGATGTTTAACGCCATATTTTGAAAGTAGTTTTTCGAAAATTCTAGAGATAAAATGGGAACCGCCATCACTGATTACTAGTCTTGGTATACCGAATCGTGGGAAGATAACAGGCTTGAATAGTTTAAGTACTACTCGTGTATCGTTTGTGGGTGCAGCGACGGCTTCAATCCATTTTGATACGTAGTCAACAACTACCAATATATACTTATTTCCAAAAGATGCGGGAAACGGTCCCATGAAATCAATTCCCCATACATCGAAAATTTCTACTTAGAGAATCCCTTTTTGCGGCATTTCATCACGTCTAGATATATTTCCTGTGCGCTGACATCTATCGCAGTTCATAATTTCTACGTGGACGTCTTTCCATAAAGTAGGCCAAAAGAAACCAGCTTGAAGTATTTTTGCGCAAGTTTTCAATGTACTAGCATGTCCACCATAAGGGGGAGAATGGCAATGGGCAATGACGTCGTCTATTTCATCTTTAGGAACACAACGACGGTAGATACCATCGGCGCCTCTTTTAAAGAGTAGTGGTTCATCCCAAAAGTAGTGTCTAAGATCATGGAAGAATTTCTTCCGCTGTTGGTACGTTAAATCGGGTGGTAAAACATCAGCGTCTAAGTAGTTAACGAAATCAGCGTACCATGGTAATGTGGTGTTGGTACAAATGGCTTTTACTACCGCAGTTGTTAAATGTTCATTGCATTGATCTAAATTGTCGGTAGGAGTTATCTCTAGTTTAGCAATAAGGAGTTCATATGGGAAATCTTCGTTTATGGGAACACTCTCGGTTTGGATTCCATCCAATCTTGATAAATGGTCTTCTACCACGTTTTCAGTCCCCTTTTTGTCTTTTATTTCCAAGTCAAACTCTTGTAGGAGTAAGATCCATCTGAGTAGTCGCGGTTTGGCGTCTTTCTTACTTAGCAAGTATCAGATCGCAACATGATCTGTGTAAATAATGATTTTGGCGCCTATTAAGTAGGAACGAAATTTATCCAATGCGAATACAACAACTAAGAGTTCCTTCTCCGTAGTGGCGTAATTCATTTGTGCGGGATCGAGTGTTCTGCTTGCATAGTAGATAGCGTGAAGCTTTTTATCCTTGTGTTGTCCTAGGACTGTGCCTACAGCATAATCGCTCGCATCGCACATTATTTCAAATGGTAGGTTCCAATCTGGAGGTTGCATTATAGGTGTTGAAATTAAGTCTTCTTTAAGCGTCTCAAATGCGTTTAAGCATTTATCGTCAAAAATAAACTCGGCTTCTTTCATCAATAATTCAGTTAGTGGCTTAGTGATTTTAGAGAAATCTTTTATAAAACGTCGATAAAAACCAGCGTGTCCTAGAAAAATTCTTATTTCTCTAACTGTTTTGGGTGGTTGAAGGTTTTTGATAATTTCGATTTTTGCTTTATCGACTTCAATTCCTCTGTTTGATACAATGTGACCCAACACAATTCCTTGTCTCACCATGAATTGACATTTTTCCCAGTTGAGCACTAGGTTGACATTGACACAGCGTTTCAGTACTAGTTCAATATTTGATAAACATCCGTCAAAACTTTCTCCACAGACAGAAAAATCGTCCATGAATACTTCCATAATTCCGTCCAAAAAGTCTGCGAAAATCGCCATCATGCATCATTGGAAAGTTGCAGGTGCGTTACATAGTCCAAATGGCATTCTTCGGCATGCAGAGGTACCATAGGGGCATGTGAACATGGTTTTCTCTTGATCATCAGGATGAATGGGAATTTGGAAGAATCCTGAGTATCCGTCAAGATATCAAAAATGGGAACGTTTGGCTAAGCGCTCGAGCATTTGATCTATGAATGGTAATGGGAAATGGTCCTTGCGCGTAGCTTTATTTAGTTTTCTGTAATCAATACACATTCTCCATCCTGTTTGGGTACGTTGTGCCACCGATTCGCCTTTTGTGTTTGTTATAACCGTAACACCTCCTTTCTTAGGTACTACGTGAACTGGACTAATCCAGTTGCTATCTGATATTGGGTATATGATGCCTGCCTCTAGTAGTTTCTGCACTTCTTTCTTAACGACTTCACTTAGGATAGGATTTATTCGTCTTTGATGTTCTCTAGAAGTCTTGCAGTCCTCCTCTAGCATAATGTGGTGCATACAGAGAGAAGGGCTTATTCCTTTTAAATCTGATATATTATATCCTAACGCGGCTGGATACTTCCTTAACACATTAAGAAGTTTTTTGGTTTCGATCTTCCCTAAATTGGCATTGACTATAACTGGCCGTTTAAGCTCTTTATCTAAAAATTCATACCTAAGATCTCCAGGTAACGTTTTAAGTTCTATACCAGTTTTCTTATCATTTTGGGTAGGATCGGGTGTTAAGGCGAAACATTCGCTTAGGTTGGCATCTTGATATTCTTATTTCCAGTCATCGTCCTTGAAGATAGTTGGTGTCGGAATTTTCAACATCCCAGAATAGGTGTCTTCTTGGCTTTCTAGTTCTTTGACACATTCATCATTAATATCTAGGAAACAGCATGAGTCATCTATAGCAGGGGCTTTGAAGAATTGGGAAAGAATAAATTCTACTTTTTCTTCTCCTACCTCGAAGGTAAGCTTTCCTTTCTTAACATCAATAATGGCTCCTGCAGTGGCTAAAAATGGCCTTCCTAATATGATGGGAATGTTTGAATCTTCCTTTATGTCCATTATTATAAAGTCAATAGGTATGTAAAATTGTCCTATTCGGACAAGAATGTTTTCTAGCATACCAACAGGGAATTTGACTGATCTGTCGGCTAGTTGTAGGGACATCTTGGTAGGTCTCATGTCACCTAGTTTTAGCTTCTCGCAAATAGATAAGGGAATTAGACTAACACTTGCTCCTAAATCGCATAGAGCTTTGTCTATTACAGATTTTCCAATCACACATGGTATGGAGAAACTACCAGGATCCTTTAGCTTTGGAGGCATGTTATTTTGAATTATGGCGCTACATTCGGCAGTTAGCATAACGGTTTCATTTTCAACAATTTTTTTCTTATTAGACAATATTTCTTTTAGGAATTTAGCATATGACGGCATTTGGGTTATAGCTTCTGTAAATGGAATAGTAACGTTTAATTGTTTCAGAAGTTCCACAAATTTCTTGAATTGCCCCTCGTTTTTGGATTTTGCAAGTCTTTGAGGGTATGGAATTGGTGGTTTATATGGCGGTGGGGGTACGTAAGGTTTTTCTGAAACCTCTTTGTTCTCATTCTCGTCTTCCTCTACATTCTCAGATTGTTCTTTCGATTTCTCTACTTCCTTTTCAGGTTTTTGATACATGGTCGGATTTTGGAGTCTAGGATCTATCGGTCCATCAAGTGTTGTCCCACTTCGTAATGTGATAGCATTAGCATGTCCTTTAGGATTGGGTTGTGGCTGTCCAAGAAACGTACCAGCAGGTGCGGCAGAACTAACTTGGTGTTGTGCTACTTGGGAGATTTGGGTTTCTAACATTTTATGGTGAGTCGCTAGGGCATCTACCTTATTTGCTAATAGCTTCAATTGTTCACCGGTGTGAACGTTTTGATTGAGGAATTCTTTGTTTTGTTAAGCTTGATTAGCGATAAAATTTTCCATAAGGATTTCAAGGTTAGACTTATTAGGAATTTAGGAACATTAGAAGCGGGTTTTTGATAACCTGGAGGTACAACAGGTGCTTGGCCAGGTACATATAAAGCATTATTGTTTTTGTACGAGAAGTTAGGATGGTTCTTCCAACCAGGGTTATAGGTATTAGCATAAGGATTACCTTGAGCGTAATTCACCTGATCAACTGATATTCCTTCTAGGATTTGACATTCGGTTCCAACATGACCAGGAACTCCACAAACTTCGCAGTTTGGGGTAACTGCAGCGACGGTGGCTGCAGGAGGTAAGGTCAAGCTTTCTATCTTTTGGGTAAGAGCATCTACCTTAGCATTAACTTTATCTAGGCTACTAATCTCGTACATCCCACTTTTGGTTTGAGTTTTCTCCACAGGTGTTCTTTCTCCTCCCCACTGATAGTGGTTTTGAGCCATATTTTCAATGAGTTGGTTAGCTTCGTCGTAAGGCTTGTCCATTAGTGTACCACCTGCGGCGGCATCTATAGGGAGTCTCGTGTTGTACAAGAGTCCATTGTAAAATGTGTGGATGATCAGTCAGTTTTCTAATCCGTGATGTGGGCACATTCGCATCATATCTTTGTAGCGTTCCCATGCATCAAATAGCGATTCAGTATCCTTCTGCCTAAATCCGTTGATTTGAGCTCTTAATGCAGCAGTCTTGCTTGGGGGAATGTATCGTGCTAAAAATACAGTCTTAAGTCCTTCCCACGTAGTGACGGAATTTGACGGCAAGGATTGCAACCAAGCCCAAGCTCTATCTCTTAGCGAGAAAGGAAAAAGACGTAATCTTATTGCATCTTTACTAATGCCATTTGCTATAACTGTGTCGGCAAATTGAACGAATTTTTTAAGATGTTCATTTGGATTCTCGGTAGGATTTCCAGAAAATTGGTGTTGTTGGATAGCTGATAGCAATGACGGTTTCAACTCAAAATCATTTCGATTTATTGCTGGAGCAGTAATGCTATTATGGGGTTCTTGTTGTGATGGAGCTGCGTACTCCTTCAGTGGACGGGTCATTCGTTCTTCGGCCATGTCTAATTCTGGATTAGTTTCGGTTTCAGAGGAAGAATTAGAATATGTTTCAGAATCAATCTTGATTTCGGGTTTGGGTAAAGGAATAGCGTGATTTAAACAGTAATCCTTGACTGTTCGTCTTATGGAAAGGATGCGTTCAGGTTCGTCCGTCGATTTGTCAAGTGGTTCGCCTTGTGAGCGAGTCCTTGGCATACAAATCGAAAAAGGGTTTTTGTTGCCTAGTCTAAACGCGCAACAGAAGAATCGTACTTAATTGACTAATCAGTCCCCGGCAACGGCGCCAAAAACTTGATAGGGACTTTATGAGTCTATTGAGATACTAACTACAAGTATACAATTTAGTCGTTCTAGTTTTAAATGATTATCGAACCCACGGAGACTGAGGATCAATCGCATACGATCTAATGTTACAATTGTTTAACTAAGCGATGAATATTTGGTTTTAGGGGGGGAAATAGTTTAATTAAAAAAATAGTAATAGCTATACCGGTATGTGATAGTCGGACTTCGGGAATTTGGTGAATCGCTTGGTATATAAAGTATTTCGGTAAAAACGAATTGTTTAAAAACCTGAGACATACACTCTCGTGTTCATGAAATAAGTCATGCTACTAAACCTAGTGGATGCACTTTAAATTTAATAACACTTTTTGAAAACAAATTGAGTTTAATTTATTTGTTAAAACACTCTCGTGTATTTAAAAATTAATGTTTCGTTACCACTATCTGGGTCGAACCCCAGCTCTCGCATGCAGGTTCTTGCCTTAGTTAATTTCCCACTCTCGTGGAAAAATCGTGTTAATTATCCTCTCACTCTCGTGACAAGGGTAGTTAAATTAAACATTGAAATTGGAAACCAAAAATTATTTATAAAAGTTTTTAGCCAAGTTATCACCGAATTCCTTCGGTGCTTAGGAGTCACATACCGGTACAAACGAATTTAGCCAGACATAATATATTTAGTAACCATGCAACTTAAAACACAATTCATAAAGATAAATAACATAGCATAAGAATAATAAAAAGAAACCAATTGCATAAAAACCTGTAAATAATGTTGATGTGGTAATCTTGAGTGGGTACAAATTCCTTGCAATTAACTGAAATATATGACCGCGTTAATTCTTAGATGAAGAACTAACACTCTTGGAATTAATTTTGGAAACTAAAAACTACAATAGGTATAAATGGTTCAAAAGTAAATAAAATATAATAATGCAGAAGGGCAGAAGTTTGGCTCTGTAGAAAAATCTCTGACCCTGTTCCATTAAAATGCCTCCTATTTATAGAAGAGGATTTTTGCAGTTAAGAGAATTTAGGAATTGTTTGAGTGGAGTAAGACTCGGATTGATAGTTGCTGAAGTTGAGGAATTGTAGGAGAAGAAAATTGTCCATTACGTTGCCCACGTCTCCTGTTATGCATAACGTTGCTTTAAGCGTGTGACGGTCGTCATGAGGAGGTGACGGTCGTAATGCGCTTAAATAACGCGTTACGTTCGTCAATGATGTGTGACGAGCGTCCTTCAAGTTGTGAGCGCGTTACGCTCATCATGGGGTGTGACGGTCGTCACAGCAACAAAATCTGCAGACTTTGCAGATTTGGTTCTTTTTCTTCTGATTCTTGGTTAGCTTCCTTCATGTGATCCCTTTTCACTGATTTGATTTGAAACATGTTGTACCTGTGAAAAGACACAAAAACTCGGAACAATCGGGAGTTAAACGAGTTAATGTATTATGAAAATCGATAAAAAATGTAGTAATTATATGATACGATTTCTCGTTATCACTACTCAAGTGTGTGGAGAAGCAAGAAGCAGATACACTTATGAGAGAAATCCAGGAGGGTACTTTCAAGACTCATACAAATGGGCATGCAATGGCTAGAAAGATTTTGTGAGCGGGATATTATTGGTTAATAATGGAAGCCGACTGTTATCACTACATGAAGACGTGTCATAAATGTCAGATCTAATCCGATAAGATAAACGTGCCACCAACTCCTCTGAATGTCATGAGCTCCCCTTGGCCATTCTCAATGTGGGGAATTGATATGAATGGCATGATCGAGCCGAAAGCATCCAACGGACAACATTTTATACTGGTAGCCATCGATTACTTTACCAAATGGGTAGAAGCAGCATTCTATGCTAATGTGACAAGTCAAGTGGTTACACGCTTCATCAAGCAGAATATCATACGCAGATACGAAGTCCCAAGCCAGATAATTACCGATAACGGGTCCAATTTAAACAAAAAAATAATGAAGGAATTGTGCGATGACTTCAAAATCGAGCATCACAATTCCTCACCATACAGACCAAAGATGAATGGGGCCGTCAAAGAAGCCAACACAAATATCAATAAAATCATCCAGCAGATGGTGAAGACGTACAAAGATTGGCACGAAATGCTTCCCTTCGCTCTACATGGTTATCGTACTTCAGTATGCACATCAACAAACGTGACCCCTTTCTCGCTGGTATACGGCATGGAGGCGGTACTCTCAGCTGAAGTCGAGATACCATCGCTTCGGGTTCTAATGGAAACAAAGCTGTAAGAAGCAGAATGGGTGTAGACACGGCTCGATCAGCTCAACCTTATTGAAGAAAAATGATTGATAGCTCTGTGCCATAGTCAGCTACATCAGAAGCGGATGAAGAGAGCCTTTAACAAGAAAGTCCACCCTCAAATATTCAAATAAGGGGATCTAGTGCTCAAGAAGATTCTACTACCTCGCCTCGATTCACGGGGCAAATGGACACCCAACTACGAAGGTCCATACGTGGTCAAAACAACATTCTCCGGAGATGGTCTTATCCTCACAACAATGGATGGGGAAGAACTACTGCATTCAGACGCAGTAAAAAAATACTATGTATAAGAAGCTCGCTAAGCTCGAACCCTAAACGAGCGACTTAGGAAAAAAGGAGCGTCCCGGTGGATCGAAAACCTTAAAGGGCGATCTAGGCAAAAATTAGGGGCATATAAAATAAAAAATTATTATCCTGGTGGATTGAAAACCCGAAAGGGCAATCCAGGAAAAAATTAGGGATCATTCAAAGAGAAAAAAAAGACTATGATCTAAGAACTACGACTATGAACCACGAAGGGAGAGATAAATCAAAATCATACAACTCATAAGCAAAGGAGATAAGGGCTATCAAAAGGATATTGGGGAAACAACAGTAACAATTATCATTTTCATTGCTATTTATAGTTTTGAAAATTTCTGTAATTACCTCTTTCTAGGAATTGCATCCTGTGCATTCGCCTATTCAGAGGCATAATCAATAAAATATTTTCTTTCATTGAATCTTTCAAATTATGTTTTTCTTTTCTCTGAATGGTTTACAAAATACTACAATTTTTACTTGTGAATATTGTCCTGAAATCATTTGGGGGAAATTAACAAATAAAGGCTTTTGATCAAACATCAAAAAAGCATTTAGGTTAGAAACAAATATCGAAAGAAAATCCACGTCTACGTCTGTGATCGGTGGATCTGGAACTGACTGTTTAACGCTGGTTTCGCGAAATGTCACGGAAGCAAGAGTCGCCACCGTCTTTTATTTTCTCCAACATGGAAAGGACAAAAGCACAGAAAAATTCCTTATGAGATTAGTTCTCGGTTCGGGAGGTAGATTTATAGAAAGGGAAGGTGTTAGCACCCTTTCTATCCATGGTTATCCATGGGCTCTTAGATACTTGCTCATTTGTGTTTTCAAAAGTGTTTGCTTTTCAATTGTGAGTGGGTTTGAAAAAGTTTCTTTGAAAGATTTCAGAATGACTCTTGTATCAGTCCTCAAGAGTGTTTGAAAAATTGTTTTGAAAGCTTTTTGAAAAGTGTCGGTGTGAAAAGAGTTTGATTTGTTTTTGAATAGAGCAAGTATCTACGAGTCATCCACCTACCCTAAGGAATTAGGCTGTGTAAATGTCCTTAAGATAGTGCCATCCCACCATTGAGAGGTAGGTAGCACCACCGTTGGAGGTGTTCGGGTCAATTCGATTGTTAGGGACAGTGTGGTCACCAGAGCAACAGTAGGACACCTTAGACGCTACCCTTATGCCATGGGTCATGGACATAAGGACTTACTAAAACGTCCTATACTCGACGACCACGTTTCGAGGGCAAGGCAACAGTGAGGCTTACCCTAAGAATGGTGTGTGAATTTGTGTGTTATTTTTCATGTTATGTTTTATCTTGTACATGTATCATGGTGATCTACACTTGTTTTTAATTAGCCATACATTCTTTCATGCAATTATAATTTAAAAGTGCAGAAATTTAAATGCGGAAAGTAAAATCCTACGCTATTACAAGGCGCGGGTCTATACATCGCCAAATTAACAAAGACCCGTTTTGAATAAAAATGCGGAAAGTAAATAAATTCTTAATTACTATTACAAGGCTTGAGAAATTACATAATATTTACAAAGAAAATAAAATAACGTGCGAAAAGAATAAAAATGGAATGTTCGAGGGCGTTGGACCCTTTTGAAATTAAATGAAATTAAAAAAACTAATTAATTATTTAATTAAGAAAAGAAATGTTTTTTGGTTTTTTTGTATTTAATAAAATAAGGAAATTAAAATTAAAAGAGAAATCCTAATTCTAAGTTGTTTTTAATTATTAATGAAAAGATTCAAATTTAACCTAATTTACTAAATATTTAATGTACATGTTTATTTACAAAATAAATTAGTAATTAATAATAATGATAATAAGAAAAAATTATTTATTAAGAAAAGTAATAAAAAGTTAAAAAACCTAATTTCTACATATTTTAATTTATTGAGAAAAAGATTAAAGTTTTAAAACCTAATTTACTAAACTAATTATTAAAGTTTATTTACAAAATAAATTAATAGTGAAATAATAATAATTAAATATATTTTAGTTTCTGATTTTTTATCTTATGAAAATTAATTTATGAAATTAAAGAAAACAATTGAAAACAATTAAAAGAATAAAAAGGAAAATCAAATAAAAAAATAAAAATGTGCAAACCATGGGGGGTATTCAGACCCAAAGGGAGGTTTTTTGTGAGAAATCTGGCCCATTAGACAAAAAGCCTTGTTTGACTTTCTGGCATCACGTGCGTGTTCATTGACTCCTGAGTACCGTGGTCTGCATTCTTTGGCCATTGGATTGGGTTTCATGACCATTTGTGTTCTGGCTGTTGGCCATTTGTGTTCTGGCCTCATCATGCATAAGTTGTTCTTTTGGCCATTTGGCTTTTGGCTTTTGGCTCTTTTGGCCATTTGGCTTTTGGCTTTTGGCCGTTTGGCTTTTGGCCTCAACGTTCCTTAATGAACCTGCATGGGATCCTGTTTAAATCTGCAGTGTTGAATCTTATGAACACATTAAATAAAATCATAAAATGCAAATAAAGCCAATATATGAAGAAATTTAATGTTTAGGCACAATATGACATGTATGAATGATTATACCCTTTTGATCATGGAGATCAAGCCATCCTTACCCTTACTGAAGAAGAAGTGAGGTGTTGGTTTGTAATTGTGATGGCTTGTTGGTAGTGAGAGAGGGATTTGTAATAAGGATTTCAAGGTTTTAGGGTTTTTGAAAGAATTTGATATTCTAACAGTGTTGTGGCAAGGTTTTTTCTCTCTTTTCCTCCTCTCTGGTTTGTGTGAAAAGAATGTGATTATATAATGGAAATTAGGGTAAAGAAAATGGGTTTTGAATGTGCAATTGGGCCTCTAATGTTCACTTGAGTTCGTCACTTTCCAGGCTAAATCGCAGGGACTTAAGTGCAATTTTTGAAGTTGAAATGTGAAAACAAAATGTAGCCGATATCGAGAATTAACTCCTGTCCGAAAATCGGCTCAATCAGATAAACGGTGAATTAGTTATGATTTTCTGAAGTTTCAGCTCAGACAAACTTATTTTGGGCTCCAGTGTCGACTCTGACACGTTCTTCAATAAAAAACTGGTATTGATTGGTGCATAATTTGGTCTCGACTTTTGAAGCAAAGTTGTAGATCTATGAGTCAGTGACCTTGTGTAAAAATATGAGTCCAATCCGATAAAAATTGACCGAGTTATGAATTTTCGAAGTTTCGGCCAAGATGAAATAATATTCAGCATTCAGGATTTCCAGCGTGTCACGCACTTTGAGCAAAAAACGAAGGCCTTTTGAATACCGTTTGAACTCAATACCCTATGTGAAAATGTAGCCAACTCAATTTGTGAAAATTTGGCGCCGGAACCAGCTCGATACGGTGAAAATCGACCAAGTTATGATTTTCTGAACATGACGCAAATAAACTTCTGTCACAAATTTTCTGTGCGAAAATACTTGATAAATTCATATTTTTGAAGACCTTCTGATCAAAATTGGCTTCCAGCCGTGAGAGATGAAAATGTAGATAATGTCAAGATGGAATTTTGGCCACCGGAACGGGTTCAAAACGAGTCACAATCTTCAAGTTATGAATTTTTTAGCGCGTAAAAACTGCACTTTCAGCACACTTTTTCACCATATTTCTTCGAGAAAACTCACACATTCAGATACCTTCTTTAAAGAATTGACTCTTGAGCCGAACCTGAATTTGAGAATATGTTATCAGAGATATCTTGGCGAAAGAATACCTGAATATGACGCGTCGGGTTGGACTTGTGAATTTTTCTTGAAATATTTTGAGAAATATGGGAGGGCAAATTTTGGGGTACAACAGTTGCCCCTGTTCAATCTTCTTAGACCTGAGGATGTAGATTGGCTGGCGTGCCTTTCGTAATCTGAAGGTGGAAGATGATTGAACACTAGAGTGCCCAGAAATTTGCACTCACATAGTAGAATGTCAGCAATGTGATGTAGGGGGAATGAGCTTATAGATGCCATTTGGAAGTGATGGATGGGGGGATGGGCTTATAGATGCCATCTGGAGCTGTGACGGAGCTTTGTCAGGAATGGGCTTATGGATGCCATTTGGAGACTGTTGGTATGTGGATGGGCTTATAGATGCCATCGAGAGGTTGTCGATCGCGTAAGATATTCCTTAGCGAGAACTTGCGTACCTGAGAAAGAAAGATAATTACCTGGCCTGTTACAGGAGCTGATCTTCAAACTCTTTGTGTAGATGTGCCTTGGCTGGTTATAGGAACCGAATCTTTAAACTCTTCAGACGTGCCCTGGCAAGATATAGGAATCGAGTCCGGAGAATATAGTCGTCAACAGATACACCCTGGCGAGATACAGGAATCGGATCTTCGAACTCTTCAGACGTGCCCTGGCGAGATACAGGAATCGAGTCTGGTAATGTTAGTCGTCAACAGATACACCCTGGCAAGATACAGGAATCGGATCTTCGAACTCTTCAGACGTGCCCTGGCAAGATACAGGAATCGAGTCTGGTAATGTTAGGTTGGTGAGTTGTCTCTACTGACAGGTTATCCTCATGGACGAGTGGTCTTTAACGACGAGTGTCTATAACGACGAGTGTCTATAACGACGAGTGTCTATAACGACGAGTGTCTATAACGACGAGTGTCTATAACGACGAGTGTCTATAACGACGAGTGTCTATAACGACGAGTGTCTATGATGACGAGTGTCTATGACGACGAGTGTCTATGACGACGAGTGTCTATAACGACGAGTGTCTATGACGACGAGTGTCTATAACGACGAGTGTCTATAACGACGAGTGTCTATAATGACGAGTGTCTATAACGACGAGTGTCTATAACGACGAGTTGTATCGGAGAAATCTTTAGGCATTGATTTAACTGGATTTGTATTCTTTGACTGGGTTGGTCTCTTTTGATTGTATTCGTCTACATAGCTGATCATTTAACTGTATCCTTCCTGAAAGGTAAAGGTCAGTCATATGCAATGCATGATATGAATCAAGAAACGATGTTCTCAACACATGAGATTGTATGATATGATGCGTATATGCATGTATCATGATGTATAACAATGTGATGTTATGGATGTATCTTCGTCTGGGGAAAATAGATCCTTGACGGATGCCGGGAAGCCAAATCCTGGGCTGATGTTGAAGAGTGAGATTCTTCGTTTCCATTGGGGATGATGATTGCAAGAATACCGGTAGGAGAAGATGACTCCGTTGGGGAATAAACTTGGCGAATAGATTACTCTGCGGGGAGGTAACTCTGTGGGGAAAGAGAGGTACTTTGCTGAGGTTGATGAGGATAACTCCACTGGAGATACCGTTGTTGTGCTCTGTTGGAAGTTTTGATGAACTCCGCTGGGGAATAAGAAGAACTTTGTCGAGGACGATCTTTCCGTGGCTTTTAGCTGAGGATAACCCAGTTATAAGCTCTGGTGGAGAAATAACCTTTGAATAAAACCTGTGGAGACGCGTTCGCTCTGCAGGGAGTGAAGGTATCTTGGTCGCATTCTTCAGCTGAACTTACCTTGGCACTTCGGTGGACAGAGCAACCGGATCGTTTAGACAACTCATTATTTCCCCAGTTTCTGTTGGAGAAGAAGGTACCTGTGAAGGTGTTTGATGACTGCCGATTAACAAATCTTCTTCTGGTAGGCAAGTGACGAGAGGACAGGACATAGTCGTACGCTTTGATCCTTAATTTTGCCTGGACCGGCCTTTCGGGTTTTCAGTCCACCGGGATACCCATTTTTGCCCAAGCCGCCTTTTCAGGTTTTCGACTTGCCGGGTATACAGATTTTTTTTTCATCCCTTATTTTTGCCCGAACCCTTTTAGTTCGCCGGGAAGCCCTTATTTTTGCCTAGGTGTGTCAACCTAGCGGGTCTTTGATTTTGCGTAGTATTTTTTCGACTATGTCCATGTTCTCAGAATGTAGGGGGGTGCCCCTGTTGTTGTGTTGCCATGCCACCAGAAGATCTTCGTTTGATCGTCCAATGCCCCAAGTGACTTAGACGGAGATTTGCCCCAGGCTATTTGGCATTTGAGAGATTCTCTGAATCTTGACTTAACTACCCCAGATGACGGACAATGATCATGTCATGCCCCTTGTTTGGGAGTGCTTTTGTTCATCCGATATTCGTCGTGCGAGCTTCTATGTTGTTCAAACAAATAGTCGTATGCAAACAAAGTTATGTTAAAAATGCAAAGCTTATGTCTGTTTCGAAGTTTTTGGAAATGCAGTTTTTTAATAAAACAAGTGAGTTCTTTTGTAAACTTTGATGTCAAACTCGTTATTTTACTGCGAGCCTTAAGGAGTCAGGATACCTTTGTAACAGTATGCTTTCGAACTAACCCATGCTTCAGCTAGGACTTTTTAGGGTTGTAACGTGGCCTGGTTCACGGTTTAAGAAACAAAGGATAAAGGCTCAAATTTTATTTGTACCCACCCGCTCTTCGTGATGTTCTTCAATCCTAAACTCAGCTGATCGTGCGTTAGACCTTATTTGAGTTTTTGTCCTGATATTCCCGTGATGGTTCGGATGTTGATAGTTTATTTTGAATAGGCAGTCATTCCTTTTTGTTATTGAGGGTTTGTGTGACCTCTTTCCCTTTTTTTTTGATTTCGTTATCCCTGTTTTTTGCCTGAACTGTTTCTTTTGTGATTACAGTCAGCGGGATGCCCCAGTTTTGTAAGTCTCATTCATAGGTTTTGACTTATTGGGCTTTTGTTTTTTGTTTTGAAAGATAATGACTGCCTGTCTTGACGATTATAGGGAACCATCACAGTTTTTTTGTTTTGTAAGGACCTCTTTGGTGCCGTTTGTTATGCACTTGGATCAATTGAGAGAACTACCTTGCCCCAGGTTATGATTAAGGGTTTTAATTTTCGAAAAGAAAAACTCCTACTTCTTTGGCTCAGAGGGGTTGACGAGGGATTATCTTCCTTATAACTCCAGTGTTTAGGGATTGAAACAATGCCTGTACCTCATCAGCGGGGTCTGTTCAAAAGCATACTGTAATGATCGCGGTATCGTTTTCGTCATCCTCCCTCAAGAGGCTTAGAATTATTAACCGAGAATTGATCATCACAAAAAATATGAAATCAGTTTGAATATAGCGAATGCGAATATATTGCTTCAAAACAGACATATGCGATGCATTAATGAAATAACAACGTTTAACATGAATAAATGTTTGAACAGTCAAAAGAAAATTACAAATTGAGCATTCGAATGAACAAAAAAATCCAGTCCTAGCCATATTTTGGCAAGGGAGCAGTGATCACATTGGAAGTCTCTGGAGAGTCGAGCTGGACTTCCTTTGCGTCGATCAGATCCTGGACCTTATTTCTCAGAGTCCAACAGTCATCTGTAGCATGTCCCGGGCTGTCAGAATGATAAGCGCAGCGAACGTTGGGGTTATACCTTGAAGGCGTCCTGTTGGGATTCTTTGGAGGGTCCATGAGGGTTACCAACTTGGTTTCCAGCAACTGTGGCAATATCTGTGACAAGGTCATATCGAGGGGAGTGAATTGCCTTTTGGGTCTCTCTTCCCTTTGCTGATTGTGACGCTGAGGAGCGCCGACCGGTTTTGCAATAAGCGCCACGTTGACATCTTGGCGGTGTTCGGACCTATTCTGCCCTCTTGAGCCATAGACAGCACTAGATTCTCTCTTGGATGGTTTCTTCTCAGTGTTCGAGGAGTCACCATTCTGTATTTTCCCTGACTTGATGCCAGCTTCTATTCTTTCCCCGGTCAAGACCAAATCTGTAAACCCATCAGCAGAATTCCCAATCAGGTGGTTGAAGAATGGACCAGACAGGGTCCCCAAGAACATGTCGACGAGCTCGCGGTCAGTTAGAGGTGGTTGTACCCTTCCAGCAAGGTCCCTCCATTTTTGAGCATACTCTTTAAAGCCCTCGCCTGTACCCATAGACATTCCCTGGAGCTGAGTGCGCGTGGGAGCAAGGTCGGCATTATACTGGTATTGCTTGTAAAATGCAGTGGCTAAGTCTTCCCAGGTATGGATGTTGGCTCCATTCAGTTGATAGAACCACTCGAGCTGAGTCCCTGAAAGACTCTCATGGAAGAAATGGATCCATAAGTTCTTGTCAGCCGTGTAGGGTTGGATCCTCCTCATGTATGACCTGAGATGCAGCTTAAGACAGGATGCCCCGTCGTACTTTGCAAAGGCAGGTGCCTTGAATTTTTGCGAGATCACTACCCCGAAAGACTGACCTAGATCTTCGAAGTCCAGGCCGGGCACTTTTTGTATCTCCATAGCACTTAGCCGGTCTTCCAACTGTTTATACATGTCCTCAGTTGGAGGGTATTGCTCTTCATTGAAGTCAGTCTCGTTGTCAGAGACCACAGGACTAGGAACCTCTCTCTCATGGGGGTTGTCCTTTCCAACAAATGGGGTAGTCTGCTCAACTTCATTTAGTGATCCATTCCCAGATTTGCGTCTCGGGTTGAACAGCACTGTCCTCTTCTTCTTCCTCTTCGAGAGCAGAGTCTTCAAATCCTGTTGGCCCTGGGCTAGACTTTTAATCAACTCCTGGAACTGGGCATTCTGGGCCTGGAGGGCCTGGATGGATTGCTCGGTAGATGTTTCAGGATTCATGATGAGACTGTTGAAATAAACAGCAAAGAAGGTAAGCAACCTGTAGAGAAAGGGTACCTGTTATGCAATGATATGTATGATATGCATGCAATGTTTTCAAGGATCTCGCGGGGTAGACAAGAAAAATTGTTAGATTTGCATTTTGTAGCTTGATGGAAGGCACTGCATATTATTGAGAGTCCTTCTTCAAGAGTCAAGGCTCACCATATCGAGTGGGTCATAGCCCCTGACAACCTTGGCTAGAGGAAAATAAATCCCCTTTGCCCCTTGCCAGACATGTTGGTTCATCATGACCTGCATCACAAGCCCTTGAGATCCTTGAAATGGGTTAGTCCTTATGCGGGATGCATGCAATGGTATGATGTTATGCTATGCATGGGGTAATGTAGGTAAACCCTGTTATGAGTCCCAATTAAGGACTATAAACAAAACCTGCAAGAAACTCAAGTGTCAGATAACAAGCATGCAAGTAGTCAAGTATGAAAGCACACAAGTCACACCACAACCCTTAGAGTTTAGGCCAGCATGGGGTCTGGGTATTACCCTCTTGAATTTGGTGGGCTCAAACATGTCCTATCAAAGTAACCGGGTTCTAAGGGTCCCAATATCATTGGATTGCTTTCATTGTTCATTGTTTCGATTTAGCCACTGAACTGGCGACCTAAATATTCCAAGAAAACAACCCTCAATTGAGTGTAGTATCGAGTATCAACCAACCTCGGACTGCACCAAAGTCAGTTATCTCACTACCCTAAAGAGGCCAAGATGGTTCAATTAAGGTTCCTAAGGTCAGTTGATGCTTCACGACACCACGCGGCGGCCCCGTACTCTCCTTGATTTAACTCAAGGGTTACCGGTACACACCAAAGTGCCACATCAACGTAGCAGACTGCTTCAACCATGTCGGTATACCCCGCACAGTTCCCTCACAGTCTTGTTGCTACTTTTTAAGAAGGTATCCCCCAGATCCGGGTTAGGATCTATAGAACTCCCAAGACAGGCCCACAATATTAAAGCACACAAATCAGGCAATTGAAAACATAAGTATGAGCTATCCTAAGGTACACCTCACTTTATAAACTCCCCAGCAGAGTCGCCAGTTCTGTGATCGGTGGATCTGGAACTAACTGTTTAACGCTGGTTTCGCGAAATGTCGCGGAAGCAAGAGTCGCCACCGTCTTTTATTTTCTCCAACATGGAAAGGACAAAAGCACAGAAAAATTCCTTATGAGATTAGTTCTCGGTTCGGGAGGTAGATTTATAGAAAGGGAATGTGTTAGCACCCTTTCTATCCATGGTTATCCATGGGCTCTTAGATACTTGCTCATTTGTGTTTTCAAAAGTGTTTGCTTTTCAATTGTGAGTGGGTTTGAAAAAGTTTCTTTGAAAGATTTCAGAATGACTCTTGTATCAGTCCTCAAGAGTGTTTGAAAAATTGTTTTGAAAGCTTTTTGAAAAGTGTCGGTGTGAAAAGAGTTTGATTTGTTTTTGAATAGAGCAAGTATCTACGAGTCATCCACCTACCCTAAGGAATTAGGCTGTGTAAATGTCCTTAAGATAGTGCCATCCCACCATTGAGAGGTAGGTAGCACCACCGTTGGAGGTGTTTGGGTCAATTCGATTGTTAGGGACAGTGTGGTCACCAGAGCAACAGTAGGACACCTTAGAAGCTACCCTTATGCCATGGGTCATGGACATAAGGACTTACTAAAACGTCCTATACTCGACGACCACGTTTCGAGGGCAAGGCAACAGTGAGGCGTACCCTAAGAGTGGTGTGTGAATTTGTGTGTTATTTTTCATGTTATGTTTTATCTTGTACATGTATCATGGTGATCTACGCTTGTTTTTAATTAGCCATACATTCTTTCATGCAATTATAATTTAAAAGTGCGGAAATTTAAATGCGGAAAGTAAAATCCTACGCTATTACAAGGCGCGGGTCTATACATCGCCAAATTAACAAAGACCCGTTTTGAATAAAAATGCGGAAAGTAAATAAATTCCTAATTACTATTACAAGGCTTGAGCAATTACATAATATTTACAAAGAAAATAAAATAACGTGCGAAAAGAATAAAAATGGAATGTTCGAGGGCGTTGGACCCTTTTGAAATTAAATGAAATTAAAAAAACTAATTAATTATTTAATTAAGAAAAGAAATGTTTTTTGGTTTTTTTGTATTTAATGAAATAAGGAAATTAAAATAAAAAGAGAAATCCTAATTCTAAGTTGTTTTTAATTATTAATGAAAAGATTCAAATTTAACCTAATTTACTAAATATTTAATGTACATGTTTATTTACAAAATAAATTAGTAATTAATAATAATGATAATAAGAAAAAATTATTTATTAAGAAAAGTAATAAAAATTTAAAAAACCTAATTTCTACATATTTTAATTTATTGAGAAAAAGATTAAAGTTTTAAAACCTAATTTACTAAACTAATTATTAAAGTTTATTTACAAAATAAATTAATAGTGAAATAATAATAATTAAATATATTTTAGTTTCTGATTTTTTATCTTATGAAAATTAATTTATGAAATTAAAGAAAACAATTGAAAACAATTAAAAGAATAAAAAGGAAAATCAAATAAAAAATAAAAATGTGCAAACCATGGGGGGTATTCAGACCCAAAGGGAGGTTTTTTGTGAGAAATCTGGCCCATTAGACAAAAAGCCTTGTTTGACTTTCTGGCATCACGTGCGTGTTCATTGACTCCTGAGTACCGTGGTCTGCATTCTTTGGCCATTGGATTGGGTTTCATGATCATTTGTGTTCTGGCTGTTGGCCATTTGTGTTCTGGCCTCATCATGCATAAGTTGTTCTTTTGGCCATTTGGCTTTTGGCTTTTGGCTTTTGGCTTTTGGCCGTTTGGCTTTTGGCCTCAACGTTCCTTAATGAACCTGCATGGGATCCTGTCTAAATCTGCAGTGTTGAATCTCATGAACACATTAAATAAAATCATAAAATGCAAATAAAGCCAATATATGAAGAAATTTAATGTTTAGGAACAATATGACATGTATGAATGATTATACCCTTTTGATCATGGAGATCAAGCTAGCCTTACCCTTACTGAAGAAGAAGTGAGGTGTTGGTTTGTAATTGTGATGGCTTGTTGGTAGTGAGAGAGGGATTTGTAATAAGGATTTCAAGGTTTTATGGTTTTTGAAAGAATTTGATATTCTAACAGTGTTGTGGCAAGGTTTTTTCTCTCTTTTCCTCCTCTCTGGTTTGTGTGAAAAGAATGTGAGATAATGGAAATTAGGGTAAAGAAAATGGGTTTTGAATGTGCAATTGGGCCTCCAATGTTCACTTGAGTTCGTCACTTTCCAGGCTAAATCGCAGGGACTTAAGTGCAATTTTTGAAGTTGAAATGTGAAAACAAAATGTAGCCGATATCAGGAACTAACTCCTATCCGAGAATCGGCTCAATCGGATAAACGGTGAATTAGTTATGAATTTCTGAAGTTTCAGCTAAGACAAACTTATTTTGGGCTCCAGTGTCGACTCTGACACGTTCTTCAATAAAAAACTGGTATTGATCGGTGCATAATTTGGTCTCGACTTTTGAAGCAAAGTTGTAGATCTATGAGTCAGTGACCTTGTGTAAAAATATGAGTCCAATCCGATAAAAATTGACCGAGTTATGAATTTTCGAAGTTTCGGCCCAGATGAAATAATATTCAGCATTCAGGATTTTCAGCGTGTCACGCACTTTGAGCAAAAAACGAAGGCCTTTTGAATACTGTTTGAACTCAATACCTTCTGTGAAAATGTAGCCAACTCAATTTGTGAAAATTTGGCGCCGGAACCAGCTCGATACGGTGAAAATCGACCAAGTTATGATTTTCTGAACATGACGCAAATAAACTTCTGTCACAAATTTTCTGTGCGAAAATACTTGATAAATTCACATTTTTGAAGACCTTCTGATCAAAATTGGCTTCCAGCCGTGAGAGATGAAAATGTATATAATGTCAAGACGGAATTTTGGCCACCGGAACGGGTTCAAAACGAGTCACGATCTTCAAGTTATGAATTTTTTAGCTCGTAAAAACTGCACTTTCAGCACACTTTTTCACCATATTTCTTCGAGAAAACTCACACATTCAGATACCTTCTTTAAAGAATTGACTCTTGAGCCGAACCTGAATTTGAGAATATGTTATCAGAGATATCTTGGCGAAAGAATACCTGAATATGACGCGTCGGGTTGGACTTGTGAATTTTTCTTGAAATATTTTGAGAAATATGGGAGGGCAAATTTTGGGGTACAACAACGTCCACGCACATGTAAACTCCTACGTCTACAATACAAAGTCTATACACATATCGATGTCTACGCCTGCGCTTACAACATAAAATTCTATACATATGCCAGTACATATGTCTACGCTTATTTATGCGCTTACAACATACAAATCCACGCATATACTAACACTTTCGTCTACGTCTACACTTGCACTTACAATACAGAAAATCAATGTTCAAAATTTTGCTAACATTGTTCACTGCGTTCAAATTCAACAAAGCTATGACAACACAACATATAACACCAGGGGATTGGTAACTCTAAGTGAATGGTTTAAAGGAGAGAATTCCAGAAATAGTCTTCATAACATTTCCAGGCATACGCATATTCTATACACATTTCATACATACATTTTGCATATCCAAATCATACATACACTATACATGCATCTAAACATTCAAATACGCATGCCTACGCATGTATCATACAACAAATAAACAATCTAACCCTCGATTCAATCATCTAAGGGTCAATCAACCAAACCCTCCTCCTACGATCCAACCCATCACCCAAGTCTCCATGTAGTAATGAAGAAAACTCCGTACATTGCCTCTAAGCCTAAATGTACTCTCTCACCTTACTACGTTGCCACTAAGCCTCAAGATATTCGCAAGTTCCGTATATTTCCTCTAAGCCTCAATGTACTCTCACAACTCACTACGTTTCCTCTAAGCCTCAACGTATTCGCAAAATTCCGTACATTGCCTCTAAGCCTCAATGTACTCCCTCAGCTTACTACTTTGCCTCTAAGCCTCAACGTATGCGTAAACTCTGTACATTGCCTCTAAGCCTCAATGTACTCTCTTAGCTCACTACGTTGCCTCTAAGCCTCAATGTATTCACAAACTCCGTACATTTCCTCTAAGCCTCAATGTACTCTCTCAGCTCACTACGTTGCCTTTAAGCCTCAACGTTTTCGCAAAACTTTGTACATTGCCTCTAAGCCTCAATGTACACTCTCTCAAAACTCACTACATTGCCTCTAAGCCACAACATATTCACAAATCTTCATACATTTCCTCTTAGCCTCAATGTACTCTTACAGCTCACTACGTTGCCTCTAAGCCTCAACGTACTCGCAAAATTCCGTACATTGCCTCTAAGCCTCAATGTACTCTCACAACTCACTACATTTCCTCTAAGCCACAACGTATTCGCAAATCTCCGTACATTGCCTCTAAGCCTCAATTTACTCTCTCAGCTCACTATGTTGCCTCTAAGCCTCAATGTATTCACAAACTTCGTACATTTCCTCTAAGCCTCAATGTACACTCTCTCACAGCTAACTACGTTGCCTCTAAGCCTCAACGTGTTCGCAAATTCCGTACATTTCCTCTAAGCCTCAATATACTCTCACAACTCACTATGTTTCCTTTAAGCCTTAACATATTCGCAAATCTCTGTACATTACCTCTAAGCCTCAATGTACTCTCTCAGCTCACTACGTTGCCTCTAAGCCTCAATGTACTCTCTCAGCTCACTACGTTACCTTTAAGCCTCAACGTATTCACAAAAGTTCCATATATTGCCTCTAAGCCTCAATGTACTCTCACAACTCACTACGTTGCCTCTAAGCCTAAACGTATTCACAAACTTCGTACATTACCTTTAAGCCTCAATGTACTTTCCTCATCCAACCCACTACTTTAAACCAGGGTGAGCGATATATCATCGGCTTCGCTTATTTTCTCAAGGCTCATGAGGGTATGCTATATCAGTATAACCTTATGAGTGGGTCATACAAATTTTGGATATTCCTAGTATTCAATAAACTCCCAATCAAAATGTGCTAGAGCTGCGTTTTCTCGCGCTATTCGATTGGAAGATATTCCAAGTATTCAATAAACTCCCAATCTTTCTTTGTTCCAAACAATTATCCCATTCTCGTCGAGTTTGTTTTTTAATACCCATTTAGTTCCTATAATATGTTTTTCGTTCGGTCTTGGTACTAGTTCCAAAACTTGACTTCTTTCGAATTGGTATAATTCTTCTTGCATAGAAATCATCCAATGGTCGTCATACAAAGCTTCATCTATTTTAGAAGGTTCAATTTGAGATACAAATGCCATGTGTAGACATGCATCTTGAAGATTGAGTCTTGTTTATGCTCCTTTACTAATATCACTGATAATATTGTCATTGGGTGATCTCGATGAGTTCTCCATTCTTTAGGTAGATTTTGTTGGGAATTTTCTTCTATGAGAGAATCTTGATTGCTATTTTTATTGGCCTTGGTAACATCTTCTATTGGTATATCTAAAACATCATCATCATCACAAGAGACTATATCCTCTTTTGAGGGGTTAGTTTCATCGAAAGAAACATGCATAGATTCTTCTATAGTTAAATTTATTTTATTATATATTCTATAAGCTTTACTTGAAAGGGAGTAGCCAAGAAATATACCTTCATCCGATTTTTCATCGAACTTACCGAGGTTGTCCTTATCATTGGTAAGAACTAAACACTTACATCCAAAAATGCGGAAATGAGCAATATTCGGCTTTCGATTCTTGAACAACTTATATGGTGTTTTCTTCAACATTGGTCAGATGATCACACGGTTTCTTACATAACAAGTTGTGCTTACAGCATCATACCAAAAGTACTTCGGTAATTTTGAGTCTCTTAACATTGTATGAGCAAGCTCTATGAGTGATCGATTCTTCCTTTCTACCACCCCATTTTGTTGAGAAGTTCTAGAGGTTGAAAAATTATGGAAGATATTGTTTTCTTCACAAAATTCTTCGAATGATGCATTCGGGAATTCTCTATCATGATCACTTTGGATTGATGTAATCTTTAGTGATTTTTCATTCTGGACTTGCTTAGCATATCTTTTAAAGGCCTTGAATGCATCGCTTTTCTGCACTAAAAACAAAGTCCACGTATATCTTGAAAATTCATCAACAATAACAAGTGCATATACATTACCTCTAAAACTTTTATTTCATGATGGTCCAAAGAGATCCATATGCAATAATTGAAGTGGTCTTGTTGTAGACACCACAATCTTTGGTTTGAAAGTTGATTTTGTTTGTTTGCCTTTTTGACAAGTGTTACACAGGTTATCTTTAATGAATTTTATTTTAGGCAATCCAATGACTAAATCATGTTTGATAATTTTGTTCAAGTGCTCCATGTGTATATGAGAAGCTCTCTTATGCCATATCCACGCATCATTGTTGTTTACCAATAAGAATTTTAACTTCAACGATAAATCATATAAGGTAATCATCATAAAAATATTATTAGTTCGGTTACCTTTGAGTTTTATCTCATTGGTGGTTTCATCCATGATCAAACATTCATCTTTATTGAACTATATCTTGAAACCTTTGTCACAAAGTTGTCTAATACTTAGAAGATTGTTCTTGAGTCCTTCGACATAAAGAGCATCTTCAATGGATGTGAAAGGTGGTGTACCAACTTTTCCAATGTCAAGAATTTTTCCTTTGGTATTATCTCCATAGGTGACATACATCTTGGCTTTCAATGTTAAATGTGAAAACTTGTTAACATCTCTCGTCATATGCTTCAAACATCCACTATCAAGATACCATAGATTTTGGGTGGATTTCAAGCATACCTACAGAACAAAACAAAATTATTTCGTGTTAGGTAGCCAAGTTGCTTTGGGACCTTCAAAGTTAGTTCCTTTCTTAACCCACACATAATGTCCGCTTGCCATGCTAAAATTTCTAATATATCAAGCATTATGTGTATGGCCAAAAATTTCACAATAAAAACAATTTGGAATAAAGTTGCTTTTGTATCTGGGTACTTTCTTTTTCTTAGAAATTCTTTTCTTTTTCTTTTGATGATTATGAACATTTCTCACATTCTTGACTTTCTTGGTTTCAGATTGATCACTAGCTTTTACAAATATTGTTTTGTTGATACTTGATTTATTTGATCTTGAATAACCAAGTCCACTTTTGTCATTAAAGTATCTTTGTTGGCTAAGTAATCCATCCAAACAAATTTGTCCCATTTAATATCGTTCAATAACTCTCTTTAATTGAACAATTTGAAAAGTGTAGGATTCACAATATTTGCATACAAAGTTTTGTTTTTCTTTAAGAAAATTTTATTTTTGACATTCAAAATCTTTGTTCATGGTGTCAATCTTTTCTTGAGAAGATAAGAGTTCCTTTTCTTGTATTAACACCTTTTTATACAAAACTTTGCATTCATTTAGAAGTTCATAAATGGCACCTTATATATCAATATCATAAAGTGTAAAATTTGTACTAATCTCTTCGTCTTCATCATCTTCAGAATTGTGAGTAGCCATTAATGCTAAATTTGCACATTTGTCGCTTTCCGATTTGGATGATGAACTAACTTCATTGTCTTCCCAAGAAATGTAGGCTTTCTTGTACTTGGAATCTTTATTTCCTTTGTAGTAACTTATCTTGGAGATATTTGGACTGTCCGGTTTGATATGCCCTTGCTTCCCACATTCATAACATGTGATGTTTTGTGTTGATGTGTAGGCTTCTTTATCTTTGTTCTTTGAAAATTTCTTCCTTTTGACAAAGTTAGAATTACCAAAATTATTTTTAGTGCCAAATAATTTGCCTAACCTTTTCACAAAAAGCATGAAATTTTCATCTTCTTCCGGATAATCTTCAATAGCGACTTCCTTGGATTCCACCTTCAAAGCGATACCTTTTGATTTCTTTTCTTGATTTTCACACTTAGCAAGTCTTCCAAGTTCTGTCTCGTAATCTTGAAGTTTACCAAATAGAGTTGTAGATGACATATTTCATAAATTCTTCTTTTCTGAAATAGCCGTTACTTTCGATTGCCATTCTCTAGTTAAAGATCGAAACACCTTTAGGTTGAGGTAGTCATTGGTGATAGTTTTACCAAGAGCCTTTAAATGATTTGTCAAATGAACAAATATTTTCTGTATATTGAGAATAGATTCTCCGGGTTGAATTCTAAATATCTCGAACTCTTGACTCAAGGTATTCAATCTTGATCCTTTGACTTTGATTATTCCTTCGTGTTTTTCAACAAAAATATCTCAAATTTCCTTCGCCGCTATGCATTCCGAAACACGAAAGAATTGATCCATGTAAAGTGCACCTTGAAGAAGATTGATTGCTTTCTTGTCATAAATTACTTTTTTCTTATCATCGTCATCCTATGATGTTTTTGTCTTTGAAGTTCCAACACCATTGACAACACATGTCGGAGTAAACAAACCATTTTGGATAGCATCCCATATATCTTCTCCTTGTGCTTCTAAATGAGCCTTCATGCGAATTTTCCAAAATTCAAAGTATTAACCACAACAATGGAGGCTTATTTTTACTACCACCATCTTTGAATGTTGGTTGTACGAAATCCATTCTGGATCGAATAGGAACAAGTTATCTTAACTTGCTTTGATACCAAATGTAAGTTATTATTGCGCCTAAGAAGGGGTGAATTAGCTGATTTGGTAATTCTCAAATTTGTACGATGTTAGGATTATTTTCCTGGTTCTAATGAAGGTTATTAAAGCGGTAAATGGCATAAAAATAAATGACACCAGATATATCATGGTTCCCCTCACATTCCAAGAGTATTCCAGTCCCCTTTCAACACGGAAGAGATTTCACTATAGTTAGAATGATTGTACAGCCTATTCACACAAATTGTGATGCTTAATATCTAACCTATAGAGAGATCAAAGGCTCTTAAAACCTTTAATATCTAAACTATAAATCTAAGAAGAACAATCCTCTTCAATGCACACACTTGCTTCCAACAATCCTTAATTGCAAGGGAAATAATAATGAATTCTTGAATTTTTACAATGTTCAACAATCTTGATTAACATTATGATCATCAAGAAATAAGGAAAGAATCAATAGAAAGTTCATGATCAGTTTAAGTGCTCACTTTATGCAGAAACTATCATGATTATGAAAGTTGAGTTTCAAAGATTCATGCAAATTCATATTTTTCTAATTTTGAAGATTTGTAGAAAAATTGAATTGAAAGTTTTAGAATGATGTGTTGTATTTTACACCATAAATAAAAATGATATTTATACATGTAATTCACCCTTTCAAAAGACTCTAAATGCATAAAAGAGTGCAATGGTTCATGCCCAAAGGTTTCCATCCAACAACCATCATAACATAATTGTTTTTCAAAAATGTATCAGTGGTAGCCGGTTACAGGTAAGCAGTAACCGGTTACCTAGACTTTGTAACGTTTAGATTTTTCAAAAATGTGAAGCAGTAGCCGGTTACCCAGAAGCAGTAACCGGTTACCACTGAACAAAAATAACTTTCCAGAAATAATTAAAAGGGTTGTAGTCGATTACTCAATCCAGTAACTGGTTACTACTGTTTTGAAAGTAAAAAATCAGTTTTATAACAACTTGGAAATGTAAGGGAAATGAACTAAAGTTCATAAAACATGTATACATGATATTTAGACATATTATGAGCACTTAGACATACTTAAACTTCTTATTAATACTTGTACATATGTAATGGTGATGAATCTTCAAAAAGTCTTCATCTTTAAAGTTGCTTGTACACTTGAGAAGTCTTCATAACTTGATCTTTAAAGTTTTATATATATATTGAAGAGCTTCTTTTACACATCCTTGATATTTCTTTGTACGGATTCCATGGTGGTCTTCATCAAAACACATTGATGGAGTGCATTCATTCACATTCTACCCCTTTTTGATGTAGGCAACCAATTTGACATATGTTGTTGCTTGTGCATCAAGGTGTGTTGAATGTTGCTTGCATGAGTATCATAGTGGAATTACTTCTCCCCCTAAGGTTGATTTCTCCCCCTAAATATAACTTTATGATTCCAAGAGGATGTTTATAAAATTTGGAGAGAAAATTTTTTGCACCACTAAACACAAGCAAGCATAATGTCTTATCCCCCTTTGTAAATATGAAAAAGGATAGGGAAACGACTTAAGAAAAACATATAGATAATTGAAGAAAAGATAGCATACTTAAACATGATAGCATACTTAACACATGAAATAAAATTGCGTACATAACATAAGAGACATAAAGTCTTTGGAATAACATAGTAAAAACGGTACAGAAATAAAAATGCGACAGGAAATTAAAGACATAATTGAAAAGAAAGAGAAATAAACACAGAATATTCAGAGATACTTAGGCATTATATTCAGAATCCTCATCATCCTCATCCATATATTCCTCTTGAATTACTGTCTGAAGGGCTGCCAATTCTTGACAGATGTCACGAAATTCAGAAATCATGAAATTTTCCATATAGAAGATTTTGTGATAGAGCATTTCATTCGAGTCGAGACCTTCATAGACGGGTGGAGGAGGTTGAAGGATATCTTTAGTAGGAGCATAAGAGGAACCTTTCTCTCTATGCTTGGAAATACCATATTTATCCTTGAAAATTTCCATATTCTTGTTTGCCGTTGAAACACATATTTCACAGTCTTTTGAGGTCATTTTATTTACTGTTTCACCTTGTAGGCTAATTTTAGCATGCTTAATATCTTTGTTATCCAATGAGCATAAAGTAAACCACCAGATAAATCTTTTTGATGTTCCATAAAATTCATAAACAAGTATGCCCAATTCACTTGAAAATTATTCTTAATTGCATACAAGACTTGCATTCAACATCACTTATTTTAGAGTGATTAGAAATTTTAGGGAGAAAAATGTAAGCAATGAAATAATGAAGCATTCTATCAGTTACAGAGAGATTTGAAGAGTACAAAATTAGTCAGTTGGAGGAGGACCCTTCTTCCTTTTTCTTATCAAATATTTCCTTCTCAAAAAGACGAGAAATGTTGAAGTGGTAGCGGGTACAGTTATAATCATCATCATCAATGATGCAACCAAGTTTAATGAACAGTCTGGAGGAACTTGGAACGCCTAAGCATTCAGTGAGTTGAAATATTGACATATTAATAATCTTCCCCTTGACCTTTTGTTGCACCCCAAAATTTACCCTCTTGATTTAAGCTTATGTTTCATCATAAACATCATATTGCATTGCATTCATACATTATGTAAGGATCAAAGTATTTTGATTATCAAGTCTCCCTCAAGCTTTGGAAGATTGATTGTATTGGAAAGTTGCTCAAGGAGGGCCTTATTATCTAAACTTCTGGATCTTTTAAGCCTAAAGGTATCACATATCTCAAGATATCTTACCCACCTCATTGGATCATCAAAAGATTGAGTATTGTGCCATTTATAAGGAAAATTACATCCTTTGGATTCAACAATCAAAATTAGGGTTTTTCTCAAGTTGGATTTATTGGGGTCAGGATGAGACAAGTAGTGAAGCATCATTCTTTTATCATCATTGGAATCAATTTTGTGCAAAAAGCCTCTCTTGGTGCCCAGAGTAATTATGGGTTTGAAGCTTGACCAGTTATCTCCTAGTGTAGAGTGCAAAACTAGGGTTTGAGTTTTAATCAGGAGATCTTTAGATTTTTGGTCAATTCTTGATCCCATACTTCTCTACATAGTCCTGAGCATCTATAATTGGAATTTTTATCATTAACTTTGGCTTGAAGGGTTTAATTGATAAAAAAGGGTAAATTGGTCATTTTGTCAAAAGACAATCAAAATCAATTGTTGACCAAGTGGACTTTTGGTCAACCATCAATTCAATATCCCTATTATCATATTTCATGGTCAATATTGGAAAAAAATATCAAGAGGAAGTGTGAATTGGAGATAACTTGTCAAGGAAGTTATTTGAAGTTTTGAAATTTTTCTAAGTATCTATAGGGCTGAATTTTGACTGGCTACAACTTTCTCAATTTTTATTGAAAATGTGCAAACTTTATATTCCTAGAAAGAGGATGAAAACTTCTCCAACTTTGGAGGAGTGGCCACAAGTCCAAAAAATGAAAGGAAAAAAAGTTATGAAGCTTGGAAGATTTTGACACTTAGTGAAATTTTGGTTAAAAATGCAAAAGTTTGACTTCTTCATGTCCATTTTTGAATGACCATTTGGACTCAAATCAAAAAGTTTGCAACATAAAAGTTATAGGTTAAGTTTTCTCTTCATTTTTAATTAAATAATCATCTCAAATGGTTAAGTGTAGATAAAGATATGATGATTAGGATTTTGAGCTGAAAACTGAATTTTTGCCCAGCACAAGGCAAGGCACGCGCGCTAGGCAGTCATTTATTCAAACATGTTGTGGGCGCACATTCGTCATCACTTTTCTATGTGAAATATTCATTATTTTGAAAAATGTACAACATCAAAGTTCAAGCCCTAAATGTGAGGAACAATGTTGCTTCAGAAAGTTTCTCCAAATTTTTCATACATTTTGAGATATAATTGTGAGAAGTATGCACCATGCATGCTGAATTTTCTGCCCAGCAAGCCATCACGCGCGCGCAGCAAGCAGAGGCAGGAAAAGAATTTTTTCAAACAATTTGTAAGCACGTCTTCATGGGCATATATCTCATTGATTCAAACTTCATTTTGAAAAAATTTGAACATGAAAGTTGGAGTATGAACTGTCCTCTACATTTTTGATTCAAAGTTTGTCACATTTCATGCATTATGGCGACAGATATAAGGAGGTAAAGAGGTGATCTTGAAATATCAATGTTGCATGAAAATGCATGAAATTTTTTGTGCCAATACAAACTCCATTTGCCAGCTTACACTCCATTCCTTCTTCACTTATCCAAAGGCACGTTATTTGCATTGTCTCTCACTCAAAAATGCAACATGTCATTCCCTCTCTCATTCTCTCATTTTCTATCACTTTCCATTTCTCTCTTTCTTCACTATATATAAAGCCATTCATTCAACATTCAAAAGGGGGAAAAAATAGAAGTCAGTAGCTCTTATCTCTCTCGCTCTTTCACGCACCTCTCTCTTGATAGAAAGCTCTCTTCTCTCAAACTCTCTCTCCTCCATTGTCAAACAACTTCTACCATTATTAAGCAAGCAAGATTCTCTCGCATCCTTATCTACTCATTATCTTTGTACATTTAAGCAAGCTTCTCTCAAATTTTCTTACTCTTTATTTGAGCTCAAGCTTCGTCCAAATTCATTGCAAGGTAGATAATCCATTTTCTCTCTCTACCGCAATTTGTATTTTATTTTTAAATCCATGAAGCTTTTGAAAAATCCAATATCATATTATTAATCCTTGCAATTTTGTGATCAATTTGCATTTTTGGATCGTGTTATTTATGGAAAATTGAGGGAGAAAATCAAGATTGAAAACTGTTTGTTGAAAAGTGCAAAACAAAATCGTGTTCGTGTAGCTACTTTCGCGCGCGTTTTTCTCAATCATCCATGCATCATTTCATTATTTTTTTGATCCTAGCATATTCTACTAATTTCAATCTTGAACTTTGGTGTTGGAATTTTTTATTTTCGTCAAGAAATGAACAAGTTATGGTGATCTGAAAATGAGTTTCCAAAACTGAAAAGAAAAAAAAAACGCACATCATGGCTTTGGTAGGGACGATGATGTGTCTTGTTTTAAGTAAGTTCTTTTTACAGCGCATTTTGGAAAAAGTAGGTGTAATAGCTTTGAATATTAACTTTCTTTGTTTTTTTCTCATAATTTTATTTTTAATATTTTCTTCACATTAAAAATCATGATAAAAATATTTTAAAATTCTTTTCAATATATTTGCATATTTTGATTTTTATTTCATTTTTTTATCATTTTTCTTGATTAAATAAATTCATATAAATAATTAGGGTTTTAATATTTCTTTTAAATCTTGAATTTTATTTTCCTGTTTCTATTAAATCTAAAAATCCATAAAAATTATTTTTGGACTCCTCTCTAAGTTTATTACTTGAAAATAACTTTTTTTCCAATTTTATAAAATATTTGGTTACATTTTTAAAATCATTTGGACATAATATCTTTTATATGTATTATTTTTGTTGAATTGTGTAAATAATTTCCATCTAATTTTTCTTTTTGAGATAAAATTCAAGAAAAATACGATTTCTAATCCTTAGAGTTTTATTGACATTTAGGTTATTTTACATCAAATTTATTTGAAATTTAGATCCAATTGTTTAATTTTTTAACTTAATTTCCTTTTTTAGGTTTTTTGCTTCATCATGCACATTAATTGATTAAAAGTTTTAACTTCCTATACCTATAAAATCAAATATGAAGTTGTTTGGAGTGCTTGAACATGTTGAGGCCATAAAAATCATTTTTCTAGAATTTTACAATGTGATTTCATATTTTTCACAAATTATTTCCCAAAACCATCTAGTTTAAAGCTTATACTTGCTAGTTTTCCAAGTTTGCATTTCTAAAGCAAACTTCCACCTCAATCCAGGGACTCCAAATTTTATTTCTGACTTTTATAGGAATTTAGGAAGTAAGGGTTTTAATTTCATAGTTTTCAAGTCATTTTCATATATTAAAACTATTCTTGACTTAGGTGTGCATCTTGGGTTTTACCTTTGACTAATGTTTGTAAATTGAAAACTTTTGTACATGATTCTTGTTTGATTCTTGAAATAGAATGTTGTACTGACTTGAGGCATATTGTGAGACAAATTCTTCAATCTCATTTGGTTTTGGGTGTTGATAGGTTGATAAACCAAATCCACTAAAATGGACGAATGATATTGATCATATTTGAAACTCTAGTCCCTTCCCTCTTCATCTTATCCCCCTTTCTCATTGTATTACATGTTATGGGATAATGATCTGTATATCATTTATCCAAAACATGAAGTACATAGATTGCTATTGTCCGGCCTCAAAATACGTGTGACTTCTACATAAGTCCACTTACGATTGCTTAACATAACGCTAAATTTTGTCCCGATTTGAAAAAATGATCATTCGTGGCCCAAACCTAGGTTTGCAAGCCCAAGTATGTTAATTTGATCTCTTTGATCAAATAACCTTGAGATTATTTGTTAGAAGGCTTTGGTTCTACCAATCCTCTAATGGATCTTCATCAATTTTGGTCAACGCGGATCACTTAAACATCGTTGATCATTAAATGTTGCCTTGAGAATTCTAAAATGGATGACATGCTTGACTAAAAGCAAATGAAACTTGTTGTTGAGAGGATTTGGTTCTACCAATCCTCTAATGATTTCCAAATGCAAGTTTCAATATGGTCATCCAACTAACCACTAATTCTTAACAATTGACTTTACTTTATGCTTTTATTTTATGATTTTACTTTATGTACTATTTACTTTAGCATTTACATTTCATGCTATTTTCATCTTTGCTCACTTGAGCATTTACTTTTATGTCATTTTTTTATTTTGCTCACTTGAGCTATTCTTTTCTTTTTGAAGATACTTAATAATCAATATAAACCATAAAAAAAACCTTAATGATACTTGGACTATTTGGTTACTATCCTTGGCATTATGGAGTATTGGACTTCTTGGACTTAGGAATAGAAACCTTGGCCTATATTGGAGACCTTGTTACCTTAATTGGTATTTTTTCTGGAGTTCTTGAGGTTTACCTCAAGACATTGGGTTGTTTGTTTATTTTGTGTGCAGGTTATTGTGATTATATACTTTGTTTATAATCTGGAATTCACTCGTATACAGCCGTTACTCTGCCCAATTTTTGTGAAGACTTAATACACTTGAAGTTTAGTTCTCTCAAGAGCTTGCTTGAGGTTCTCTGGGTTTCTTTTTGCATGCTCATTTGCTACGGATAGTTATCCATTTGGTATTGCACTATTTTCCCTTTTACTGTTTCCACTCCTTATTGCTTTCTATTGCATGATGGGATCTCCGTTGTTGATATATGTCAGGAGTCCCTCTGGTTTACTTAAAGACTTGTTTAAGGAAATTCTGCACAGGTATCTTGATACTTGTGTTTAAACACTTATTTGTTTACTTGTTTGGTTTTTTACCATGCTCCCTTAGGATTGCTCGTGTAGGGTTAGTACTCGAGCTAGACCTTAGGATAGGAATCCATGTATGCTAACATAGGATAGAAACTTCCCTCTTTCATCCTCGACCTTAGGGTCAATCATTGTATGATAACATTAGGGGTAGTGTTAGGATAGTCTCCCTTAGTTGTTTTCTTTTTCTTTGCATATTGCATCTTAAAACTAAAACTTCTTCTTGGAAAATCATAAAATGTCTCTAATGAACTTAAACCCTTCTTTAATGTAAAAAATACAAACCAATCTTATTTGTTTGTGCGCCTCTTGGCTTTGTTTTAAATCTTGTCAAAATGATGTTTTGCCATCTTTACCATGTTATCTTCCTATTTCTTAGTCGATGTTTCGCCATCGCACATTCTTTTAGCCGATGTTTCGCCATTGCACATGTTTGTTATCCTACTGTGATTCTCCATATCATTGTTAGGTGTGATGTTTTCTTCTCTGGTTTATTGATGTTTCACCATCTTTGGCATGTTATCTTCCTATCTCTTAGCCGATTTTTCGCCACCGCACATTCTTTTAGCCGATGTTTCACCATTGCACATATTTGTTATCCTACCTTGATTCTCAATATCATTGTTAGGTGTGATGTTTTGTTCTCTGGTTTATTGATGTTTCGCCATCTTTGCCATGTTATCTTCCTATCTCTTAGTCGATGTTTCGCCATCTCACATTCTTTTAGCCGATGTTTCGCCATCGCACATATTTGTTATCCTAGCTTGATTCTCTATATCATTGTTAGGTGTGATGTTTTGTTCTCTGGTTTATTGATGTTTCGCAATTTTCTCCATGTTATCCTTCTATCTCTTAGCCGATGTTTCTCCATCGCACTTGCTTTTAGACGGTGTTTCACCATCGCACATTTTTGTTATCCTACTTTGATTTTAAATATCATTGTTAGGTGTAATATTTCATCTTCTTGTCTGATATTTTGTTATCATTCTGGCGTTTAATCGCCTTATCCGAGTTTGTGTTGCCATGCGATGTCTTGTCATCTCTTTTTGCTATTTTATCATCATTGTTGACATTTCTGTTATTCTATCTGATGTTTTGCCATCTTGATTGTTGCTTTTATCTTCTTAACTAAAAAACACAAACCAACCAAAATATATGAGCCGAACTACGGCTGCTCTGATTCCTTAAGAGAGATAGGTAGGCATTTCGGTACGGCCCGAGCGAGCACAACTTTTATTTTCCCTACATTTGTTTTCTCCTTTATTTTGCATGCATTCCCTGTACAACCTAGACACAGATTTTACACACCCATTAGATTAGACAAACAAGAGTGGATACCGTAGTGTACTACGGGCGTATGCGATGCTAATACCTTCCCCTCGCATAACAGACTCCCTTACCCGATCTCTCGCTTGTAAGGCCGTGATTTCACCCTCTTCAGGGTTTCTCGATATTTACCTTTCTTGTTTCGGCGGGATAAAAGATGTTTGGTGGCGACTTCATTGATATTTTCATCATATCGGATGACGGTTCGGCCGGTTGTTTTAGCTGGCGACTTTATTGGGGACAGATTGACCTATTGTTGGTCCATCCCGGAGTCGATCCTAGCTCTTGTTTGTTTATTTCTTTGGTTGTTTATTTATTTCCAGTTATTTACAGCTTTATATACACTGCTTGTATATGTTTGTGCATGCATTTTATCGCTTTCCATATATTTGGTTATCCGCTGTGCTGGCTCTGCTTTCATGTTGGGTGAGTGTTATAAGAGATAAAAGGCTAAATACCTAGGCCATGTGACAACCATAGGAACCTTAGGAATAAAGTGGAACATGAACAACTAGTCGACTTTGGTTTGCTAGTGCGGTCATGTCGTGCATGCTCAGATGAGATTACAAATGGGGTGCTATCGTTTCACATAGGTGTTTCAATGATAGTGGTTTCAGGCATACCCATGATTCTGAGTTACCCTTGCCTTACCCTAACCTAGTTTCTCCTATGAGTGGGGAGGGATGATTGATTCTTACAGGTACAGATGGTGACTCTAGTTCTGACGGTGACTTTGGTTATGTTGTTGACTTGAGTTCTGTTGGTGACCATGTTTTGATAATTAATGTGTGCTTTTGATGGTGACTTGATACTATCAGTGACTGTGTGTTCTCTCGATTTTCTCCGGACTTCTCACCTTGTGATGGCCATTTATTTTGGCAGTTCTACAGTTATCTTTTATGATAGGGAGATTTTGGTCTCATGCGGTTGCTGATCCACTTGGTACTTGAATCTTTTGTGTTCCGAGATGGTGCCAGAACTTTGATCTGGTGATATTCATCATTCATTTTAGAGGAAATGCAACCATTTTCCATGTTTATGGAACCTTGATCTCGTGTTCTTGCATACATTACATGTTAACATCATTTTAACGCACATGTTATTTCCATTTCCAAGGAACCATGCTTGTGATCTTTCTGTTGCGCTTCTTCACCTCTTACTGGTTTAAAATCAAAATTAAAAGCATGTGGGTTCCTTGGAAATGATCGAACATGTCATTGCATCAAATCATGCACATCATGCATATTCATGCATTCATAACAGGTACTCAAAGTTGGGAAATCTTATTCGGAATTGGTGCTCTCTTCAGAGTTATAAACTTGAATTCTTGCTGTCATAAGATATCAGTTATGGAATGACTTTGTGGGGTATCGGCCGATATGAAGATTCAGATTTGGTTTTTTATGGTATACATGCAAGCCTTGGCCCGTCATCGAGAACTCTTTGAGAAGCAACATAATCAGTTGAAGACCCAGTTGAGCCAAGTCATGGAAGTCTTGATGATAGTGTTGGCAATCCTACACTGACTGTTGCAGCATGAGTTATTCTCTTCTCCTCATCTTTTGGGATCTCTTTCAAACCATAGAGTGCCTTGTGGGTCTCATCTATTATCTTGAGTACCTGGAACAATTTATCAGCAGATAATTCCCATTCCCCAGTGGAATTCAAGAGGATATCTTTCATCAGCAAGGGCGGAATAGGTCTGGAGAACAATTTTGATCCCATGTTCATGCTTTATTCTCATTTGTTTCCACACTTATTTGAGCTTCAGTGGGTTAGGCTCCATGCTTCAGTACCATCTACATTTCTCTTCCTAATCATGTTATCAATGCCATATGTGGTTACCACACTGAGGTAGACGATTATTCAATTAAGGGCATTCTCCACAGCTTTGGGCTGCCTGATCTTCTCGTCAATAGCCAGTGTTTATTCCCCAAGTGAATCCATGGGGAAAAGCTTTTAAGCAAATATAGAAGAAGCTTGAGGAGTATGTTAATACCATCTTAATGCCTTACATCCTGACACTTCCTCGTCTGTTGGGAATTCAGTTGATTAAGCTCAGTGCTTTAGAGACTATTCAGTCGATTGATCTCTCTCCTGATGCAAATGCTAGGTGTGTCTCATTCTGGGGCATTTGGCCGTGATGTTGAAGATTTCAAGAGGTTTAACAAAAGTGCAGCTCCTGCCTGGCGTCTCTCTCAAAGTCTAATTTCTAAGGTGTCAGACAATTTTGAACTTTTCGCTTGGTACATCGTCCACCTTCTCTTTTAAGAAAATCTTTGGTGAGTATATTTTGGGGCACTCAGCTATTCAGTCAAAGACGGTTTGTCATCCGAAGATAAAGTCCAAGCTTGGAGCAATTCAGAGACTGTAGTGTCCATATCAGAGGGGATTCTCTTATCCAAGTGAGCCTTGAGGTTGCTGAAGATTATTTGAAGCAATCAGCCCATACGGAATCAAGTCTCCTCAAAATGGAAATTTCAAATTTCATTTGCATTTTCATTTGCAATCTTAATTGTTTTGTTCAGTATTTTCTTGTATGCAAACTTGTTCATCTTTTGAATATTAAATCATGATGCATTGAATATATTTGTCTTGAATTAATCCATTTGTTACCACTCTTATTTGTTTTACTATGCTTTTGATTCCTGTGATACGGTGGTAGAATCGACTGTTATATACTGGTTTTGCATTTTTTGTTCGCAAATGTGCGGTAAGCAAGAGTCGCCACCGTATTTTCTTTTATCCAACAAAGGAAAGGGTGAAAAGAACAGAAAAAGACCTTTTTGAGATGTTTTCTGAGTAAGGGGGTAGATTATGGAAAGGGAAGGTGTTAGCACCCTTTCCATCCGTGGTTTTCCATGGGCTCTTAGAGGTTTGCTAATTTTTCAAGATGCTTTTGTGCTTTGTGTTTGAAAGTGTTTTGAAAACGCCTTAGTACGGATAACTTTGTAATGTTTCTCGGGATAGTAGAGAACGTATACAAAGTGTTTGAAAAATGTCTTTTGAAAAAGTAGTATTTGTGTGTAAGTGCAGAAATAGTTTGAGCAAACTTCTAACAGCTATCTACTTTGTTACTCGAAAAGGTTATTCTTTTCCTCTTTTCCTTTAGACAGTGTTATCCTACTATTAGTGCGTAGGTAGCCCCATCGTTGGATGTTTTTGAGGGACAATCGAAGGGATGTTACAGTCACGAAGGGAATTTTATGGAGATGCTTTAGATATTCTATTTTAGGGACTAGATCATTTACCGAGAAGGAAACTGTAGGGTCATCGAGGGACTATGATCTTTTGATTTTACGGGTCTTTGCTAAAGCCTTCCTTCCCCATGACTGTTTTATTGAAGGCAACTAAAGTGGGCGTACCTTAGAGGTGCTTGTGTGCAAGTGTGTTCAATTCAGTTATTTTGTCTTTAAACATTTAGGTGTTCTACCGTTTGTTTTCAGATCTTGTCATGCAATCCTAGTTAGCATACGTCTAAGTAGTTAATATATATACAAGAACTTAAAGTGCGGGAATTGTAAATCCTACGCTATTATAAGGCTTCAGCGAGGGGATTTACATTATACAAGGATAATGGGAGATAAAGCAGTAAATATCCTAATTTTATCTTTTACACCTAGTAAAAAGATACAATAATAGTAAAAATACGAAATTAAATAAACGCGCGCAAAGTAAAAGAAAATATTTTTGTTGTTTTTGGTATAAAAGAAAATAAGGCCTAAGTCTATTTAATTTTAATTTTAAGAAAAGAGATGTTAAGGTAATTAATTAATTAATTTACAAAATTAATTTAGTTGGAAAAAACAACTAGCCTAGATTTTTATGATTTTGATTTTAATGTAAAAATAAAAAGAAGTCAATGAAAACAAAAATAAAATGCAAGACACCCTTCGATCCATGGGGGAAAGGGGAGCCTCGATCCCAAGAGAGTTATGGTCTTCTCGATTCAGGAGAGATGCCTTCTTTCGATTGGGCTGGGGAGTGGGTGTGAATAGCCTTCGATCTAGGGAAGGGGATTGCCCTTCGATCCTGGGGAAAGGGAATACCCTTCGATCCAGGAAGAAGATGTCTTCTTCGATTCAGGAGGACAATAGGCAGCTTTGACCTAGAGAATGTGTCTCCTTCGATTCTGGATGATATACCTTTAAAAGTATGTTAGTGAAATAAAACACAGGACCTGGGTATCGAAACCCAGGTCCTTCGATCCTGCGCGCGCTGGGTCTTTTCAGGCTATATCTACAACAAGTGTTAGCAAACGAAGAACATGACCTGAGTGCCAAACCCAAGCCCTTTGATTCTGTCTAGGATGATAAATCGAATGGAACAACAAGTATGGATGTATTATGCAAATACAAGGTTTGGACAATTTACCCTCTCTTTCCAGTAGATTGAACCTTCGATTTGGGCACTTCCTGGATGTGGGAAACTTCAAGATAGGACTTCTGGGCGTGGATACTTTTGTTGAAGGGTGGATTTGGCTTGGAAAATTTTGACAACCTTTGGTGGATTTTGTGGGCAGCATCTCTCCAATCTTTTCATCCTCCTCCTTATGCAACACTTTATGATCTCTTTATATAGAGGGGGTAGAGGGGACAAAAAGGCAAAGGTTTAAACAGCCTTGTTTATGTGTTTGAAATCCATGAATGGACATTTGTAACGTTGGCTAAACACATGGGATCTTGTCCCTTTTTTTGAATTTTGAATGATATGTAATTGGCCTTCGAATGCTCCCTTTCGAAGGGGCTGATGGCTTCCTTCAAATGGCCCTGGTGCAGCTTCTTCTAATGGCTCTAATTAAGCTCCTTCGAATGGCTCTTTACATGTTCTTAGAATGGACCCTTTGAATGCTTCTTCGAATGGACCCTTTGAATGCTATTAGAATGGACCTTTTGAATGCTTCTTCAAATGGACCCTTTGAATGCTCTTCGAAGGGACCCTTTGAAAGCTTCTTCAAATGGACCTTTTGGAATGCCAATTGAAGGGCCTTTGTCCATACCAATCGAAGGCCTTGTTGACATGCCAATCGAAGGAAATTGTTACCATGCCTGTCAAAGATGCCTTGACACAATGCCAAATCGAAGGATCCCTTGACATGCCAATCGAAAGGCTTGGCCCAGGGTGCCAAACGAAAGGGTCTTTCAGAATGCCAATCAAAGGCCTGGACACAATGCCAATCGAAAGGCTTGTCATGAGGCCAATCGAAATGCTTTGTATCAATGTCAATCGAAGGGCTTGGTCACAATTCCAATCGAAGCATTTGGAATGTCAAACGAAAGGCTTTGGTGAAATTCCAATCGGAGGATCTTGTTACAAGGCCAATCGAAAGGATTTGTTGAAATGTCAACCGAAGGGCATTTTGGAGATGCCAATCGAAGGAAACTTAAAAACATCACTCACAAATTTTCCTTTTCTCTAGGAAAGTGTTTGTGACCAACCATGTAGGGGAAGACCTTGGAAAACATGAGAGGGAAAATTTTGGGGTACAACAGTGCCCAACTCTTGTTAATAAAGCAATAACTCTGGAGGGAGGATGACGAAAATTTATCTGGAATCTCAAATGGTATGCTTTCGAGTAAAAACCTTGTTGACGATGTACAAGCCTTGTTTCAATCCCCAAACACCAGAGATATAAGGGAGATAGACCCTCGTTAACCACTCTGAGCCTTCGAAGTAGGAGTTTCTATTATGCACGAAAGAAAACTTTTATTTTAACCCGGGGAAGGGTAGGTGTTCAATTAATTTGATCAAGCATTCAAATTTCAGAAGGAGTGTCCCATCTGAGGATCACCACATTTTATCCCTCACATTATGAGGTCGAAAAAAGATAAAAAAACAACGGTTATTTCCTCACAAAATCCTGAGGTCGAGATCAAATCGATACAATAATGGTTATCCCTCACCGACCGAGGAATGAGGCAGTCACTTTCCTCCAAAAGTTCAAAGACTTAGGGTCACACGACTTGTTCAAAAGTGAAAGTATGAATAAGAAAGAAACAAAAATCCCCGCTAAGTCGAAACTTTAAAACAAGTCGCTTAGGCAAAAGTTAGGGCATCCCGTTGGACTCCCAAATTGAAATTCAAAAGAATTTTTCCAGGAAAAAGTTAGGGAAAGCGAAAAAGAATTTGAAAATCCCAAAATGCAGAAAAGGATTATCCAATAAAAATCATCATCAAGAGAAAAGTCGTGTGATCGAACAACTAAAAACCAAAGGTTAAGTGACTGTCGTGTCCAAAGAATTGTTGTGGTTCCTCAACCATCATAAACTCTTTTGAGAGATGAATTCTTGTGTCGAATTAAATGAATGTAGGACTAGAGAACATCATGGAGAATGGGTGGGCACCAAAAATTTTGAGCCTTAAATCCTTTTTTCTAAAAACCATGAACCAGGCCACATTACAACCCTTGAAAGTCCTAATTGAAACATGGGTTAATTCGAAAGCAAAGTTGTTATGATAAGTACGGTAACCTGACTCCTAGGAGACTTGCTAAAAAAAATTTGAGTTGGTATCAATCCCCCTTTTACTTTTTTTGCACAAAAAATTCCGATGTTTCGGCATCTGTTCAAAAAAAGTTTTCTAACTTCAAGGCAAGTATATGATTTGCATTAGATGTATCATTTATAGGATAAAACATTCTTTGCATATGAAAAAGTACTCAAACATCAAGCGAGCTTGCATAATGAACATCGGATGAAGAGTTTGATTATCCCGAGGGACGGAATGCTTCAAGAATCTGTTGAAAAGAATGATCTTGATCTGCGGCATACTTTCTGGCTACTCCTTTGAATTGAAGAAGACTAGTTTGAGATATTGATCAAGAACTATTTATTTAATGATTATGCGACAGTTTTGTCTGCCCCCAAATCTCTTTTGAGCAATGGTGTATTGTTTCCAGTTGGTCCCAAAGAACAACTTTCTTCAAGCATCTTCTTGAGCGTGAAGCAGTTTGAGTTGAGAAGTATGGTTGTTTACTAGCTAGTGTAGAAGACATAAGTCAATCATCCTGAGGAGGTGTTATCTTTCAAACTCCATGAACATCTTATTCCTCCATGAGCATGAGGTAAGGAAATGGTTTGCCTAGATCCTGCTAATCTTAGGCAATCAAGTCAATATCTATTGACTCTCAAAGTTTCGTCAATTTAAGGCAGTTATGTCGAGATTCGAAAAATCTCTCGAAGTGTCGAGTGATCAGGGTCCATTACCCAAGATTTATTGAAGCCACTCCTAATGTTGATTAGTCGGAAGTTGTGTTTCAAAGTTTGTAACACTGGGGCAGTTTATCTGGGTGGTACAGATCTCAGGAAGTCCTTTCAATCACGTTCTTTAACAGTCATACAGACTGGGGCAAGGCATTATGCAGGGGAATTTATCCACCTTAGAATTGATCAGTTTAAGTCTGGTCGCAGGCTAAACAACTTATGAATTTGAAGAGCATGACTAGAAGTCGAGATTTTTATCCTTAGCTCATCAAAAATTTTAAGTCTATGAATTGTTGTTCCTTCATCAGAAGTTGAGATCTTTATTTTTTACTGAAGTCGGTATTGCTATCCTCAACACAAATCTTAAGAAGTCCTCTCGAGGAGAATCTCTTCAAAAGCTAGTTAACTTGAAGAAGTTACGTCGATATTCGACGAATCTCTCCATGGAACTATTGTGTCAGAGAATTATTCAGAGCTCGAATAATCTAGGGCAGATTGTCTTAAGTCAAAATGGTGCCATGTTTCTACAAGGACCCTTTCCAGCAAAGTTGTCACATTGCCTGGGGCATGTTCAGTGATCTGTTTTGCATGATTTATCATTTTATTTGCTTGTCTATGTAATTCACCATTACCAGAGCAATATCTTCCAAGATGATTAAAGTATCCCTAACCTGGATCGTTTTCTCCGAAGCAACACTAAAGTTTCTACTTCTCCTAAGTCTTCCCAAATGAGATATTTTAAGAATGAACAATTGGAATTCTGGATTAAAAGAGTCTCGTTCTCTAGATGCATAAAGCTTTGTCTCCCGATATCGCCAAAAAAAGTTGTGATCTTTTAATATGGATTTCCATTTCACCGGCAAACCTAACATTTTTTGTTCGTAAGAGAATATTTGTTCCTCAGAGCAGAGCGTCTTTATCCTGACTGAAGATTTGGTTGAATATATTCTTATCCCTGGTGAAGTCACTTCGTGAAGACCAAATCTATTTAAGATTAATCGTGGGTTTCTATAGAGATCTGAAGTTTCTATTGCTCCCCTATGAATCTTCCAAAGTAGAGAAATTTTAAAGATTGACTAATTGGAATTTCGGATTAAGAGAGTCGTATTCTCCAAATGCAGGAAGTATTGTCTCACCAGCATCACCTAGTAAAAGAGAATGTCTATTCCCTGAAGTGAAGTGTTCTCATCCCCAACTGAAGTCGAGAGTTCCTTCGGAAATTTCTCCTGCTCCTCGGCGAAGTCACTTCATAAAGATTTCTTGTTCAAGAATTCTCTAATATCCATAACAGAAGTATGGTTTGAAGTTCGTAATGCTGAGAATATTTTATTATCTCCAGTAAAGACTATTCAAGTATGTTCGATTTCTTAGCGAAGTCATGGGAGCATCATCTTACTTCCTCAGAGGAGGCTGTTTATGAGGATCTCTTGTCCAAGATTTCCCATTCCTCAATGGAACTACCTTATTGGAAATCTCGTTCTCAGGAATTTTCATTCCCCCAGTTGATTTGTGTTGAGGTTTATTTCATCTCTTCGGTGAAGACCATTGTCTGAGATCTCTTATACAAGATTTCCCCTCTACCTAGCGGAGCTTCCTTTGAAAATATCTTATTCAGAAATCCTCATATCCCCTGTGAAGTTGCCTTATCAAGAAATCTCCTATTCAGGAATGCCCATTTCTCTAATAGAGTCATTTAATTGAAAGTACTTATTCATAAAATTTTCTCTTTTCCCAGTAGATTCTAATCCTGGATGTTGATAAGTGTTACTTCTCTAAAAGAGTATTCTATTATGGTTTCTAGCCCCAGGATAGAGCATCATAGCCAGATTTCATTCTGGTTGAAGCACATTCTCGTTCCCCAGTGGAGCCGAAGATTCTCGTATTTTCAGCAATAACATATTTTGTTGAGTTTCTCATACGAAGAATATCTCATTCCCGACAAGAGTTCTTTTTGTAAGGTCGCTTACCCCATCATGGATCTTCATACCCTTGGTAGTATAAGGGCTCTTTATCCCTAGTAATATAGTATGGCTGAAATATTTCCTCTGGCGAGTTCAGAACCTCAAGCTTAGGGTTCAAAGATACCCTTATTTTCCCCAAGTTAAGATTGTTACTCCCCAACGGTAGTATCCCCAGGTTGGTCTGGTTAGAATTCTTTTTTCTAAGAATTTCTATGATTCCCCAATCGGAGTCGCTTTCATTAAGGACTTACATTAGAAGGTCCCAGCTCCCAACAATGTTCTCTCTATCTGTGGAAGGAGATATTGGATATTTTCCCAGAAGGTTAAGAGGTGGAACACAGGTCAAGATTTCTTCTGCGCTGCAATTTATTTTTTGCGGTATTCTCCTCAAGAAGTTATCCCCAGTGAGAAATTGACAAGTTATCAAACAAAAGTCAGGTGAATTGTGATTTCCCACGGAGCCCATTTTATTAATGTTCTCTCCAGCAACGTCAAGTATCCGTTTGACGTTTCTTTGCAGATGTTACAGTTTAGATCTAATCTTCTCTTGCAGAATTTGCAATTTATTTTTGTGAGTTTTATCATGGTTCGGCCTGTGGTTATTGGTTTTTCTGTTTCACCAATCTGGGGCAGTCAAGATGTTTCCCCTCTCAGAGTTCTGCTACTCAGGGGAAGCATTCCAATGATGGTACGAACCCCACGAAGTCCTTTCAAGGAATTGTCATTTGCTCTGTAAGTTGCAGCGTGACGGCACCTGTGCAAGAGTCATACCTCTAATTTTTGAATGCTGGAACAGGGAATTCCCTGTAGAGTTAGTTCTCCTCGGCATTATCATATGAGAGATTCTCGAGGTGGATAAGGTTTTTGGATACCTTCATTCCCCAACCAAGTCTGGATAAGCATTATCTCATTCCTTAACAGAGACTATTCCTTGCGGAGTTTATCTTCTGATTTTAATTATCATTGAAGTTTGCATTCAGAAGTTCTCATTTTTCCATCTGATTTGTGACTTGGGGAATTTCTTTATCAAAAGAATTTGTTATCATCCTTAGTAGATTTGATGTTGGTTGAAATTTCTGCTTCCCCAGTAAAGTTGATAATGTTTGACTATCTTCACAGTCTATTTTATGGTTTCATATCGGAGGTTCTAGAATCCCCGACAAAATACTCCCCAACAGATTTTTGTATCCTCAGTGGAGTTTTGTTTCCTTAATAGAGTTTTGTTGCCCATAAATCTTTTTCAAGAGAAAAGCTTCATTCTGAGACTTCAAGTTTGAAGATGTCTCATGTCCCCAGTGGAGTTTCTTAGATGAGAATTGACAGTCTGAAGAAGTTTCAATTCCCTATCGGAGTTTCCAATCAGAGATTCCTTGTTCTGACCTCTCATTTCCCAGCTAATTTGTTGCTTGGGGAATCCATATTTAAGGATCTTTCCTTATTCTCGGTGTAGTCATTGTTGGTCGAATAATTGAGATTTTGTTAATCTTCGCCAAATGGAAGAGGACATTTCAACGGAAGTTTCCCCAACGAGGACTTTGATTCCCACATCTGGTTTGTCATCTTTGTATCATCCTCAACACGGCTGCATGCCGTCTTTTCCAGATATTACAGTCTTACCCTGATCTTCTCCAACACCAGCCAATTTCTATTTGGAATTCTCCTTCAGAAGCTACAGTCTCGCCCTGATCTTCTCCCATAACATACCGTCTTCATTTGGAATTCCTTCTTGAAGTTGATCAGTTTCGACCTAGTCTTCTCCAGCAGAGTTCGCAATTTATTTTTGCAACTCCTCTCGGTGTTTGTGTCCTGTTTCTACCGGTTTCTCAGTTATTACTCCCCACTGAGTTCCAGCTCTTCAAGAGTTTCCTTCCAGCAGTTCCCCATATTTTTCTTCTCCGACAGATTTTGCAATTTATTGGTTATTGGCTTCTCGTTTGGCCATTCCCTAGTGAAACATTTAAACATGCATCATTACATTGCATTTACCCAAAACGCGTAGCATTTCCATTATATGGAGCATTACGCTATAAAAAAAATTCAAACATGCATCGGAACATAAGCCATTATTGTCTCTATTATCCCCAATGTTTTTGCCATAACTTCGTGTTATATCCCCAGCGAGGTCTTCTTCCGCATTATCTCAAGTTTCACCCTATATAAATATCCTTTTGATGTTAATCATTTGATTGTTTGAGTGTCTACTCTTGATCGTAGTTCAATTTTTCCCTGGCACAGTCTTCTCGGGTTTAGTCTTCACTACCCTCATCGGTTCATTCTGATGTCTATTGATCTACCTTTCGAATATTAGTTTCATCCTGATATTCACTTTCAGTAGGTTTTTAGGTGTACTCCCTAATCACTTTGCTTTGGGTCGAGCTCAGAGATTCGTCTCCTCACCCGGGCATGAAATCCAATTTCATCCTGGTACTCATCTAGTTCAGTCTTGCCTAGCTGGGTATAATGAGTCTAGTTTCGCCTTGTTTTTGTTTTCATACCTTGGATAGTTATCAGTGTTTGTTTACTGAACCCTTTATCAGTTTTTGTATACCGAGTCTCTTTGCGGTGTTTGTATTGCGTCCCTGGTTGAAATCAGTCTCTTTTGATCCTTAGATTCTTCTGTCAGTTTTTTTCATTGTTTATCCATTGATCTGAGACCAACAACTGCTCTGAGAAACATGCATTCTCATCACTTTGGTTTGGGTTGAGTTTCGATCTCGTCGCCTGTGCATGAAATACAATTTCATCTTGGTACTCATCTAGTTTAGTTTCACTTAACTAGTTAATGAGTCGAGTTTTGTCTCGCTTTTGTTTTCATACCTTGGACCCTTTAACGGTGTTCGTTTACCAAGTGCAGTGTTCATGCCGCGTCCCTGGTTGAAATCAGTCTCTTTTGATCCTTGGATTCTTCTATCAATTGTTTTCACTATTTATCCATTGATCTGAGACCAGCAAGTGCTCTGAGAAACATGCACTCTCACTTCTCTTGCTATGGGTCGAGTTTCGCCTCGTTACCCGTGCGTGAAATCTAGTTTCGTCCTAGTACTCATCTAGTTTAGTTTCGTCTAACTAGTTTTTGGGTCGAGTTTTGTCTCGTTTTGTTCCTCACTCCTGGGATTCTTTCAGTTCCTTCAAACTGTCTATCTTAGGTTGAGATTTGCAGGTGCTCCTAGAATCACGCACTCTAGCCACTTTGCCCTGCGTACTTTTCCTTTTCCAGAGTCTAGTTTCGCCTATTCTCTGTGGTTTGAGTCTTATCTCATCCCTTTTTGAAGCCCCGTTTTCCCTGGCACATTTATTTTAAAGTTTAGTTTCGTCTACTCTTATAAGTTTTAGCTCTGTTTCAACTTTATTAAAATCTACGTCACAACTTCATTCTAACACATGTCTTAGGAGGTCCAATGTTCATTAAACACCTTGTTTGCTAAATCCAATTTCATTTGGTATCTTCTTAATCTCGTGTCTGCTGGTTTTCTTTGTCTTTGGGGAGATTTTTCTTTTTTCTTCAAGAGTGTAATTTTTGGGGTTCTTTCGTATTCAATCATCTTCAACTATGAACACTCAAAAGTTATCACGTTTCTCGCTTATCATGTTAAATATAATTGAATAGGGGCAGTGTTGCACCCCAAAATTTACCCTCTTGATTTAAACTTATGTTTCATCATAAACATCATATTGCATTGCATTCATACATTGTGTAAGGATCAAAGTATTTTGATTATCAAGTCTCCCTCAAGCTTTGGAAGATTGATTGTATTGGCAAGTTTCTCAAGGAGGGCCTTATCATCTAAACCTCTGGATCTTTCAAGCCTAAAGGTATCACATATCTCAAGATATCTTACCCACCTCATTGGATCATCAGAAGATTGAGTATTGTGTTGTTTATAAGGAAAATCACATCCTTTGGATTCATCAGTCAAAATTAGGGTTTTGCCCAAGTTGGAGTTATTGGGGTCTCGATGAGCCAAGTATTCAAGCATCATTATTTTATCATCATTCGAATCAATTTTGTTCAAAAATCCTCTCTTGATCCCAGAGGAATTAGGGGTTTGAAGCTTGACCAGTTATCTCATAGTGTAGAGTGAAAAACTATGGTTTGACTTTTAATCAGGAGATCTTTGGACTTTTGGTCAATTCTTGATCCCATACTTCTCTACATAGTCATGAGCATCTATCATTGGAAGTTTGATCATCAACTTTGGCTTGAAAGGGTTCGATTGATAAAAAAAGGGTAAATTGGTCATTTTGTCAAAAGACAATCAAAATCGACTATTGACCAAGTGGACTTTTGGTCAACCATCAATTAAATATCCCTATTCTCATATTTCATGGTAAATATTGGAAAAAATATCAAGAGGAAGTGTGAATTGAATATAACTTGTCAAGGAAGTTATTTGAAGTTTTGAAATTTTTCTAAGTATCCATAGGGCTGAATTTTGAATGGCTACAACTTTCTCAATTTTTATTGAAAATGTGAAAACTTTATATTCCTAGAAAGAGGATGAAAAATTCTCCAACTTTTAGGAGTGGCCACAAGTCCAAAAAATGAAAGGAAAAAATTTATGAAGCTTGGAAGATTTTGACACTTAGTGAAATTTTGGTTAAAAATGCAATAATTTGACTTCTTCATGTCCATTTTTGAATGACCATTTGTACTCAAATCAAACAGTTTACAACTTGAAAGTTGTAGATTGAAGTTTTCTCTTCATTTCTCATTCAAGAATCGTCTCAAATTGTTAAGTATAGAGAAAGATATGATGATTAGGATTTTGAGTTGAAAACTGAATTTTTGCCCAGCACAAGGCAAGGCAGGCACACGCTAGGCAGTCACTTCATCAAACATGTTGTGGGCGCACATTCATCATCACTTTTCTATGTGAAATATTCATTATTTTGAAAATTTTCCAACATGAAATTTCAAGCCCTAAATGTGAGGAACAACGTTGCTTCAGAAAGTTTCTCCAAATTCTTCATACATTTTGAGATATAATTGTGAGAAGTAGGCACCATGCATGCTGAATTTTCTGCCCAGCAAGCCATCATGCGCGCACAGCAAGCCCATGCAGGAATGGCATTTTGTCAAACAGTTTATAAGCACATCTTAATGGGAATATATCTCATTGATTCAAGCTTCATTTTGAAAAAATTTGAACATGAAAGTTGGAGTATGAAGTGTCCTCTACATTTTTATTCAAAGTTTCTCACATTTCATGCATTGTGGAGAGAGATATAAGGAGGTAAAGAGGTGATCTTGAAATAGAAAAGTTGCATGAAAATGCATGAAACTTTTTGTGCCAATACAAACTCCATTTTCCAACTCACACTCCAGCCCTTGTTCAGTTATCCAAAGGCACGTGATTTGCACTCACACTCACTCAAAAATGCAACATGTCATTCCCT